>CM035411.1:192961186-193323686 GCA_020310875.1 Ceratopteris richardii | reverse complement strand
GTTGCCTAGGAGACAGAAGATTACTGGGAAAAGTCTCCCAAGAGAGAAAAGATCATTGGGGAAAATTACCGAGGAGAGAAAATCACTTGGAGGAGTTGCCCTAAAAAGAGAAAACTGTCACCCAATAGAGAGGGAATAGCCAAGAAAGTTGCCCAAGAGAGAGAATTAGCTGAGAAAATTCCCCTAAGAGAGGGAAAATGGGCTGGGAAAGAGTGGCCTAGAAGTAGGAACTTAACAATAATAAGGAGAGTTATAAGACTAAGGATTGGGGAAAACTCCAGAAGCCCTATTCCCCATCAACTGTGCAAAATTTTCACTTTCAGGTGGTGAAATGTGTGTGTGGAACTGCACTATTCTTGGAATACTTACTTAAATAGTCTAAGATGCTCAAGCCTCAAAGACACTTGCTAAGATACTCAGAGACATATATTATATAACAAGTCATGTGCCAAAAAGAAGATTACAACCGCTTTACTGTTTCAAGATGCTCCTCCAGGATACCCTTTGGCTAGCATTAACTAGCAGGGAATACTATTCTTCGAATACTCCAAGTCATGTGTGTGTGGAACTGCACTATTCTTGGAATACTTACTTAAATAGTCTAAGATGCTCAAGCCTCAAAGACACTTGCTAAGATACTCAGAGACATATATTATATAACAAGTCATGTGCCAAAAAGAAGATTACAACCGCTTTACTGTTTCAAGATGCTCCTCCAGGATACCCTTTGGCTAGCATTAACTAGCAGGGACCTCCTCATTGTTCATTCCTTATGTATGGTATAAATAACCCATGTTATATAAATTCCATGCAACTTAAACATCACATACACTATGCATACCGAATAACCAGATGTACAAGATCTTTAAGACTTTTGTTTTGTTAGTGTTAATTTGCTTGTTCTAAAGCTTAACAGTGCCTTCATGTACATGTCTTCTGTGTTGGGTTTTACATTAGTTTCTCAAATGTCAAGTTGAATGAAAAACTATTCTTATTCAAACATGTTTTGATATGACAGCTCCCACTCGGTCCAACAATGGCTTTCTGGTGGCACTCATCGAAGGAGATTTTCATGAGATAAGATCATCTGTAAGGTCCAGCTTCACCTCAAATTGATGTATTCATACTTAACACAGTTTCTATCATTCTCCTTTTGATGCATATGGTGTTATTTGTGTTGGATTTCAAAATGTCAGATTTGTGACTTCGTCCTCATTGCAAGGCTGTTGAATGTCACCTTGGTAATTCCAGAACTATTAGAGGTATCCTCGGCCACTGGGATCAGGTATTTATTCCTCAAATGTACGTGTGGATTTTTAATGTTGAGTAGCTCATTTGTCCAAGCTTTATTTGCAGCTCCACATACAGGGGATTCAATTACATCTATGATGAAATGCATTTTATCATGACTCTCAAGCGTGATGTTTCAGTTGTGAAGTCTCTCCCAAAAAAACATTCGGGCATCAGAAAACAGAAAATGTCAATAAAGTCAAGCCCAGCATCAACACCTAGTTTCTACATGAAGACATTTCTACCTATTTTGAAAGAGAGAGGAGCAGTATACTTTGTGATCTCAGGAGGGGGATGTTTACAGGTCAATATTTTCTGCTTGCATTATCCATGAGCTGTAGTTTTCTTTCTTATGTTTCTCTTAATCTGTGTTCTTACTTTCAGTTATACCCCCACCCCCACATCAATAACGGTTGCTATCCATATCATTTTGGGTATAAGTTCCACTTATGTTTATTTAATTCAGAAAACATGCTCTTTCTAATCCTGTGTCTGCTATCCTTGTTTTCAATGCATTATGATTTGTTACAAATTATGTCTCTGTTAACTATGGAGAAAACTCTTTTAAAAGCTAATTGTTTATTATTACATCATTTTTTCTTCCTCTTTATTATCATTATTATTAATATTATCATTACTACTTCCTCTACTCTACTATTAATATTGAAGTTGCTGTTATTGATATGCTAATACAATATTAACAACTATAATAATAATAAGAATTAAAAATAGAAAACCAACACAACATCAACAACAATAGTAATGATAGTAACATAGTAATAGTAATGATAATATAACAATTGCTATTACCATTGCTATTTTATCATCGTCTTCATCATTATTATTATTATTGTTGTTGTTGTTGTTGTCACTGTTATAAGGACCCTGGGAATAAAACTCCGTAGGAACTTTCTCCCAACTTATTTATACGATTTCCTTGGAAATGCAGAGTAAACTACCTGAACAAATGGTAGACTATCAGCGATTAAGATGCAGGGTTGCTTTTGAAGCTTTGAGATTCCGAAAAGAAGTTCAAGAGCTTGGCTTTCGGATGGTGCAAAGGTTACCTCCTCCAAGTCCTTTTTCAGAGACTGCTCTACTGTTATCATTCTGCTAGTCAAAACTTATAATCATGAAAGCATCATTAGGATATCGTTGATATGACTCTATCCATGAAAAATACTTGGCAATCTGTCTTTTTTAATATACCTTCTGAAAGATAAAGAATCTGTGCTTATTAACTTAAGAGGGAAATTATAAGAATGAATACTTTATTCAGGAGGAGAGGCTCAAGGCAGTATGCCTCAAATAATGGAATCGTGGAGGTTTTATGCATGTTTTTTTTTTTTGAGGGGTTGGCCCAGTTGTAATTTTCTTTGTTTCTCGTAATGTATCAGAATCATCATTGCAATTCATTATCTTATTATCAAAAGGAAAAGTTCATTCTATCACATTTTCACAGGTTTTTTTCTAAGAATTGTGATTAGTACTAAGTTATTGCATTTTGTAGTATGATTACATATCAAAACTGTACATTGTGGGGATGCACATTCGTAAGAAACAAGTGGTTTTTTTTGCAAACAGTACATCTAGAGACTAGCATGATGTCTTCTGTCTTTCCATGCTTGTCATGTAATTTCTGTACTTATGCTTTTGTACACTGTTGACTGTTTGTAATGCCTTGATGCCAAGGGAAAGCCATCTTCAACTGGAGCATATGTTGTAGAATCATAGAAGTGTGCTGAACTATAATATATTGTACATCAATGGCACATTAAGAACGATATGAGGTGTAGCAGAAACTGTACCCGCAGTCTGCTACTTGGCCATTATCTTGCATGTTCATACCAGACCAGCCTCTCTTACTGTAACATTGTACATATGCTTTTTCCTGCAGTGCTAATTTTTTAATGAAAATGTCTAATGTGAACCGGACTTCAGGCTTCAAGCACTGGGACAACCCTATCTTGCTTACCACCCTGGTCTAGAGCGTGATTCATTGGCCTTTCATGGCTGTGCAGAACGGTTTCAAGTAAGTGTGTCATATTTGATAAGGGTTGTGGTTTCAATTTACATCAATATGAAGTATGGGTGCTTAGGACAGGAAGATAAATGTTGTCTAATATTAAACTTGTAGGATCTTCACACTGAGCTGATCCAGTATACACGTGCCCTCATGATTAAAGAGGGACTTGTAAAGGCAAATCTTAGTATTGACTCCGAGTTACAATGGAAGAATGGGTCTTGTCCTCTCTTGCCAGAGGAGGTGAGAATTGTTTTATGTAAATGTCCCTATCATATTTCGCAAAGACAATAATGGCTTCATCTTCTCTTGTACAGGTTGGAGTATTGCTCCGTGCTCTAGGACATGTGCCACACACTCGTATCTATATATCTGGCAGTGAGATTTTTGGTGGACAACGAGTTCTTATCCCTTTACGTGCCATGTTTCACAATTTGGAAGATAGAACCACTCTCACAACTGAAGAGGAGATGGCTGCTATTTTTGGGCCTGAAGAAGCTCTGCCTCCCCCAATGCCGCCACCGCCACCACCATCCCCTGATGAATTAAAGAAACTGCTTGCTACTTGGGAAGTTGCAGGTCCTCGACCTAGACCACTCCCACCGCCTCCAAGTCGAAATATCTATGCGCATGAATTTGAAGGTTGGTGGAGTTGGTTGACAGTTTCAAATATTGAACCTCAACCATCACTTGCAGAATTTCGTTTGAAGGGTCGTAAATTACTCTGGGCAGCCTTGGATTACATCATCTGTGTGGAAGCAACAGCTTTTTTCCCAGGATTTGATCGTGATAGAAATGGGAGACCAAACTTTGCTAGTTTGGTTATGGGACATAGGGCATACCTTTCACCTTCATCACGGACATATCATCCTAACAGGTGCCATAAACTACTTCATTCCTGCTGTATTTCCACCTTATTCCTTGTCTGAAAAGAATTGGACTCTTTTTTCTGTGCTTTGAAGGTTTTGGAATTCCTTTCTCCAGTTTGTTTAACCGAATCAATTGAATGCCACCTAGATAGATGTTAAGCCTGATTTTACATCTAGCCAGAAAGATGGTGCTCCACCACCTACAAAGTTCATGATATCATATTGACTTTTCATCTCAGCATTTTTGTATGAATTTGGTGAATATTTCTTGTGCCTAACGCGTGCTTTGAATGGGGCTAGCTGCCCATGCATGGAAGCCTTAACCTGTAGCTAGGAGTCTGAAATGCATGTGTCAGAGACAGTGTAAAAGGGCTGCTGTATTTGGATTAGCTTTTGATATTTCAAGAAAAGATGCAATATCAATATTCCATCATTATTCTTAAAAAGCTAATATTAGCTAATATTTCACAGGAGAAGCCTTGCCAAACTTTTAGCCAATGCAGAAGAGAATCTTTACCCTCCTTCAATGCCATGGACAATGTCAGCCCGAAAGGAATTGAAGGCTTCTTTGGACTTCATTGCAACAGGAAAGTTTCTTTTTGAGTCTAAGGAAAGTTCATTTCTTTCCCATCCTTTTCCAGAATGTTATTGCCAGCTGTCAACTAAAGCTCAATCGAAAAGGCATGCAACTGCAAAGCGTAGTACGGTTTCTCAAGTATTGAATGAAATCTGTCCTCGATGGATAGAAAATGATGTTAGATTTCAAATAGATAGTGAGACAGATGAAGATGATGGACTGGATATTCTGGTACCAGACATATCCCAACGACCTAATAATAGCTCAACATTAGAGGAACCTCTGGTGGTTGAGATTGACAGAGCAGGGAAAGAAGAAAGCCAGTCAGACATTGAAGATGAAGGGGATGCAAATGATTGAGGTGCGGTCTTTCCTTCCAAATAATTTCCTGGATCATATCTTCAAATGAACAACAAACGGAGATTGGAGCATGCTGATTTTACACATTTTAAGGGCATGCAATCAAGAGAAGATGAAAGGAGTGGTTAAATGTGCTGTTCAATAACATGGATTGGAATGAAGTGCCATGTTGGAAAGTCAGAATGCCAGATGTGGAGGGCAAAATTTTGACTTTCATGTAAATGAGTTATTGAACTTTATGGAAGAAGAGTATAGTGATAAGGTCTTGGCTTTGAGCAGAACCCTTGATGTATATTTGTATTCATTGTCTTGCTTGTGGAACAAGACAACCTTGATTCTTAGCCATTCAAGTTCTTGTTGCCAGAGAAATTGTATATCATGAACGGATTGACAAGTTGAGAAATCTGTGTATTTTATGCTTTGGCCATGCAAATAAAGTGGAGATTTTTTTAAAAATCTTTGTATCTTTCTCCAAGCAAACACACTAATTTCTGATTTAAAAAAATCAAGGGGGCAAAAAAAATCTCCTAATGACCAGCTTCTTAGTTGACGTCTGCTGAGCTGCATGATCTGATATTGCGTGGACTTGCAGTTTAAGTTATGTTGATAATGAAGGTTCAAAATGGAAGAAAAGGGGGAAGGGAAAGGAGGTTCAATTCAATGCCTTACAGGCAGGGCCTTTCTTGGTGAGCTATGCCTTTGACCACATTATGTAAATATCTCTTGGCCTTGAGTTTGGAAGGTCACAGAAGCATATATTTCCCACGTCCTGTTAACACATTCAGATATTCAGAAATGTTACATCAGAGGCATCCATTTCCATTGTATTGGGCTTGCACAAAATTACTATCTCCATTTTCATCATTTCTTGTTATCTTGAACCTCACAAAATGAGTTGTTTGGGAAGGTATATCTGGCCCCCCCCGACATGAGATAGGTGGCTTTAAAATTATCCTGGCATTTATAGGAAGCTGGCCAAACATTTATTGACAGGGTATCTGTGTTTTGATTCTCTAGAATGTACTCCAACATAGATTTTTCAAAGAAGAAGTTTGGCCGAAGCCTAATCCCCCTTGCTTGAATTGATTGAAAGAATGACTGTACAAGTGAACAGTCATAGTACCCATGGGACCCCCCATATCCCACAAAGCAGGGGTCAGACTGCTCGAAGGCCACACTTAGAAAGGACTGTCCGAAAGCAACTGGTTTACTTATGCCCGAAGGCAATATGCTGGCCTAGGGCTGGAACTGTCTTACCGTAGGGAGGTGTTGAATCCTCGCCCTTGCCTCAAGAGGTGAAAGGCCCAACCAAACAGCCTAATGTGCGCGGACAATTCGGTAGTTTTATGTTGGGACAGAGAGCCTGAATTAATAATCCAAAACAACATGACACAGCATCAGAATGGGGGGTTGTGGATGATGCTTATGTTTGATTCTTTCAGCACATAAACATGGGTTTCCTCAAATTGATTATTCTGCATGTTCTGCTCCACAATTTTTCACCATGGAGCATTGAATAGGAATCTTGTGGAGGTGGCGTGCTTTGGGTGACATAACTGATGAGCAGAGAATTAATGAGTGAGCAAACAAGCAAATGAGGAATGGGTGCAGGAGTGAGGGGGAGTGGACAAACTTATAGAACCTGTCATGCGATTGAGGAAAGAAATATCAGTGTGCACAACATGCAACTTGAAATCTCGTCACTTGGTTTCTGGATGATTGCATAGGAAATGAAAGAGAATAGCATGAGAGCTTCATTTATGAGTGCCATAACTGAAGCATGAGCCATCAGAAGTGAATGGAGAAAGAGTTAAGGGTGAAGCAAACAGCATGGAAGATGTTAGTCAACAACATATATGTACAAGGGAGAAGCGAAGAACTGTATTTCTACTTTTCAGTGCTGAAAATAAGTTCTCATAATATTCATCTTTATCTTGCCATATATGTAGAAACTGTACATTTTCTTTGCATTTCATGGGACCTTTTTTACACTGATGATACAAAATTGTTATATATGCAGGCTGTGTGTGTCAAGAAAGTCTTATCATAAGCTTTATTATGACTGGGCAATTTTGAAAGATTAATGAATTTTAGCATCTATGAACTTGAATTATAATGGGATGAAATACTGAATAAAAGCTGTAAATAGTAGCTACCTTTTCAATGACATTTTAGCCTAGTGGTATTGAACTTAAATTATACATGGGCAGAAGTGCTGTATAGAAATTGTAAATCTTACTACCTTGTGAAGGACATTTTAGCCTAATGGTGTTGTTTTGAAATTATCCTCAAATGTATGTCATCATTGCATCGAAAGACCTTGCTTGCCAATAGGTTACTCCATTGGAGGACCCCACCCTTCTTGATCCCAGGGGTTCAGAATGATAGGACTTGCTTGGCCTTTCAAGGGATGAAGAGGGAAGGAAATGGGCATTACAAGTGATCGCAGATTTACTATGTGCTGAAGAAGTGGATGGATTGAATGACATATTTGACTTGATGGATACAAATAAAAATGGGGTTTGCACAATTGAAGAATAGAAGCTGGCCTGCATAAAATTGACTCACTAGCTGACAAGTGAGATCCATCAACTCCGTCACTATTCCAGGAGAATGTACACATCGATGGTCGTCTCCAACAACAAGAAAAACACGGCTACACAAGTATAGGTACAGAAGGGAGAAAATGTTTTTATCAATGGTTACACCTTTGATGGATACAGACTCAACATACTTGACTTCACCCTAAGGCACATCATCTTCATCTGATGATCAAGAGTATGAGAACCAGTCACCATCCAACTCTCCAGGTTCAGGGGAAGAATGTATTACGATCATAGCATATGAAAAGATGCCAGAGCCACAATTAAAAGAGATTTTCACCCAGCAAGAATTACAAGCAATGAAGTTTCTTCCCTTCGTCAAAGCCCAACGATCCTCAGATATCACAAGCTCAACCGCGATAGACTTTTTTGACACATTTCCTAACTACTAAGGAGGAAAACTCACTTCGAAATTGGTGTGCCAAGCCATGGGATCCATGGATACACGAAAGGAGCAAGGAGCACTACTCTTCTCTAGACTTGAGATAATAGAGTTGAAGAAAACATGTGAAGAGACCGTAGTCAATTATCGCTCACAGATAACGGAAGGCATGTATTAATGACTTTTAATGTTTTACTTCCTCGTTAGGAATAGGGATTCTACGTCGCCCTCACATAATATTACCATCTTTTATAAACCGACAACCATTTGCTTATCATCACAGCTTATGGGCATCCGTAACGGAGAAACGAAAGTGACTCTATCTGCAAAGACTTTTCACGTGTACTCAACACCTGCAATACTCTGAATGAAGAGGCTTCCAGCTCTGTCCAAAGAGAGGAAACCAAGGACAGTGCCACGACAAATCCCTCCACAACAAGTTACAACCCACTCCATCAAAGAAGCAAGCATTCATTGCTTTTAAGAAATGAGCCTAGGTGGCCAATGATCCTTGGATGTGCTTGCCTCCCTCCTAACATCAAAACAAGGGTATGTTAAAAATGCAGCCTTCCACAAGACGGATTGCACATATATTATCTTTTTTGGTAGGTTTTAGACAAAGTCAACCATGGTCAAACCAAGGTCAAACCAAGGTCAAACCAAGGTCAAACCAAGGTCAAACCAAGGTCAACGATGGTCAAAATTGATTAAAATATGCAAAATTTTTTTTATCACATATTCGAAAAGAGCAAACTGATTGTCTTCTTTAACCTCCTGAACCCTGAACTGTGGGGTAGGTACACCAAGGGAGCCCTAGAGAAAATTTTTTGGCAATACAAAAGGGGGGAAAAAGGATCTTTAAAAGTGTCTGTATCAAATTGTTTGACAATTAAAGGTAAAAACTTGAGCTAAACTTGGAATTTTTACAGGTTCATAGAGAGCTTTTGGAGAAATCAAAGCAAGTGCCATTGTGTGCATGGTTGGGAATGCGCTTCTTGGGTAGACAAGTGTAGCAAGGAGAGACGACTTGAGGTTAGAACATCTCTCAACCCCCTCAGTCCATTGTTAACTTAGGCTAAGTGCGAGTAGTTGTCTTGATTGGCTAGGGTTACGATAGGAATACTCAAGTTCTAAGAGCCTCTAACTTCTCAAGTCTAAGAATAGATTAAGTTGCAATCAAGGGACAACTTAAGGGTAAAGAACTTAAGCTAAGAGAACAGAGAACATCAAGTACGACACACTTAAGTGATCCTGACAACGCTTAACTAAAGACAAGACAACACATATCCGGGGAATTAAAAGGAACAAGTGATTGGTATCAAAGAAACAACAACGTGGTTGTACAAGGATCATTAGGTTAATTGGAAAGTCATATGAACCTTAGATCGGGAAGACACCTAGGGAGAGACTATCAAAGTATTAGATCATCCGAGGCTAGTGTCAAGCATACAACCAGATCTTGGGCCCAACAGTTGAGTGATTACCCCTACGCTTTAGACTCAGAAACTAGTGACTCAGAGATGTCTTATAACTTGGAAAGACCTGTAGGTAGCTCAGGAGTGGCATACTTAGAAAAACCAGAAGGTCCCTACAAGACTCAATTGGAATATATAAGGACCAACTGCTTAGGTGCACACATCTATGAGGATGGTCTGAGAAGATCTTTTGTTCAAATTAAAACCCGGATCAGCCCATTGGACTAGAACACCCTATAGTTAAGTTTGAAAATGGTTCCTACCTAGATAAAGAAGGAACAATGTATGTGGTCACCATCCAACCAGAAAGGACGGGTGAATTTGGCAACATAACCTCTCAACCTGAAATATGTGACATAGAGCAAGGGAGCTTAGGAAAAGAGCCAAAAACCCCTTGAGGCAAGTCGGTGTTGACGAGAATAATCACTCCAGAGTGGGTTCCCCAAGACAATAGGAGCATAGATTTGCTCATGAATCAAGAGACAGATGAGGCTTTTTGGAGGTATAAGTTTGTGCAGCCTAATGAAGTGGGAGCACTTACCATTTATGAATTCAAAGATCCTGATAGTCCACGCAAAGTGACCTACCTAGATGACGCTTCTAAAAGGATCTTTGTGGTCTTAGAGCATGGAAGACACGCATACACTTGGAAGGGTGAATTTTTTTTTCCCCAACCTCGATGCTGGAACATCTCAAGCTCATGGAACTCAAAGAGAAAGGAGTAGAGATAGACCTGAGGGCCCCATTGGGAAGAGAAAGAATGAGGACTGAGACGGATAGGATGGATAGGAAGAGACAGAGGGACCCAAGGAATCTAAGAAATGCAGAAGAATTCCCTCTACCAAGACCTAGAGAACACGCTAGAACCTTAAGGCCTACATAATTGGTTAAATCCATGAAGAATTGCTTCGATGGCACAGGAGACCTGTATGACCATGTAGCAGAGTTTAGGCAAGTTTTGAGAGCTGAGCAAGTTGAAGACTTGTTCACTCAATACAATGCTTTTGACCTAACTCTCAAGAACACCACATTGAATTGGTTTCAATCGCTTCACCAAGGTTAGTTCAAAAATATAGATCAACTTCTTGAAGCATTCATCACTGAGTTTTCCAAGAGTGGTATTAGGCATAACACATCCTCCTTGATATACAGCTTCAAGCAAACACCTCAAGAGATAGTGGGACTCACAAGAAGAATGTTTAGGCAATACCTAGAGAGATGCCCTGTTCCAAAGTTACCCACTCCAGCCAAACAAGTGGCTTTATTTCTAGACGGATTGTTAAGTACCAAACTGAGATCATATGTGTACTTAAAGGACCCTAGATCCATAGAAGAGTGTGCACGCATGTGCATAGACATCGAGGATAACTTAGGGGAGGAATTAGAGCTCTCAAAGATCTATAAAGATTCAGATAGTTCTACTAGCCTCTCTTCCTCACAATCCACATCCATTGAGGATGTAACAGAGAAGGTAGCTAAGAAATTAGGAGTCTCTAGCAAGAAGATCCCTAGATTTGCCCCAGGAAAACGATGCATACATGTGGAGGAGACCATATGGCTAATGTGTGCCCTATCATGGCTCAACCCCAAGTGAACCCGAATAACCAATACTGCACCATAGAAAGGCGATAAACCAACCACACTACACAAGACTGCCCATATAACAAACAAGCGGTTAGACAAAATTATCCTTAGACTTACCCACAACAAGGAAAATACCAGAATTAGTACCCACAACAGCAGTATGGTAGGCCCCCACAAACCTATCAACCACCCTATCAAGGGAAGCAAAGACCTCAACCAGTCTTAGTGCAGCAACCCCCTCCTCTAGCCAATGTGATCCCAGTTTATAGAGACAGAAGAAAATCTGAATAGAGCTTTAGTGCCAATAACACCATTGCTTTCAGAAAGTGACCCAATTGATCATAGTTTTGACTTTACCCATATTGATAGCCCACAGGCTTACTACGTGCAGTCACCTGAGCATAATGAGTCATACTATTATGAAGAACCGAGTGAATCTAGTTGGGAGTCAGAACATGCGAATGTCATGTATGAAAACCCCAAATCTATAACTCAGCCTAGGAAGAAAAGACATCCATTTCCTAGAGGGCCATGCTACTGATGTTAGGGAGATCACCTCATTCGTGATTACCCTCTACCAGTACCTACACAAACCCAATCAGTGACAATTCAAGGCTTTTGTCCCGATTGTGGGAAGGAGCACTTGTTACGAGAGTGTCCCAAGAATCCCACCAATATGCCAAAAATCGCTCCTATCAACGTTATTGGGTTAGTGGTAGATTTCACGGGAAGTGTGACATCCACGGCCCCGGTGCAAGTCATCACGAGAGCTCAGGCACTTAACAAAACCAAGACTTAGGCCAAGAAAAGAATGTAGAGGTTAGCGAGATGGAGAGCCAGAATAAGAAGAGGATAAGAGCTTGGAGAGATAGCCGTGAACGTATGAAAAGGCAATGGGCAAAGAAGATGAGCAAACTCAAGGAAAGTTTGAGAGAAACAAAAGCCAAGATAATAGAAATCACATCTCAAATGCACTCTCACACCTCACCTCCACTACCATCCCCATCACGTTCCATTCCCCAACCTTCTAATCCACCACATGTAACCCACCCACCACCCAGAGTAGGATCAGTCCTTGCCGATCCCAATCCCGAGGACATAGACATGATGCTTAGGGCATATCAGGCCAGAATCCAAGGAGGGCCAAATGTAACAGATCATGAAAAGCGTTACCCTAGAGCGGACCTAGAGCTCGAACAAAAAAAACTTTGCGCCAAGATGGTGGAATTGGCTCAAGCCATGTTTGAAGCCAGTCGCCTCTTCAATCGCTTTAGCTCGACTAGAACACAATTGCATTTTGATGGTCTATTAGATAGATTAGAGAGGTTAATTGCAAAGTCTGGAAAAGGAGCCACCTCCTAGGCTAAGGAGAGGGCAAGTGATTAAATAAGCAATCCTCATCAAAAAGCTTATGTGCCTAACTCCACTAAACCAGACACCTCTTCTTCTATGAATTGGTATTCACCTGAATTCTTGCCAGAGATTCAAGAAGAGAAATGGGCTAAAGAAATGGAAGATCCTCCTCCAAATGAACTTGTGGATGATGCACACGATCAATTCCCACAAGACATTCCATTTATGTAGAGCAGGAGAGTGCCCAATCTCATGAGAGGTTAGACTTCGAGTCTAATTCCTTGCAAGAATTGCTTCATTTCACCGGCCCATGGGAAGCAAAATCTACCTATATGAGAGCACCCACAATCCTGATAAGAAACGAAGACTCAGACATACCTAGGAATACGGAGGTAGTGAAGAATACTAAAGTGCAGTGCAACCTCACTTTAGAAGAGCTACTCAAGGTTAAGCCTGAGTTGTGGAAACATGTAGCCAAATAAGTGCCAGACGTAGCAAAACCTTGTTCCCAGGTAGGATCTCATAAAATAGTACCAGAAATACCCTTGGACAAGAGCGGGGACATGAGCAAGGACATGAGCGAAGGAGAAGAAGGAAACACTAATCTCCCTATCACTCATCAGGGTTACACAACCAAGGCAATTTTGGACTTAGGTGCAGGAGTTGCAATCGCTACCACTTCCCTATGGAAGCGATGGGGAAAGCCAACACTTAGGCCCATGATAATGAAGTTACAAATGGCCGATGGTCACATTGAAAGACCCTTAGGGTTAATAGAAGGAATAACTCTCACCACGTGGTGTATATACATTTGCTATGTGTGACTTTAGCAAGAATCAGGCCTACGAGATGATTATGGGAAGACCCTTCTTGAGGCAATTACAAGTAGTACAGGATTGGGGGACAAATTCTTTGTATTTGCAACACTTGGGTGTCACGACCAAAGTGAATCTCAAAGCTTTCTCTCATAGAGACGTGCCCCCCATTCAATGGAATCCCATCCATAGAGCCACAGATGATACAAAGTCAGTGCATTCCATAGGATCAGGATCCTCATGGATGCATGAAGATACTCACTTATGGATGTGCAAAGTAGCAATAGAAGAAGAGAAGAGAGAAAAAGCAAGAGAGGTAGGTGCGAAGAAAACTCATAGATCAATTCAAGACCCAGCCTATGCACCTATAGTATTTCATGATGAAGAATTTGAACCTCATGGTTGGATCTAAGCAACAATGGATGTAGCCATCAATGAAGAGCAATAGACACCCCACTGTGATGAGGATGGCTATGACATTTCAGTCTTCACAATAGAGCCAATTATGTGTGATCCAATTGTTGAAGAATGTGAATCTAGCACTGATGCATTCAAGGATGCAAGTGACTCAGATCTAAAGTCAATCATTATGGACGCACCCTTTGCATCATATGAGGAATATTTTTATGAAGTAGAAGCTCACCCTCAGAGACACAAAAAAAGTATGAATGAAGTGAGATTAACCATACAAGTGACCACTAAGAACGAAGGCAAGAAGAGGAAGAAGAGAGAAGTCACACCAGAGGAAGAAGAATCTTTGTTTGAGATCCCTGAAAATATCAAGAAATATGAAATAGGAGATAGGAGAGTCATGGTAAGAATGCCCAAACGTGAAGCTGTTATAGGAGAGACCTATGATAACAAAGAAACTACAAAGAAAATCATAGTGACCATAGAGGAAGGTGAAGAGTGATGCACATACATAGGACACGACCTAAGTGAAGATGAGGAGCAGGAGTTGATAGCTTTACTACGAGAATATAGAGATGTGTTTGCATGGAGTTACAAGGACCTGAAAGGTGTAGACCCTGATATATGCTCACATACGATTCCCATGACCTTAGATGCCAGACCCTCTAAACAGAAGCCATACATATACAATGACAACTATGCTGCCAAGATCAAAGAAGAGATAGATCACTTGGTTGAAACGAGATTTATCTATGAAATCGAGCACACTGAATGGGTATCCCCCATTGTAGTGGTGCCCAAAAAATGGCAAATTATGTATATGCATTAACTTGAAGAAGGTTAACGCAGCCACTATCAGAGATAGTTATCCGCTTCCTATCACTGAGCATCTATTAGAAAGGGTAGCAGGCAAGGAAGTATACAACTTCTTAGATGGGTTCTCTAGCTACAATCAAGTAGCCATTGCACCAGAAGATCAGCACAAGACAGGTTTTGCCACAGAGTGGGGCATATTTGCCTTTCGAGTAATGCCATTTGGTCTAACAAATGCACCCGCTACCTTTCAGAGGCTGATGTGTCATGTATTTAAAGAATTCTTGAGGAAGAATTTGGAAGTCTATGTTGATGATCTCTATGCTCATTCCAACATTAGACAAACCCATATCCCTGAGCTGAGAGCTATCTTTGACAAATATAGAGAATATCAAGTCTGTTTGAACCCAGAAAAGTGTGTTTTCATGGTCAGGCAAGGCACGATTCTAGGACACATAGTGTCAAAGAACGACATATCCACTGACAAAGAGAAAGTGAGAGCTATCACAGAACTACCTAGGCCAAAGAATGTCAAGGAAGTGCAAGGTTTCATGGGGCATGGTGGGATTACCGACATTTTATACACATGTATGCCATCATTGCAAAACCTCTGTACAAACTTTTGACCAATTTTGAGTGGACTGATGAATGCGAGAAATCTTTCAATGAGCTTAAACGGTGATTATGTTCAGCACCAATTTTGACTACACCAGATTGGAACAAGCCATTCCATGTGCATGTGGATGCGTCCAATTATGCTATTGGGTGTGTACCTGCACAACCAACTAGTGAAGGTAATATGGATCTTCCAGTTGCCTATGCTAGTAGACAATTGAATGCAGCTGAACGAAACTATACCACCACCGAATGAGAAGGGTTAGGCATGGTATATGCGGTTAAAAAGTTTAGACACTATTTTCTTGCAAATAAGTTTAAATTTTTTTACTGATCATCAAGCTCTACTGTACTTGGTAAACAAGCCATGCAATACAGGTAGATTAGTAAGATGGTTCCTCTTACTAATGGAATATGACTTTGAGGTAGTGGTGAGAAAAGGAAAGACTCACTTAAGAGCAGATCATCTCTCAAGGCTCACATCCAGAGAGGCCCCACAAGGAGTATCAGATGACCTTCCTGATGCTTACTTGTTTAATTTGGAAGTTGTACCATAGTGGGCCAAGACCTTGTGCCAATACTAACATATGGGCCTAAATATCCAGTAGTAAACACTCTAAGATAGGAAGGTAGTAAAAGCCCAAAGGTACCATACCATGGAAGGGATTATGTACAAGCATACAGATCAAGGAATATTGTCTTGTTGTGTGGAAGAGTACGCTAGGTGGTTGCAATTAGCACATGTGGGTGCATTAGAGCAACACTACTCGAGGCAAAGAACTTTACAGACACTGAGGAGACTCGGAGTGCACTCACCAACTATGGAAGCAGATGTCCATAGGATGTGCAAGGAATGCCCAATCTGCAACACTGGACCTCCTGTGGAACATGCCACTCTTTATCGAGTGTTTTTAGTGACAAATTGGAGCGAGCCACTAGTAGCCTTCTTGAGGACGAGAACCTTTTCCCAAGATATGACGTTGACTCGACAAAGGAGCTTAGAACAAGATGCACTAGATTACTCACTCATTGGAGATAATTTATACAAACATGGTAAAGATGGGTACCTAGATTATGTGTCTATGAGAGCGAGTATCTGTAGATCTTGGAAACTACTCACCAAGGTGTAGCAGGAGGACACTTTGGACCAGATCGGGTGATCAAGGCAATACTATTTGCAGGTCTTTGGCGGCCCATGCTTCACATGGATGCACATACCTATGTGAAGAGGTGTGATGTTTGTCAGCGGACTCAGTATCCTATAGGTAAAGATGAGATGCCATTGAAACCTATGATGGGTGGACATGCATTCTCTAAGTGGGGAATAGACTTTGTCGGTCCTATTAATCCCCCAGCTAAGGGTTCCCATGCTGAATACATTATTGTGGCCACTGATTATCTAACCAAATGGGTAGAAGTAAAAGCTACAACAAAGAACGACGCCCAGACGATAGCTAAGTTCCTATTTGAGAATGTGTTCACCAGATATGGGCTGCCCATAGAGCTAGTAAGTGATAGAGGCACACACTTCTTGAATGAAGTCACTGAGAACCTTCTCCAAGAATTCTTGGTGATACATAAGAAGTCTGCCCCCTATCACCCACAAGCTAACAGTCAATCTGAGAGCCATTAGGGGAAAAAATGAACCCTGAATGGGCCTTTTAGATTAAGGAGTGATTAGTGATGGACCAATCAGAAGAGGGTGGTGGCCACAGTCTATGCCCTATAAAATACTAGGCTGAAGGGTGGAGAGGGGACATATTTCTTCCTTATTTAATGAGCTGCCTCTAGAGAGAGAATGAATCTCGTAACTCAGTTGGGCCCAAAAATTCAAAATTTCTGAAAAGTTAAAAAACTCATCATTACACCTGAAAATGGACCCCCCATTACTTTTTAGGGTCAAAAGTACTCTTTTTGACCCCAAATTCAAAATCCGTGCATGTTTTGAGCTGAAAAAAATGAGTTTTTTCAAAAATACTCAAAAAAGAGTTATTTCCCTCCTAAACCTCACATTTTCATACCCAGGTCCCAAAAAGTCATCTTTTCCCACTACTTTCACTCTGTAGCACACCATTGAAGCTCCTGTTTCTACACTCCAACCTACCTGCATCTCCTATCTCGAATTACTATTGTAGCTTGAAGACCTTTAGCTTCAATGGCAACATCTAAAGCTTCTAGGCGACCAAAAGATGAAATCCTCACATTAAGATGTCACAATATCAAAGCCACAGATGGACAGTGGCTATCACATGAGTACTCCAAAGGTGCATGGGTGTACATGCAACCCTCTAGAGTTGGGCCTCATCGAGTTAGAGATCGTGGAAACTTAGATCTTCATTGGAAGGGAAAGTTACTTGGCTTCAAGAAGCATAGAGACAATGGGATGGTTGCTATTGTACAACATGTTTTTACAATGGCAACTATGAAACTTGAAAACTCTAGTAGTATGAGATATCCTGTGAACTGTAAGTATTACTCTACAATATTTTATGTTTTCTTGTGTCGGATATATTTCTGAACTATTTAGATATGTTTTTGTTTGTTTCAGATGTATTTCCTTCTACTTTGGTGGAAGAGCAACCACTTCATAGTCTTACAGGTACTTTCCAGGCATTGCATGCAGATGTTGGTGCACTAGTCTTTCCAAATATATCTCCTGCTCAACTTTACCATGATAGATTTTTCTTTTACACACATAGATATGTTGTACCCTCTACAATGAATGGTTTTGGAAGGTTAGAGAGAATTGAAGTACATTCTCTTCTTAGCTTGGAGTGGCCAAAACCTGATATATGGTCCGTATCATCTTTGAAGCAAAAGATGGTAATGGATATACATAACTCTTTGAAATTCACAAAAGTGTCTAGGTCTGTAGCTTTGCACTGGTCTTTTCCCATTCATTGTTTTGTATATTTATTCCAAGGATTCTCATTCCAAGAGACTTCCACCATGTTCATGTGTAAAGATATCACATATGAGCAAGTCGAAAGTCTTCTTGGTGAAAATTGGGGTTTGATGGAAGGAATTGCAAAAGGTGATAAATATCTCTGTAAAATAGGTGGAACAGGTATAGCATTTCGATATTTGAAACAACGTACTTCATTATACATCAGATTCTACTATGATCGTTGGATGTGCAAACTTGGCAAATGGATACCATTTCAAAGTTCAGAGGGATCTTTGCATTCATTTGAAATAAAGCTTAGATTGCCCAACAATGAAACAGAAACTATTTTAGTGAATAATCATTGGACCTTGGCTAATCTGAGAGAACACTTGATGATTATGGGGTTTGAAGGACTAACTCAATCCATCTTCAAAATTCAAGGACATAAGGTGAGAAATGTTTCATGTTTTTGTTAAAGTAATCTTTTTGTTATTGTTTATTTTACTTTAATGACTTCAATTTGTTGCAAATTGATTACAGGTGGGCAGAAGAATGGAATACAAAATGAAAGTCCCTGTAGATTGGAGCAAAGATGGAACAGAGCTCTCATTGTCATAGTTCTTTTGCAACCTGATAATGTCACTTCTTGGGCCCTAGTCATTGTATCTCATGGTTTTTGCACTTTCAAGAACCTTGTAAAAAGTAGAACAATTGATTCATGTTAGATATTGTATATACCTTATTCTCTGCAATGATAATTTCAAAACTTTTGGAATGTCGAAAATTCTGTTCACTACTTTGAAATGTGGTTGCTCATGTTTTTTTCTGTGCATTATTTTGTCATCCAAAACTCATTTTTTGAAATTGCACTTCTTTATTCTATACTTTTAAAAGTGGGCCCAGTCAATTTAAAAACTTGAAACTGCTATAAAAATGGCTCTATGTGCTCATTTCTCACATTTGCACTCTCAAAGAGCTAGAAAGCACAGACTGCAAGCCTCTAGAAATCTCGCGCGCAAGCAATGGCTGCTAGCACTTCCACTCCCATGAAATCTCCTCGAGATTTATTCATGGAGTTTTTGGATACTACAGACTACAATGGTCGTACGGATTTGTATGACGTATTCTGTAGAGTCCCTAATCTTGAAGGGACAATAGCCATGAATTCCGATGTGATCGATGAGATCACAGATTTTATGGAACTCTATATTTTAAGATATGCCATAGATATTCCAGCATATGAGTGTAAATGGGTCCCCTGTGACCTGCTTTTTTACATTCATAAAGGAGATGAGGCATTTGCGAAGCGCTTAAAGCGTTTCATGGCGATTGCTGAGGCTTCAGGGCACCTGTTAGATGACACAGTGCCCTTAATTAAACAATTAAATAAGAAAAGGAAAATGGGAAGAAAATATCTTTCCTACATAGCAACAACAATCTTTTTTGTCAATGAGGAGCCCGAACCTCCACCCATGGACCTACCCCATCTTGTTACTGGGGGTTTTGTAGATGACAAGAAGGAACCCCAGACAGAAGCTCTCAACTTATTAGAAGAGAGTCAAAAAATTTCCAGAGAATTTCCTCAAGGAGTAGTGGACAAATTAAAGGAAGCCAGTACACAGAAGAGTCCACCCTCCAACTTAGACCCCGTGGAACCCACTCTACCAGAGGTAGAGATGGAAATGTTTTCAGTTGTACTTGTTGATGGAGAGGAGTTTTTGTTCCTGCACGATATTGAGAAGGCATTCGGTCTACGCCTCGACGAATGCCTTAGTATTTTCAGCTCAACCTCGGATGTTCCCATGGACAACACTTCCGATATTATCGAAAAGGCAACAATTCCACTTGGTGAATCAGTTGCGGACACCATTGCATTTGTGTGTGAAGAGATTTTGAGCCATGCCAACCAAGATGCCAGTGAAGAAGATCTAGCCACAGCAAGGGAAAGAATTTTGGAGAAGAAGATTCCAACATCCCCTGTTGTGGAGCAAAGTGGCATGGCCCATTCATCAATTCCACTAGATGCAATGGGAAGAGGAGAGGATGAAGACAGGCTTCAAGATGTAAGTCTCTACTGACATTTATGGTTGTCTCATATTCATACAAGATGTATCTATTTAATTTTATGATTGTCTATGTGCAGGAAACAATTGAAGTGGATAAATTTGCAGCAAGGAGTGGTGGTGACCGTGTTTCCCGGGGCCATGGCTCTTCCTTGGCACAATACATTGGAAAATTGCCAAAGGAAGATTTTGTAATAATCCACAAGGACTTTTCCCCTCAAGGACACTTCATGACTTGGTGTATGAAGGCCTTGAGTAAAGTTTTGTGCCTATCTACAATAATGCAAGGGACCAATTGTATATTTCTAGTTAGGAAGTCCCTTGCCCTTACTACCCTAGGAGTTAACTTTAGAGGAAAAATATTAGGTCAAATAGGAATAGCTTTGGGTCTTGGATTGACAGACCCTCAATTAATATCCCAATCAGTTTTGACTTACCAATTGCCTCTATCTTTTCAGAGAAGAACGAATGTAGTGGAGAGGCTCAAGGCCAAGAGCCAATTGTAAAAACTTTATAATACCAATGTTTTGTTTTTCCAATTTCCATGTGCATTCAATCTATTATATCTTTATGGTTTGACAATCTCATTACTTTTGCACAGTTTAATCAGTCTTTTTCCATTGTGTCTTGTAATTTGTGTTGACCAAAATGCATGGAATGGCTAAGGAATGCAAAAAAAAGGCCTGCCACAGAAACGCGGGGATGGGCCCTGCAAAACTTTTGCAGGGCCCATCCCCGCGTTTCTGTGGCAGGCCTTTTTTTTGCATTCCTAGGCCATCCTATGCACTAGGTTACCTGTATTGCAAGTCTATCTTCTCAATTAGCACCTTCACTTGGGGAAATGTGGAACACTCTTCTTATATGCAATAATTAGAGAAGATTAAGACTCCTCTGGGTGCACATAAGCATGCAGCAGTAAATCAGTGCATGTATGTTCATAAACATTGCTTAGCTATTGGTCAGGGGTTTAGCATGCAGTGCACTCTAGCCAAAGCCAATCATATGCCCCTATGTGCATGGCATGGGTTTTCATGGCTTGGAAATGCCAAAAAAAGGCCTGCCACAGAAACGCGGGGATAGGCCCTGCAAAACTTTTGCAGGGCCCATCCCCGCGTTTCTGTGGCAGGCCTTTTTTTGGCATTTCTTGGCCATGAAATGCATTAAATAGCATTACCACTTACAACAAGTACAGAAAAAAGAATGATACAACTATGAAAAACACTTCAAAGATGTACTAGAAAAACACACCTACAAACATAGGAGAAATAAACTTCAAAACATGTACACTAAGAGATAAACATTTGGGAGAGCAAATATGAGAAGACAAAGATTATATTCATCATTTGGGTTTTACAAAATATTCATCGTATGGGATATACAAAAGGTTCTCCAAACAAGGGAGTACAAATTATGGTTAATGGGTATTCCCTCTAATTCTCCTAGCTAGCTGCAAATCTTTAGGTTGTATTGTCACTCTCTTTGCATGGATGGCACATAGGTTAGAGTCCTCCAACATTGATATAAGATACGCCTCTGCAGCTTCTTGGAGAGCTTCAATGGCTATCCCTTGGATACGAAGTCCAGCGCAATAGCGTTGGATCTCTTCCTTCACAACTCTTGCAAATGACCTTCGTGGAATCAGAAGCTCCACAGACTTTTGATAGTGTCGAATCTCCGCAAAGGCTCTGGTTTGCTTTCTGCGCCTTTGTGGTGCTCTTGCATTTGGGGGGATGTTGGGTTGTGGTCGTTGTGGTCTACGACGTGGTTGATAGTTCTTCTTTCTTCTTGGAGGACGCCTAGATGGTCCTGCCTCATCATTTACTTCCTCTGCCCGACCTTGCTCTCTTTCTTCATCGGTTGGTCTTTGTCCTTGTCCTGGGGGGAGTGTCTTGCCTCCTTGTGTTACTCGATGGTTCACAGGGATATCATCATTGTTCCATGGTGGCTCATTTATACTTTCTTCATCTGAGGAACTCGATAAATTTGATGTCTCAATCACAACTCGTCTATGTCCTCGTTGTTTGGGCCTTGCCTTCATTGGTGTCCTGATTGGGGGCTCATCATGAGATCCGGAAGGGGAATAATTTATTTCTTGGGATACATCTCTCTCTGGTGAACCTTCATCCCCCCGCGATGCAATGCTACCGGACTGTGTCCCTGCACCCGAGTTTCGTCTTGAAGAGTGGCTTGTGGTTCGACGTTTCTTGTGGGGTGTCATCCATGTTGGGCGCTGAGTACCTTGCACATGGCTAGGGTAGACGACATGATCCTTCCTAGCAGTCTGCTTTGTGCGTGCCATTCTCTTAGGTTGTAAAGTGGTAAAATGAGGAAGGACACCTCTATTTATAGGCTTTCACTTAAGAATTGTCCTGTTCACATTTAAATGGATAAAAATTAGTTTTAAGACATTAAAAGTATATTCACAAAAATAGTAGAATTTTATTTGAAGTGAAAGGGGTTATAAAAACCTTGAAAAGTATACTGCATTTTAAGAGTTTGGAAATTATTTCCAAGCAGAACCCTCGCGGACTCTTTGTGCACGCCATTGGGCATGATGTTCGGGTCCTGACGATGACATCCACTTCTCTCTTGCAATATCATGTTGTAGCTTTCGTGTAATCTTTGCTAGTTGTGACTCACATGCCTTTTCCATTACATATTTTCTAGCAAATGTCGCACGAAAGAACCAATTGAACATTTCTTCTAAATAGTTTGATTGGAGTAGACCACCCCCATGACGAGTGTTTTTAAAGTAAACACCTCTAGCCCTGTAATGTGACTTCTCCATTCCTTGTGTACTAAAAATGTCCAGTGACCCATATCGATTCATAAAATATGCTCCATGTGCAAAAAGAATATGCTATGATCTGGTCAATAAGATATACACATAGTGTTTAAGACCAAATAAAAAAATGTAAGCGAAACTTACTATGTAATGTGTAATGTTGCTTTCTCCCCAAGATAAGATGAATGACTGTGTAAACTCCTTCAAAGTCACTTGGAATAATTCTCGTTGTGAAGCATTAGTGGAAGCCAAACACATCAAATGTAACAATTGATCGAACGATGACCAAACCTTCTTTCGCTTGTTAATGAGATCAACCTGACTATCATTGTCAGTTGTAATTGAACAGAGGTCCTTCCAAAGCTCCCATTTCCCATCATCTTGACTATTCACATCTTTTTTAAAGAAACGTCGTGCCTTCTTCCCAGTCATTGAAACTTGTTGTAAAATCTCTTGAGACTCACCATACTTCTTAACAACTAAAGATACGTGGCCACCATGACAACCTATAGAATTCAAAAGATCTTCTATTTTCTGGATTGCTATTGTAGACCTCTCTAGTGGTTTCATTGCAAATGCATATTCAACATGGAGCTTCAAAAGCCTATCAAAGATCCTCATGAATGCATGCAAAGTACAAAAGTGAACATTGACTAATGGAAATGGGATAATGGGGTTCCAATCATTGCTTATTTTATCACGAGTCGGTTCCTGTAACATTGGACACCTCAAAAGTGATATCTCCCATTCCCTGTGATTCAATGAGTCTGTTTCATCAATTTCTTCAGAGTCATCAACTCTCGTCAATGCCCTTGCATGTTTAGACTGTCTCTTAGATCCTTTGTAACCTTGTGTACAATATGGGCAAGGATAGAGAGAAGATGCTCCTTGTTTACAACCTAACATGCATTTTATACTCTTAAGGTCTCCACCCAAATGCCATTCTACATCAAAATCACCTATATCATCTACAAAAAGCTTTTGCCCATGTATTTGAGAAGAGATTACTTCCGTAATCCACGGAGTCCTACTAAAAATCCATGAAATAACATTATTTGTTTCTTTGGGAACTTCTATAGCACCTAACCACCAGATATCTCTCTCTGATTGCACACTGTAAGTCAAATGGTCCCTCCCTCCTAAAGTTTCATCACTCATTGCATGGTCCATAATTTCGTTCATTAGCGTCACACTCAACCTTTCTAGTCGCCGACCCTTTATGATTTGACACTCATCAAGCTTCAGTATGAACTTTAACTTAACATTACAGTCTGCACAAAAGAGAAAACATTATCTTAATATGACAGTTGAATGCAATAGAACTTCAACACCAAATAAAATGTAGTAGGGGTACCTTTGATTGTTGAACTATAAAAGTGAACCATTGCTTGTTGAAGCTTCTGAAGATCCACAAATATATTGTTGAATTTAGTGTAAGTAAATCCTTGTGTAGATAGGATTTTTGATTGCTTCTTGGGAATATTTGGATGATAAATAGAGGCAGGCATAGTTTCTTCTATGAATAAATATTGTCCAATAGTACGAGTCACATCCTCATTTGAAGTTTTTTTATTGATAGACAATTTATATGGGCATGGAAATATACTTTGAGAAATACCTTGTGATTGTAAGGCTTGCCTGAGAAGGGTGTACATTGCAGTATACCCATTTCTACTGATGCCCGCTTCGTCACATATTGCCTGCACATCTTGCACTGTGATAAGATTTTTTAACTTCTTTGAAAACTCAGCTTCAACAACAACTTTAATACACTTTCCTATGCGTGAGTCTAAAGCAGAAGTGATTTCTTTGGTGTTTATACAGCTATTCATCAGCTTGAATTGGTCTTGTGTTGTTGATGAAGCAGTTATGTCTTCAATAAACGACCTACACAATGAAATATTCCATTACAAATCGTCATTAAAACATATAAAAGTAAAACAAACACTCACCTTGTTGCATATATACGTCGTTTGCGTGCTCCACCACCTTTTGAAAGAGCTTCAAAGGATGACAATGATCTTTTCCTATGTCTCATACCAAGTGGAGTCTCTTTCAGCTGCTGGAGATTGGCAGTTAACTTTGAAATTGTGCTTTGTTTTGCTTCAGTATCCTGTTCCAAATCTGCAAGTTGTTTTTGTAAAGATATGATTGTGCTTTCTAAAGTGACCACCCTCATATGATGGATGTGATATTGTTGGAACCAATACTTAGCAGTAGCAAGTGAATGTGTAGATAATCTCTTGCAGTAACCTAATAGTCCAGCTTCACCCGCACCAATGAACTGAAGTAAAGTTGAGAGGTTATGGAATGTTGGATGGTAAGAAGATATTGGATCAAGAGGATAGAGTGAACCATGAGCCCAAAGATCAATACTTTTTTCTCCAGCTGCACGACGTTCATTTTGAGAATTGGCATCATTATTGCATCGTGTATTTGGAGCAAACTCTCTAGGCACACGAACATGGATACTTGTTGATGCAGGAGCATGAGGACGTTCTACTGTGAAGTTTGTGATACATGTCAACACCATCTTTGCTAATGACGAACAATATCAAAAACAAAGATGAAAAACCGGTTGGAAGGGAGTCTAAAGCATAGGTTTTGCTCAAAAAATGTGTTTTCTTGTATGTGTATGGGTTAAAGTGTATTTTTCCACTGAGTATGGCTGAAAATGATGAAATTTGAAAAAAGTCATTTTTTGGGGGAAGCATAGTCACGGATTTGATGATGTGGCACTTACTTTTGGAGGGAGTTTGAAAATTATACTTTTCTAAAAGAAACTTCAGAAAATGGGCCCAAAAAAGTGACTTCTGACATATATATTAAAAAATAGGCTCTTTTGAGTTAATATACACTGAAAATGAGACTTTTTAAAAAAATTCATTTTTTTATTCAAATACATGTACGAGTTTGATGATGTGGAAAGTAGATTCTCTTCTCTCTCTCTAGAATAAGAAAGAGAGAGGCCTATTGAAGCCTAAAAAAAAGCCTACTCCAGCCTACTAAAAAGTGCCCTATTAAATGCACTTTGTCCCCTTAAACAAGAACAGAATTAAGCTTAATCCCTAAAAATTAGGGATCCTTACAAGGCCCATGCAGGGTTCATTTTTTCCCCTAATGGCACCAATAAGATTCTACGCAATGTACTCACAAAATTGGTTAATAATAAATGCTCTGATTGGGACAAACAGTTACACCATGCTATTTGGGCATACAAAGTTGCCTATAAAAGGTACTCCAAGCCACACCCTTTCAGATGGTGTTTGGCCACAATGCAGTGCTACCATTGGACTTCTTGATACCTACATTGAAAGTAGCACAAGAGCATGATTGGACAGGCCAGGAGCTTTCCTCTAGAATCTTCGATCTTGAACGATTAGGTGAAATGAGGTTGAGAGCAGCAGTAAATTTATGCAGCCAAGAAAAGACAAAAGGCATATTTTGATGCACATGTGAAGGATAATGGCTTGAAAGCAGGAGACCTAGTCTTAGTCTACACTTTAAAGCAACATGCTCAGAAATTAGAGAAGAGAGGCTATGGACCAATGATTATCAATAGGATCTCCACAAGTGGAGCAGTTCAACTAGCCACTCTAGAAGGCGACATCCTACAAAGTTACATAAGTGGATGCAGAGTCAAGTTATATCAAGAACCCCTGATGGAGGAGATGCTAAATTGACTCAACACTGCTAAGAAATGCAAGGAAGAAGAGAAACGAACTCGAGAAGAAGCACATGCAGAAGCTTTAGAACGCATCCGACGAATGAAACTGTGAAGACAAGGTAGAGATCAACGTATGTCTGACACTCAAGAGGCTTTAAATTATCACATGGCGATATGCGAAGCAACAGGTGAACGCTTCCATAGGATAGTTGATCGACGACCCTTTTTGACCTTAAAGATAGGACAAGGAGAGAGTGCAAGGACTGTAAGGGCTTTGATCGACTCAGGTGTAGCCACTAGTGCAGTCCGACTTTCCTACTGCCAAGAATTTCAATTGAAGGTCGATCCTATAGAGGCATATCTCATAGGATTGGGAGGCGTGAAAACCCCTTGCATGGGTGAGGTGGAACTACCCCTCTACATTCAAGAGGTCCTAATGGAAGTCAAAGTGCTACTGTGTGAGGACGAGGATCTTACCAAACCTCTTGTCTTGGGCCAAGACTGGATCTATGATCATGCAGTCAACCTCAACCTAAGAAGCGGACTTCTTCAAGCTTGGGTAGGCCAAAAACGCATCACAATTGAATTAGAGAGTCAAGCACTCAGGCCACTAGGAAAGGCACCAAATCTTGGTCCCTCCAGGAACACACATGAAGGTAACGATGCTATTCTTGTCCAAAGTTCTATGATGCAGAAGATTGCCACTCTCAAAGAAGGTGCATAAATCAATAAGGAGTTCCGTTCTTTTCCAAAGAGGATTTGAGGAAAGCAAGCCGAGCAACACACCACTCAGAGGAGGCAAATGACCAAGAAGCATGAGCAACAAGCTGTGCAATATAAAGTACCTCTTGGCATGAAACAGATCTGGATCCGCAAGGATGAAAAACCCACAACTGTAGAGACAGGTTCTCAAAGATGCACCAAACGAGCTACACCGTCGAGGATTACAACAAAGGAGCACCCTAGGCAACAATCTAGACTAACCATTGCAATTTGGGTCCCAAAACGATCAATGAAGGCTGTCCCAAATGCTAAACAATTATGGGTGCCCAAGACCTGCTTACGAGCTCAAATAGCTTCACCCCCATCCACAAGATCAAATCAACACTCACAAGCACTCTTGGCACAAATCCCAGGGCAAACATCTTCACTCCACACCACCACATTTTCGGTCACACCTAGGAATGTATGGAAATGGGTGCCCAAAAAGTCCCAAATCCAACACAACGCAGTCCACAAACCTTTACATGTCGTCAGTACTAAAAGCTACAATCCCACGGTCAAAGTTTGGAGACCGAAACCCCGGATCAAACCCCCCGACCCACTTTTTGTAAATCAATCCATTGTGACGTAGGTGCATTCTGAGTACATTGCACATCCGAAGTATGCATCTAGGGTGAATACTAACCTACTAACCAGCATTCACACACATCACAAACACTTCACCCACTAACCCCTAACCATTTGGAATGTCATGTTGGTATTGTGGAGGGAACACCATAACATCCTGTTTCCTATGCAATGCTAATGTGCCTCTCTTCTTCTAGCAGATAAGCATCAACAACTACAAGCAGTCTCATGGCAGAAGCAGTAGGCCCCAACTCACAGGTAGGAGTAAGTACTACATGGATTAATGTGGAGAGTCTACCTATTGACGTGCCACCAACTGAATGACCTGTAGAGCTGCAACACCTCCAACAAATACCTATACCAGACCCTCCCATAGGAATAACAGAGAGAGTCCATGCAAATTCTCATTGGTTCAATGGCATGCCAGGGCCCTTAGGTGAGGCTAAGTATATATGGGAGTCCAAGTGTGAGTATGACAAGTCATGGGTTCGTTTTAATTCTTTTCCAAAGAGTTCGAGACCCTCTAGAACACACAAGACCTTCAAACCATATGGCAACGTGCAGGGCTAGCAGAGTACTTTGAGGCACCCTTACCCAAACCAGATCTCCTACGATGTTATTACTTGGTTTCCACATTATAGGCAAATGAGGAAAAGGACAAACCAGGAACATTCATACTTCCTTCTTTATTGGGCAACAACGAGTTGAAAAGGTTTGAACTTACATTGGAATTGGTGAGCTCTGCTTTAAACATGCACAACACCCATGTGCCCTCTGAGAAGGATGCTCTCATTCCCACTAACATGAAGAATCGGAAGCTACAAAAGTTGAAAGATATGGTGGCACTTACACCAAACGTGTCCATCCCTCTCCGTATGTGCATGCAACATTTTGCATTTCCTGGTCAAGATCGATTCACACAACCCCACAAATGAATATGGTTCGCTCTTTACTTGGTGGAGATAGGTGCACTATCGATTAAGCTTCCTGTATGGATTATGGAGCAGCTATATGACGCAAATAAAAGGTCATCTAGGAAGCTAGTAGTGAATGGCTGTTGTGCAATCACGCGCATCATCGACAAGTGCTTAGCATATGATGTACCCCTTGAACGAGCTTTAACCACAATTACAGATGTTTAAAAGACACAAAACTGCCACACATCAATCCAAGCATATGAGAGGCTCAATTCCTTGTGTCAAGTTAGGAAATTCAAGAAATGTAAGTATTATGGAAGAACAAACCATAAAGAGGCAAATTACTTTATTTTTAATCCTTGCAAAATTTGTGCTGGAAAGGCACATACATGAGATTTTTTTTCAAGAAGAAAGAAGACAAATCAAAGATTGCAGAAGCAAGTATACAAGATGAAATAGATGGAGTGGGTGTTGAAACTTGTTCATCCATAAACTATTCATGTTAAACCCTATCATCTTGTTTATATATATTTTTCACTTGTGGATAGGTATGGATAAGGTTTTATGATCTTGATTAGAGAGGCATGATCAACCTTAATAGTTAAGAAAGTGTACCTAAGTCTTTATGCTATCTTTTGCTTTCCCATTTTTGTCTCCATTCTTCCAAGTAGTACTTGGTTGAGAAAAGGATGGGAAATTTTCGAGTTTTCTTTTTCTTGTGGTATGGAGTGCTCTTCATGTTAAAGTCCTTTGGTATTTTTATGGAAATTTGCATGACCTTTACAAGTTTACATCATGAGCACTTTCCAATTAGCAACAACATTTTACAATTATGTTCAACCAATATAATATATACTTTCCCTAGCATGTTTTCCTTCTGTCAAGTTAACAGGGGATTGTTGGAAATGCAACCTTCCACAAGAGGTATCGCATATATATTCTCATTTTTTTCAATTTTAGACAAAGAAAACCATGGTCAAACTAAGGTAGAAATGGTCAAAAGTGGTCAACATATGTGGATTTTTTTTACATGGTAGTTAGAAAGAACAATTGAAGAGCTATCCAATGACATTTCACATGTCAAATTTGGAGGTGATTTGAGGGTTCAAAATCCAAAACCTAATTTTAGGGTTAAAATTAATTTTCATCAGTTTTAAATCAAGGGCTGAGATTTAAGTTACAAAAATCACAAAATCAATGGTTCAGATCTTTCCAAACCAAAAGTAATAAAAAAAAACCAAAGAATAAGAAAAATTAGGTTTCTTGAATTTCTATGCAAATTGCGGGATTGCGATATTTGGGCTTTTTTTGGTGATTTTTTTTGCATGATTTTCAAATGGCACATAAAAACTATATAAAAACCATGCTATTAGCCATGGATCATCATCCATGTAGCATACCATCTCTCGCTACCTCTACTTTAGGGACTTGGAGAACTTTGTAATTATTTCTGCATTCTAGTGTATAATTGTTGGAGCTATTTGCAAGTAATTTCCATAGAACCTTATCATATATCTATTTGCAATAGCCATTCACCTCCATTTTCCACCATCTCACTTGGAATCATACCTACTTCACATCATATAAATCCTCCACTAAAAACCCCAAACACTACTCATAGAACAGATTATACCCATCAATCCCACATCGCCATTACCTTCCACTTCCACATTTACATGGGTAGAACATCCAATCACATAGAATGCATAGATATTTCAACACTAGGTATCCCACTCCATGCTATCTCATCACTTTTATGATGAGAAAAAAATTCGAATTTGAACCCTTAGCTCCAGCACATTTATGAACTGAATGATTTATGCAAGAAGATGGCAGCATGTGCATACACTATATGTATTGAAGTAGAGAAAATAAAAAAGGAGCATAAAAAATAAGTGGACATGCTTAGACACAAATCCCAAAGCTCAAAGAAGAGAAGGAAACCATACAAAGAGAATTGTACTTCCACAAAGCAAAAAATCAGCAAGCTCAATCTAAATTTTGAGGACCTTTTCCATCACAATTCTTGAGGGTCTATAATAGTTTAGTTAACATGTTTTTTCTCATTGCAGCTTATTTTCATACAATTTTTATTGTTCATCTCTTTTGATCTTTTTATATTCTAAATTGGTCTTTGCATACATGGAAAGGTTCAAATTACTTTTCCTAGAATTATGTTCTCAAGGAGAATGTAGGAAAAAAGGGGAGAAAAAAATTCAAGAAAAGAAGAGAGGAAGAAAGAGAGAGAAAAGATAAACAAGCAGCCAATATTGTTATTTAAACAATTATTACCTCTATGGATGGAGAAATCAATAGTCATGGGGCGTTTGTAATAAGATTTTTTAATTCTTTGCAATTGTGGTGATATAAAATACAACATAAAAAGCCAAATGTAATGCAACAAGGTATTAAGTTGAAGAGAGTGAAAAGTGAACCAAGTAGGCCAGATGAGTGGTCCATTGAGTAGAGCAGAAGGTGGTCGAAAGAAATGGCCCAAAATGTTAGAAGAAGACGAAGTGGACCAAAATGGTGGACTAAAAAGATGGTCTAACCCCATTCTATGGACCAAATGGAATAATATTGGACGTGGAACAAACATAGAACCAAAGCCATCTACATTATAGTTGCATGAGAGTCACATATACAATTGCAAAGGTGTACATAAAAATAAGTGCACACCTCAAAGAAACTAGATATTTTAGATGGCAAACCACAATCATAGACAAGATAAAATATCTTCTAAAAGCATGTATTCTATAAAAGGAGTACCATATTTAGTGGGTGAGTCAAGGGAAGAGAAGCTACTCAACATACTAAGCATGTACAACCCAAAGAGGCATACTTGAAGTTCATACCAAATATTTGGTTGGTCGATAGAACATTGATCATGTTTGACTAGGCAATTTGCTCATTCTAGTTGGCTACACATTTTGAATTTTGGTTGACTATAGTCAAAAGTTGGTCGACCTTTCTATTTTGCATTTTGGTTGATTATAGTCAAAACTTGGTCGAGATTCTTAAGAATTTGATCCACTTCCATCCAAAGATTGGTTAACTAAAGAATTGATGGTCTACAACTTTGTAAACTTGCTTTTCTTTTGCCTACTCTTCGAGGAAACTATTTTGCAAGGCACCTGCATATGATCACACTTTTTGATCCCCATCTCCTAGAAAATATTCGCACACACTCACACTCACTTTCATAGATATGCATTCACACACTCATTTTGGATCCCTTTCCCTCACCCATTCACATACACACTTGTTCTCCATTATGGACAACTCACACACTCCTACTATCTCTCTTTCTCTCTCTCTCTCTCTCCATCATGCTGCCTATTTCTTTCACACCTCTCTCTCGCTCCCCTTCCTCCCTTCTGCCCTTAGAATGTTGATGAGGACTAAAACAAAAGAAAAATTGACTTATGATCGATTGGTAAAGATGAATCGACTAACCAAGAATTTAATGGAATGGGAAAAAGGAACAATTTTTGGTGATTGGGGAATACATTTTGATTTATTAAAGACTGGTAGGACTATACATTGGCTGGCTAGACTAAGGACCATAATTTGGTCAACTATAGGCCACATAATTTGGTCAACTAGAAAAGGTTGGTGGATTATAAAAAGATGAGTTGGAAAAATAAGACTGAAAATGTTCATTGCAAAAGGGGCCCTCAGATTTCTTGCCCTCAATCGGCAATAGCTGGAGCCAAAGCCAGGGGACTACCACATGATATGGGACCAAGCTCCTTGTGATATGCAACACATGTCAATCTACCTTTTCTCCTCCATGTATTACCATGTGCATGTAGAGTCTCAACAGAATGTGACATTCTTTGAATGGCTATCTGATTCACTCAAAGTGTCCAAGAGAGTTCTAGGAATCAAGTTAGACAAACTCATGCTCTCTTTAGTCAAAACCTTCTTATGGACTATCCTATCTCACGTGCCAATGTTTTGTTCTTGTGCACTAGTAGTTCACTTACTACCTAGTGTCATTCCTGATCTTGAAACCATATATGTGAATCCTTTAGTGCACACACACTTGTGTATGAATGAGAAGAATTGGGATTTGGATGCACACAATGGTCACAACTTTTGTTTGTTTTTTTTTTCTTGATAAAGAAAATCAATTCACAAAGAAAAGTTGAGATATTCACTAGAGAGGTTTCCTGTAAACTTTCAAGAAGAATCGATTTCAAAGTTAGAGTTTGTTTTAATATGTGCACAATGGATCATGCAATAGTTTTTGTACAAGCATACACATATATACAGATATCTACTTCAAAATATTTCCCCCAATGACTCAATGAGGTCTATCTCTCTTCCTTATTGATATCCTCTTACTAGAGATGTCTAGAGTGAACTCCAGGTGTCTTTTTAATGCTCAATGAATTCTAATAATTTTTTAGAGTCTTTCCATACTAGGAAAGATGTCCCTAACTTAGTTAAGATTCCCTTGGACTTTTCAACGTTCATACACTTACAAAAAGACAAGTATTTTTAGAAAGTTAGGGTTCCATTCAATGGGTTGATATAAAACTTTAGACTAATAAAGAGTAGCGCTCAAGCATTGGTTTAACTTTCATACTCAGTTTTAGAATAACTTGAGATCACTAACCCAAGATGTTTGATGATGCTTCTTGTAAAAAAAATGGGGGCAACAGACCCTAACCGCCTCACATGGAAGTGAGAAGCTTCTCCAAGTTGGGGCAAAGAATGAGAGGAGAGGCTCATCCACACTCATGGAGCAATGGCAACAAAGGCCAATGTCACAAGGAGCAAGGGGAACATCCTTTTAGCCATGCACACACATGCAAGTCCATACACCAAGACCAATGCCATTGTACACAAGGACTTGGGTGAAACCAAATGACACCTTCTTCCATTATGAAAATGGAGTCCAAGGCCATGGCCAAGGGAACTCCCTTTTACAAAATGAGCTCCACTTTATATAAGAGAGGAGGAATCAGTTGAATACAAGTGGCAAAAGGCTTCATTAACTAAATATATTTTAAAAATGTAAGTAGTTGGGAAAGTAAAAAAGGGAATCTTTCAAGAGAGAGAGATCTCTTTGCACGTATCCAAAAAAGAGCTCAAATTTCTAAAATAAAGCAAGAATTCAAAAAAAAGGATTTCACAAAAAAAGAAGGGTAAGGTTCAATTTTTATGGGTTTTCTCAAAAAATAGAAAAGAGGGAGTTCCTATGAAAGAACTTGTATAAAAGAGGGAAAAATGAGAAATATGGGAGACTTCCACACATAAGCAATCAAAGATGAAGCATCCCAATGAATCCCTAATATCAAAACCACCTCTTTGTACCCAAAGTGAATTGGTTGTGGACACAATCCCCATGAAGGGCAATCACAAAAAGCCAAGGTCAAACTCCTTGCAATCAAGGCAAAACCCAAAATAGAAAGAATTAGCTCATATATTTTGCATGCTACCTTAGGGTTGTGAATTCATGAGAGCTCCAACACTTGACCATGCAACCCAAGATGCATAAAACTCCATCAAGGTCTAAAAGTAGTAAGCAAAGATGGTTGAGGACACCATCCCATGAGGGGCCGTCACAAAACCATGAAGCCACACCACTTCAAAGAAACCAAGTGTGGTGAGTGCTCATCAAAGAGCTCCAACCTGGAACAAAAACAAGGAATGATAAAATGAAAAATTTTGAAGAGAAAAAGCAATGTGTGCCAAGAGTGGCCTTAGAACAACATCTTGAGCATGCTTTTGTCCCATAGCCTTACACCACTATGGAATCAAAGTATGACATCCCAAGGTTGATGGACCTTCCAAGAGAGTAGAGGCTTGAACCCTCGATGCAATGAATTGCATGATCCATGAAGTCAAGGTCTATTGGACACAATATTGACACATGGGAAATCACAAAAAACCAAGAATTAGTTTAAGATTGAGGGAGAAGCCCCAAAGGATATCTGTAAAACCTGTGAGAGAGAAAAATTCAAGAGCATTGTTAATAATAAATCTGAAGTCATATCTCAAAAGCTTCTTGGAGTTTTTTAAGCCTACACCCCTTTGGTCGTTGTGTACCAATATATATCCCTCCCAATTTTTTTTTGTCATTTCGAGAGATTCATTGATCCCTAAAAGGCCTTGAAACATGTACAAAACATTCATTCAAAACCTGATGAAAGTTGAACTGCCACCTACATGAGGAGCATGAAAGGTACGACAATTAGATGGATTTGTAATTGGTTGTGAGCATAGGACATGGAGAAGGCATATAAATATAAGCGCACATCACATGTGCATCGTATTTGAAGAATATGGCTTGAAAATCAGAAAGATCTTGGAAAATCAAAAGAGAAAGGGGCCAACAAACTATCCAGATTTTATCTTATAGTAAACTCTTCAAGTTGAGCTATGCTTGGTTGGAAATTGTCTTTGTTTGCCATTCTGAGATTACCAACAAGAAGCTTGTATACACCTCAAATGTGCATGTGTGAACAGAGTATTTTGGAGAGCAACAAAAGAGAAAGGGGCCAAGAAACTATCCACATTGTATCTTTTCCGCAAAACCATAAACTCTTCAAGTCTAGGTATGCTTGGTCGGAGATGTCTATGTTCGCCGTTATGGAATTACCAACAAGAAGCTTGTATACACCTCAAAAAAGACATGTCAAATGTGCATGTGTGAATAGAGCATTCTGGAGAGCAAGAAGTTGGGATCATCAATGGTTCATATGATAGTTAAAAAATGTTGTCCTGTGTTCACTTCATGAAGTACGAAGTGATGTATGCTATGATATGAGCATATACAGATGTATCGAGGCAAGAGGATGGTGCTGATGTACATTCATAGTATTGTAATGCTTCTAAAATGAAGATAGCTAGTTGCAATGTAGTATTATACTATTAACGATGTCAGCATTTGATTATGCCCCAAATAAGAAAGTGGCCCATAGATAGAGTCTCATATCTATAATCACTAAGATAGAATAATTTTATAACTTGAGTGGAGGGTTGGAAACCATCCCCATTTGGGCCGCCATAGAAAATGCACACTCCAAGCAGCCCAAGATCAAGCTTTCAAACACTTAAGATTTAGTGAAGGACCATAAGCAAGGGCAATTCGGGTTTAGGACACAATCCTAGATGTGGGGCAGTTAGAGACACTCAAGGGCATGCCATAGGCAGAGGTTGATTGCAATCACACCCCTAGAGGACCCAATTTATCTTGTAACCAGGAGAAAGGCAACATATTGTATTCAAGCTTGAGAACATACATTGATCACAATTGCATGATAAGAAATCTTCCATCCATCTATCAAGGGGACCACCTTGACCTACCTAAGATCAGTGTGCAAAGACCTTCATTCCAACTTTTGAGTCTACAAAATCTTCAAAAACATCAGCCTCAAGAAGTCCTGAACATCTGAAATTTGTAAGGATAGAGACTAGCCCTCCCATAGATATGTGAAATATGCAACTAATTCTAGATTATAGAAGACGAACAACAAAAAAAGAAAAGTTAACACTATCGTGGTTCATCTTCTTCCTTGAGGCACCTATAAAGAAAGAGAACGATAATCATAGTAGATGTCCTCTGCCATTTCTTGAATTTAATGCTTGTCTTGGGTTGGGGGATGGGTGAGTGTCCTCTATGACACCCTCCCTCGTTCCATTTCCTTCAAGAAAAAAAAAGAATGAAATCTTGGTTGAGTGTGGGAATAAAGAAACTATTTGCCCTCCATTTGTCCTCTCTACAAGTGATAAGAGCGGGGTTATTAATGCTAGCTTGGGATTCTCTTTGGTGGATATTTGTTTTTGAATTACTCATCATAAGGCATTGAATTTCCTTTTTCCCTCTCTCCTCCATGTCAGTGACGGCAAAATTGTGCAAGGTTGGGCATGGTGTGCATTTACATCTCCCTCCTCCCCTCTCTCTCTCTATCTATCCATAATTTCATAGGTAAACCCTTCACTCCTTCTCTGAGCAGAGGAGGGGAGGAGTGACGAACTTTCATCTTGTATTCATCTTCCTCTCGTGTGTCTTCATGAGTCAGGCCCCTATAGCTCTTCTCTCTTACCTCTGCGACATCTGTGGTGGGATTAGGCAACAAAACTCGTTGTGCCCTTTTATGATGGGTGATGCTTCTTGCACTCTCTGTTTTGATGCTAAAAAGGATCTCCCATTTTTAACTTGCCTCTGTCTTCATCCCTTGGGGGTGAGCACTTGTAAGTTCCTCTTTCTCTTAGTTTTGCTCAGATCAAAAGCTTTGAGCTTCTGCATGGAGTCATATGTCCTTCAGGTTCCCCATCCTTATCTATCATGTGAAGGATGGAATGCTGTAGAACTTCCTTTTTGAGCCATGTTTACAACATGTTTAGAGTGGAGCTCTGCTCCTCGGGATAGAGTTTCATTTTCCCAGTCTTCTCCACATGGTCCACCTTGGGCCTCACCCTTCTTGCATCGATTGTCTATTGTAAGGCATTGTGAGATTGAACTATAATCCCCATTTCCTTTCACACTGAAAGATGAATGTGCTTTATGACTCCCCAAGCATGGCAGATCAACCTTGTTACTTGTTCATCTCCATTTTTGGATTTCGGGGTTGAGCCATGGCTCCCCTCTGTGCTTCTAAGTTGTAGGGTAGGATCGTTGTCATATGATTTATATGGGAGTTTTTTAGAGAATGCCACATGGCATTACTATGACCACTCCACCTTGGTAGTGAGAGGGTAGTAGAGTCTCGTAAGGGACTGACGATCTCGGGCGTGGCTGGGCGGCGGACTTCATATCAGCTCTGTGTGTTGGGAACAATGGTGGATCGAGTGGCAAAAGAACGCGGACGTAATACTGGTATCAGAGCACGATCCAAGAGCTTCACGCGACGCTGTACATGGGCGAACGCTGCTGGCGGGGTTCGAACTCAGACCACATGGATAGGAGGACACCCGATTGAAGATAAAAGGTTTCGCGTCTTTGTACGGTACATCGCAGCGGATGGGGTTCGACCTCGTTCCCTTGCAGGCTTTTCACGCTAAACTCGCTGAGCTTTCTCATCGGAACTCCCTTTTTGGAAGATGAAAGAGGAAGGATTGATGAATCCAAAGTCATTGGGAAAAGTACTCATATGCAAAGGAATTGGGATCATTGCGTTCTTTCTTGAGGTTTTGGCAACCAGGAGTTATGGCTTCAAGTTCCAGGTTTGGGTATTTTTGCATTCCTGTAAGAAATTTTCATTTTTGAGAATGATAATGAAGCATTAGGAGGGCCCAGTTTTTGGAGGGAAATCATATATATGGAGAGTATGAGATATGTTCTCTCACCTAGAGTCAAGGATTCCCTCAAAATACAAGAAAAGGTAAGCTTTAGGAACTTCCAAAGTAGCCATGTTCATGAATTTTACATAAATTTCAGGAGCTATTTTTGATAAGTAGCCATTTCGGGGAAGGGAAATGAAGCGGGATTTTTCTTGGTTTGGTAGGAAAAATCATGCACACATATAGTATAGTGTATTGACTTCCATGTAAGATCAAGAAATCCATAAGATATCTCAGTTTGATGGGAGTTTGAAGCTCCACAAAACCCCCTTCCATCACAGTTTGACAAAAATTTCAGCACCTAAATTTGAGAAATTCCCATTTTGGAAGAGGGAAAAAGAGGTGCGATAACTATGAATGGATGGGAAAAGGTATGTATACTGAGAGTATGGTGTGTGGAAGTCTTAGGCGAATCATTAGATTCATCAAAATGATAAGTGAAGGAGGAATTTTACTTCCTCAAAGACCCCCTTCCCGCACTTTTTGGAAAAATTCAGAAATTAATCTTTTGCCAAACTCCACTTCTCGGAGTAAGAAAAAAGTTCATTTCGAGGCTTCCCATGGATTATTGTATATAATCCAAGAGAAATCCACATTTAGAGTGGATTAGAAGCTTGCTAAGAGCTCCCATTGCTAAGGGTAAGTAAGTTTTTGCATAAAAGCAAAATCTTGATTTAGGCCTCTTTTGGGGAGCAAATTAGCATGCATGAAGGGAGGATTGGGAAAGGTAAAAAATGGCTCAAGCATCTTCATATACCACTCTCTGAGGTTATGGAGAGAATTTTAAGATTTGCATGATGGAAGAATGTTTTTGGGCACCCCAAAAATCACATTTTTACACTTTTTCCAGCCCCTCCAACAGTCCACTAGTTTTACATGTCCCACTTGGAATGGCCATATCTTGGGCTAGAAAATTCCAAATAGGACGTGCTACGGCTCGTTTCGAAGAGCACAAGGTCTACTTTCAGTTTATGAAAAAAGATTTTGGAAAGTAAAAAATTTTGCAGGTCTGAACAGGTCTGCAAAGTCTGAACAGTTTTGGGCGACTACCTTCCGGGAGCCATATCTTTCAAACTGGGAAGGCAATTTGAGTAATTTCACTTCGACCTATTTGCACATCGTTTATATTTCAGTTTATGAAAATTTGCAGGTCCTAAAGTGGTTTTTGCAGGTCTAAAGAAGGATTACTAATGCATTTTTGAGCTAAATTTGCATTATTTTTGTAATCACCTAACCATGCTTTATGTTTTGAGGAGTGCTCCGATATTTTCGGACACTTCAAAGTGTATGTTAGGACCTGAGGAGGAAGGTGCAAAGGTCTCGAAGCTTGTCGAGAGCGATTGGATGCATGCAATTCCAAAATTAGACTACTCAGGGATGTATATTTTATGCTTTTTGGCATTTTAATTATGTTATGGCATGTTCTGTATCTACATGCATGAATGGGATTGCATACATCAAGTGTTGATCATTGTTTAAGCTCTTAAAGGTATGGATCAACATGCAGGAAGTATACCTTTTGATTGTTTGCAGGAAAGAAGATTACAGAAACCATATGGCTATGCAACACCGGGAATGGTTGCTAGCAAATACTTTTGTGTTTTTGCAGGTCATGGAATCCATATATAAGTTTATGGCGTGCATGCCATGGGCCTGTCAAGCCCTATGTTTTTGGGTGGCCTGAGTGCCACTGAGCTATGGTTTAATTTTTTTTTGGGATTCCATTTCCTGGGGAAATGCTGTCGAAATTTTTCCTACCGCATGGCGTTATATACGCACTTGCCTTTAGGTAGGAATGTTATGGCATGGTAACATGCCTTTCTGCAAACATCAATAAGTTTTAGGCATGCTTATAAGCATGTATTTGATGGACTGAGGACCATCAGAGTATTATATATAAGACAACTTCGGTAGTAGCAGGATCCCTATATATAATCCTTATGGATTTAGACCATAGGATTGCTAACGGAAGGAGCTACACCTTCACCATTAGTAATGTGCACAAGCAATCCTATAGGTTCAGGAAGTTGCATTCAGGCTCGGGAGATACATTTAGGACAATCTCCAAGGTAGTGAAGATTTATTTATCTTCACAAAAGTCTCACAGTAGAATTAAGAGACTATGGGGTATCATGATGAATACCCAAAGAGTGACTAGTTTCACTCATGCACATCACTTGACCAAGTAGTGAAGCATTTTTGCTACACTACTAAGGAAACCAAATGGATGGGATCATAAAGATGGGTTTCATGAGATAGCATCGACGGATGCTTATGTGATTCGAGTGATGGTTAGGAAGGCCATAGGCATGGCACTAGCTCTATGGTATAGAGCATAGATCCCTTAGTCAGGAATAGTTGGGGTACCCAATACATACATATGTATCTTGGGATCTACAGAGAGGTACCTAGGCTTAGTCTTGGTACCCAGGAACAAGTTGGTTTGGAACAAAAGGGATATCCATTGTCACATAGTTGACTAGAACCAAACTAACTAGTTCAAGGACATGGGACTCATTTCAGTCCACTGATTATGATTTTAGTATATGGGATTCATTGCAGTCCACCTACATATTCCATTATTTGGAATAGATATTCGGTTTAGTGTAGGTATGACACCGTGAATTGGAAGAAGTTTTCACTGGTATGGGACGGTGGAAACGACTTCCCTTTGAGCACTCTTCTTCTATGGCCAGGAAGAAAAGGACTCATCATTCATGGCATCATGTCTCACTAGATCAGAGGAGAGCTCTTAGTAGACATCTCCTACTAGGATTGGGAGTTATCCTTCACAGTATGGGAAGATTTATTCTTCCAGTAGAGAATGTGGTAGGTGATTTTATCACCATGGATATCACATACTCATGTTGTGCTTTCAGGAAGGATAATTCCATTAGGTTATTGGATCCTATAGATCCATGCACAGAGTATGGTTAGCAGAGATAGTTCTTCACTATGGATACACATATGTTTACGGTATCATGTTACATCATTGCTGACCATTTTAGTAGAGGGCTTTGGCCCTTATTAGGAATTTATTTTCTCCACTCTTCACTTCATACGCCTTCATCAGTTAGTGGAGATCTGTTCTCCACTTTCATAGGAATAAGTGATAAGGGATTATGCATTAGTTATGGAAGAGAGGACTAAATAAATTCACGAGTTTCTCTGTTAAGGTAAGGAGAAAGTGGGAATCAGATCAGAGATCCATGAGGGATCATACTTTAGTTCAGTACTCTCACTTTAGCTTCTATACCTTGGGAGAGAAAGAAGGAAAGGAAAACATAATTTCTTCATAGGGAAAGAATAGAGTATGTTTTCCTTTAGAGAGAAGAGGTGTTTAGAAAACATCTCTTAGTTTATATTTCAGAAGGAATTCATTTCCTCTACTTTTCCATGTAATTTTCCTTCATATGGGAGTATGATTCTCCACTATTTTGGAAGGAAAAGTATGGAGAACTTATGTGCATATTCTCACCTATGGATGAGTAGAGAAAATGGATTCAACAGAATCTCTTTCAAAGGGAAAGGGAAAGTGGAATAGTTTCCACTGCTAGAGCTCTTTTCCTTGGAAGAGATTATAGAGATAGACATGGAGAGAGTTTCACTTTCTCATTTAGATTGTCTAGATAGGAGTGGCACTCTTCTATTAAAGACAAGAGGGAGATCGTTAATCATGATGGTTAGATTGAGTCTCACATGGAGACTCTAGAGAGAAGTAGTTATGTTTATTTCCAGTGATGGTCCTTGACTAGATGAGATGATCTAGTTATTGACATTAGTTAAACTGGGAGTAGAGTTATGACTCTTCTCTTTTGAGTTTCTACGAGATAGGGATGTATCTAACCTATTATGGTACCAAACTCTTAGTTGGTGTTACATCATGAGTATGATGAGTAAACATCAGTTAGGAGGATGGGTACTTAGGGATTATCTGAACCTCATAGGGAATGCTTTCTGCATTCATATGGCAAACTACAGGGAAGAGAAATATTAGAGTTTGCACAAGTGCCAATAGATGCTCTTCCAATAGAACGTAGTCCAATGGTAAAGGATGACAAACCACAAACTTCTTGGTTGGTGAAATGTAGAGATTGCATTTTACCACCGTGAGTTAGATGATGGATTTGCATAGTTCACAAGGTAGTTTAGACAAAACTACTACTTGTGATTACACTCAAGGTTAGGAAGACCTAGAGTGGTATGAGGGCAATCTATCATTTAGTCTTAGATGGGTTTGATGGCACTTGATACGGGACTTTGTTCTATACTTCAGAGGATTCTATGGTTTATTATCTCCATTATGGTATGGTCAAGCTTATGAGCTTGGCACTTTGCACTTGTTTTTCATATTATTACTCCATAGAGGATACATCATATGGACTGAGGTCATTCTTATGATATTATATGTTATGGGAGTAATAGTTGGAAAGTGGAGTCTATATGGGAGATAGTACACACCACTCAGACGGTTTCCCACCTTTGAGATGATCTCATATGAGGCTTCTTAAGGGGAAGGATACGGGGAAACAACACACAGAGATGACCATGTACATAGAGTGCATGGGGTTCAGGGGAGTCCGAGCACTTTCTTCTACCATTACGGACATTTCATTTATATTTTCGAGGACGAAAATATTTTCAAGGGGAAGGAAATGTCATATGATTTATATGGGAGTTTTTTAGAGAATGCCACATGGCATTACTATGACCACTCCACCTTGGTAGTGAGAGGGTAGTAGAGTCTCGTAAGGGACTGACGATCTCGGGCGTGGCTGGGCGGCGAACTTCATATCAGCTCTGTGTGTTGGGAACAATGGTGGATCGAGTGGCAAAAGAACGCGGACGTAATAATCGTGCTAGCTTTTTTTACCACTACATCATTGAAAGCTTCACATAACCATGAACACATTTCTGTAAGCTTCACACTACTAAAGAACTTATCCAGCCTATGAATTTTAGTTCATATGTGCAAAGGCATGTTACATTTATAGCTTTTAAAGTATTCCAAGTTTTTTCTTTGTAATACTCAGATCTAGAAGCCAAAGATTATTCAATGGTGATTTTTTAATACTCTATCTAGGTTCATATTTTTCTCTGGTTTATGTAATACTATGAAAGAGCTCAAAGTTGTGTGTTGCTCTAGCACAATGGTAAGCACCACGTTAAGAAGCTCCATCTCCTTAATGTCAATCTGTGGAAGAGATCGGAGTGATATGAAGAGCATGAACGCAAGATGTAGTGAGAGTGAAGGTGAGAAGCATAGAGATGCATACACACACACAAGAAAGAGACAAGCAAGACACAATGGAAGGTTGAAAATAGATTCTATTACTTAAGATCACTCGTACAACTCAAAAATAGCTTTAGCTCTTCTCTACTCATACAAGCTAACCTAAAAAATGAGCTCTCTAGCTCTATTTATAGTTTTTAGACTAGTTTTGACCGGTTTCACATCTAATGGCTGGCATAGTTAAAAAATAGGTTCTAGGTGCTATTTCACGGTCTAAACGAGGTCTAAAAATAGCCAAAATTGGTAGGCTTATTCTACCTAAGATCCTCAAGCTCGAGGACTCCTCGGCTTGCACAAAATGGAGCTAAAGTTAATTACAAAAATGGTTGTTCTATGTTACATATGTTACAAGGGTGATGAAAATCACTGTTGAGGGTTTTGAAAAGTATTATAAAACATATTTCCTTGAAAAAATAATCTGCTTGGCTCCCCACTACTTCGTTGTAAGCCATCGTCACATACTTCCTCCTTGTCTGTGCCTTTGGCTACTGCCAACGCCCCCTCCCTCTCGCTTCTGTCATCCTCGACAGAACCTTGTTGCAGGGTCTATCGGATATATTGTAGGAGGTCTTGAGTGAGGGTGTGCTCTGAAATGTGGATGCCTCTTGCAAGATCTGCTTCAATTTTTTCCCAATCTATGGGTTGAGGTTCATTTGGTGACGAGAGTCAGTGTGTGGAGTTGTTCACAGGAAAATAATTGGAGTAGGTGTGTGGGCTGGATTATGAAAACCTTTGAGTGGTACTCCCAAAATTCGATGGTAAACATCTCTTTGAATGTCATTTTGTAGCAAGCTGATAGGTATTTGACGTGACAGTGTCAGACATAGCACACCCGGAACAATGGTGTCATGATCATATCATACGCTAAATCCTGATTATCATGCTTGAAGCCCGGGGTGTTAACATGCGGTGCTTTGACACGACGGAAGATTTTAAAAATAGTCTGCATCATGTCAAATACTTTGACAGTCATATGAACGGCAACATCATCCATGTGGTGTAAGCGGGGGAGCCAATGGCGAATGGTTGCCATCATGTATCCAATAATGGGTGGTCTGATGGGTGGACAACTGATCTTCGCAAACCGTCATAGATTGGAGCACCTAGGCGGTTGGTTCGGACATATTCTAAGTGGGTTCTATAGGGACCTTTGATTTTTTCCAAATATGCTATGTTTAGCCCTCCTTCTGGTCTTTCCGTGCTAAAGGCCATTTTTGACTCACTGGTATCTGAGCTCAACTCATAAGGATAACTATTCAATTATTGTGCCCACGAACATGGAGTAGTTCTTCTACTTGCTCTAACTTACCTATATGCTTACCCGATCTAAGGTTCATGAATTTACTTCCTCTTATTGTTAATGTTATTTTGTTTTTAATTGCTTGTTTTGTTTTTAATCCCTTTAGATTCTTGTCTTATCTCAACATATGCGTCAGGAGTCAACTTTTTCGTTGTACTTTTGAATTTTCGTTCCATTAGACTTAAGTTCTTTCCTTTAAGTTTTCATACAGCACACTTTTACCTTAGCCTTGGACTTGAAAAATTAAGTCTCTTGGACTTGATGCGTTCCTATCATTGTCCTAATCTAATCCACAATGCTAGACGTTTAGCCTAAGCTAATAATTGACTGAGGGGGTTAAGTATTCTTCCAACCTCGAGTCAGCTTCGTTGATATCTCTGATGCCCAAGAAGTAGCACTTCCCAAGCCTTGCATTCTTCACTACCTTGCTTTGATTGCCCTTGGATAGGTCTTGCTAGACCTGTAAAAATCTAATGTTTAGACCAATTCTTAAATCAATGATCAAACACTTTGATATATACACCTTTTAGGTCCCCTTTTTTTTGGCCAAATTTTCTAAATGCCCCCTTTCTTTTCTAGTCCACCAATGGTCAACCTCAAATTATCTTATCTAAATAGCTTTCTAATGAGCTATAAAGCTCAAAAAACAGACTTCAAATGAAAAAGATATGAACGTTCAGGCCCTCGAGGGTAAAGATTGGCAAATAGGTTTTTCTTCAATTATGAGCTAAGGGGTCTCCAATGAGCTTAATCACCCAAAAAATTTCTCAAAATAGCCTTAAAATTGCCCAATAAATCAAACCCTAAATTTGGCGTTTTGGGTGAACAATCGCGATGGTCTGAGATAGATGGTCTGAGACAATCATGATGGTCGGGGACCGTCGCGATGGTGTGGTACAATCGCGATGGTCCGAGTGTGCAAGGCATCACGATGGTCTAAAGTGAAGCGTTGCAATGGTCTAAAGTGAAGCGTTGTGATGGTCTATCTAGCGAGCAATTGCGATGGCGTGAGTCCGTCGTGATGGTCAACGATCAATGCAACCGTCGCGATGGTCAACGATCAATGCAACCATCGCGATGGTCACGAGGCGCAATGGATTGAGCCAATCGCGATTGTCTGATTTTGAAGCATCGCGATGGCATACCTAGTATCATCGTGATGGTCTACTTTGACACGTGGCAGGGAATCGTCGCGATGGCATGGACCAATCACGATGGCGTGGGGTTGACAGGATCATCACGATGGTTAGTGATCATCACGATGGTTCAAGTGAGCCATCACGATGGTGTGGGACCGTCATGATAGTCCGGCCAAGCCGTTGCAATGGCGGGAGCCAATCGCGATGGTGTGACACACTTGCGATGGCATGAGCCCATCGCAATGGTCCACCAAACTGATGATTTTGAGAATGCAACTATGGATCTGTGCAAGTGCAAGGGTCGCCTACCTCGTGGTGTACCTGCTTACCAAAAATGCCGACTTTGTCAGACCATCACGATGGTCCAACACCTATGGTAGATTCTAACAAAACATGGCTTTCTCACCTTTTGGAAGCTTTCTTGCTGCTCTGGAGCACTGTACCTGCAAGAAAACTCAACTACACACATGCACAAAAACTCTCTCTCGCTCTCTCGCATGCACAAACGGGGGGAAATGAGGAGAATAGGTGGATAGGGTGAAATTTATGAATTTTTCGGAGTGGGAGAAGATGATGCGGTGGTGAAGGAGGAGTGTAGAGGAGATGAAAAACACAAAAAACTACTTAAAAACAACAACAAAAACTACAATTTTTAACTTCCAATGCCACTTCTTGCTATACTCTTACCATCACGCGATCCCCGACACCGGTGCCAAATTTGGTGTTGCTCTAGCACAATGGTAAGCACCACGTTAAGAAGCTTCACCTCCTTAATGTCAATCCGTGGAAGAGATAGGAGTGATATGAAGATCGTGAATGCGAGATGTACTGAGAGTGAAGGTGAGAAGCATAGAGATGCACACACACGTACACACACAAGAAAGAGACAAGCAAGTCACAATGGAAGGTTGAAAATAGATTCTATTACTCAAGATCACTCTTACAACTCAAAAATAGCTCTAGCTCTTCTCTACTCATACAAGCTAACCTCGAAAATGAGCTTTCTAGCTCTATTTATAGTTTATAGATTAGTTTTGACCGGTTTCACATCTAGTGGCTGGCATAGTTTAAAAACTGGTTCTAGGTGCTATTTGAAAATCTAAACGAGGTCAAAAAATAGCCAAAATTGGTAGGCTTGTTCTACCTAAGCTCCTCAAGCTCAAAGACTCCTTGGCTTGCACAAAATGGAGCTATTAATTACAAAAGTGGTTGTTCTATGCTACATATGTTACAAGAGTGATGAAAATCACTGTTGAGAGTTTTGAAAAGTATAAATCCTCGTCATCTATGGCTTTGGCTACTGCCAACATTGTGAGAAAAGACTTATTACATTTTTTGTTGAGACTCCCTTTCCCACATATGGTTCTTTAAACAATGTGGTTTCATTAATTCAAGTAATGACTTTCATGTCCCTATTATAATGTTTCCTTCGATTCATCTCTCTTTCATGGTTGACATGATCTCTTTGGATGTGACAGACCTCATGTAGTGATCTGAAGTAAAGCATCTCAGAGGATGGGGCTCTTCAAGGTTTCTAGACCTCGAAAGGTTGGTTGGATAGGTTTTTTTGCTTCTCATGACCTTGGGATGGATGTCTATGACTACCCCATCTTGGGATGGTGTCCACAACCTACTACCCATACGTTGCACAAAAAGTAAATGTACCATTATCTGCATTTTGTGTGGGTCATGAAGGTAGTCCTATGATTTTGTAAAGAGACTTCTCCTTGTCCTTCATTTTCTTGGTTTCATTGAGAGTGATGTCAGAGTAAGAGTGTGTGTGTGGAGGTGTGTGTATGTGTGAGAAAAAGAGAGAGAGAAGGTGTTAGGGGGTGTTCTTGTAAAAAAACAAAAAAAAGAACTAAATGTATTCAAAAAATTAACAAATGAGAGGTATCCTAAGCCAACCAAAGGCCACACATATTCATCCTCCTCCAAGTGTCAAGGTGCATCTCACAAAATATGGACATAAAAACTTGGAAAAACCAATGGTTAAAGGTTGACATCCCCGACAACGGTGCCAAATTATTGGAAAAAAGGGAGCAACATACCCTAATTGCCTTGCATGGAAGCGAGAAGCTTCTCCAAGTTGGGGCAAATAATGAGAGGAGAGGCTCACCCAAAATCATGTAGCAATGACAACAAAGGTGAATGTCACAAGGAGTAAGGGGAACATCTTTTCAACCATGTGCACACACATGCAAGTCTAACACCAAGATCAATGCGATTGCACACAAGGGCTTGGTTGAAACCAAATGACACCTTCTTCCATTATCAAAATGGAGGCCAAGAACATGACCAAGGGACCTCCCTTTTACAAAATGAGCTCCTCTTTATATAAGAGAGGAGGAATCCGTTGAATACAAGTGGGCAAAGGCTTCATCAATTAAAGAGATTCTAAAAATGATAGGTACTCAGGAAAATAAAAAAGGGAATCTTTCAAGAGAGAGAGAGAGAGCTCTTTGCACGTATCCAAAAAAAAGCTCTCATTTTAAAATAAGGCAAGAATTAAAAAAGAAGCCTTTTACAAAAAAAGAAGGGTAAGGTTGAGCTTTTATGGGTTTTCTCAAAAAATAGGAAAGAGGGAGTTCCTATGAAAGAACTTGTACACAAGAGGCAAAATGGGAAATTTGGTAGAATACCACACAAGGTCTAAGATGACTAAACTTTTTGACACTAAAATTTCAAAACTTGTCCCAAAACCCTAAAGCTAGGGTAGCTTTCAATTTTTGACAAAACACTATTTTGGTTTGACTTCAATTCAAGCTCCTTTAAGATGACTTCCTCTTAATTTTTGACACTAAAATTTCAAAACTTGTCCCAAAACCCTAAAGCTAGGGTAGCTTTCAATTTGCAACAAAAACACTATTTTGGCTTGACTTCAATTCAAGCTCCTTTAATTAAGCTCCTTATGCTCAAATAGTATCCAAATTTTTTCCTAAGGTAAGTTAACAAACCATAAATTCTTAGAGGCAACTACTCTAGGCCAAGGCAACTACTGGGGTGAGAAAATCCCTTTTTCTTTAACCTTTTGGTAAAAAATCAATGAACAAGTATTTTCTCATTAGCCCCTCATAAGGTTGACATGCACTGAATGCTTTTAATGATTGCTCAGAATGTTGTTACAAAATGACTTACCTTCTCAATCTTTAGATTGACTTTGCTACAATGTTTTGTTGTATGTGGATGCTTCCTTAGATCTCCACTCACTCACATAACCTCCTATGCCTCATCAATGCTCAATCACCGCTATTCAATCTAGAAATGCATGATGCAAGCTCTCAAAGCTCATAGACACACTTAAGTGCCTATCGATTGATGTACAAGAGCGTTAAGTCAAAGAAGAAATATGGCTACAATTACAAGAGGCTAAGGAAAAAAATAGCGGAAGAGTTATTGATACAAAAAGAATCTTAAAAAGAAACCGTAGAATGCATAAAAAAGTGAAAATTGATGAAACAAAGAGCATGTGTACTGGCTAGATGAACAACAATATATTCCTATGGGAATTTGCAAGATTTAAGACTCTTTTAAAAGAATCATTGATTGAAGGCCACATATATAGGTTACCATAGGACATTTTTCTAATGCGCTATCCAAGATTCTCATAGATACAGGAGTAGTAAGTTATGTAATATATTTGTCTCTAGTATACAAGTTGTGAGTCTCCATCAGACTTGTGAAAGATACATTGGTACGCACTAAAAATACATGAACACCATGTATTGGAGAAGCAACTATACCAATATACATTGCAAGCCATAGCACTATAGCTAAATTTCTAGTGTGTAGTGATGCTTCTCTTTCTAGTAGTGGATTCTTAGGACAAGATTGGGTTGTAAACTAGTCAATAGCTCTAAATCTAACAACAAGCATAGAAGATGAGTGGATTACCATACCATTAGGACAACTAGTGAGTGAATAACATAGGAATTCCACACACAAAGGAATTGAGCGCATGGAATCCAAAGTTCCTTCACAAGTTAATTATAAGAAGATAACAAGTCATCAAGTGTTACAGAGATGAAAGATGCAAGTACAGAATCAAGTAGTTAAATCTCCAAGAAAAATATGGGTAGTGAAAGGAAGCGTTTTGTCATTGGAGAAAGAATTAGATGAAGATGTTGTTATGAGAATGGATCTTGCGCTTTGTGAAAGATATTTCCATTTTTAGTGGCAAAAAAGGCACAAAATTCCACACAAAATCTTCCTTCATACCATGGAATATAGTTTGGAGAATGTGAAGCCAATCGATATGGATTATTATCTAGTAGAATGGACACCCATCCTACGTCTCTTTGAAAATGGACACCCATCCTATCATCTCTTTGAAAGAAGAAGAGGTAGTAAGAGCCCAACTATCTAGTAGAATACTGAGGGTCTCAAGAAGAAGGAGTAAAAATCAAGAGGAGATAGATGTGGCAGGTGCCATGGCCTCACCGATTAGATTAGTAAGGGAGCTACAAGAGAAAAGAGCTCCAAAGGTAGTAAAACAGAGCCACACTTTAGAATATTCAAAATCAAAAGAAGAGATATTGGTAAGACACCCATGCAAATGGCATGCCATAACACCATCACCAACACCCTCACCTCCATGTGCCTTTGTTTTTATGACGCCATAGACAATACTACACATGCATTATGGTGTTTTGAAGACTTGGTAGGAGAGTAAGGATGCAAGAAGAAGTAAGGATATGATGATGATCGCATTGCCACTTGCACCATAGACAATACCACACATGCATTATTGTGTATTGAATATTTGTTAGCAAACCAAAGATGGTTGAAGGATGCAAGAAGAACTAAGGATATGCATAAGTATATGCATTTTTCTCTCTTGTCCTTACCTCCTGGAGGTGGATATCGTGAGGAATGAGTCTCCCAAGGGGATATACATACCTTGAAGGTTTTTCCATATGTGTGTGGCTCCATGTGTGTGGAGCGACCTTTGGTACATCCCACTACTCTTTTGAAGTCCATTTTCTGCTTGTAATTTTTTTAGTTTGCAAGTCCAAAAAAATCAATACATAGGATTTTTTTGTTTCTCACATCTTGACATGTGACAAGGCGGGTATCTATGACGCCCGAACAGATATTGCCTTCAAAAGTTCTTTAGTCCTAACAATTCTAACTTTTTAGTTTCTCTTCTTATCTCTCTTTTCTCCATGATTTTTCGTGTTCGTTTTCATGTCCCCGATTGGGTAAGATACTTCGATTGATAATTTACATGCTTCAATCAACCACTTGGTCTACAACAAAACACTTTTTGGCATTGTTGTCGGGGATCCACTTTTTGGCATTGTTGTCGGGGATTCTTTGCTTAAATCAGTGTTAGAAAGCTTTGAAAGTTGAAAGGAAGAACATTTCATGCTTGTAAGTACTTGGAGATCAAGGATTTCTTAACTGATTTGCAAGAAATAGTTAAAGAGAGATACTCATTATGTGGTGCTTGTTGATATATTTTGGTAGTGATGTGTGTGAACAAACTTAGGACCGCTAGGGAACTTCTTTACCTCTTTAGGAGGTTTTTTCCCTTGGCTTGTATTTATGCCTATAACTCTAACGAGTTACTTATCTTTGTACATTCACATGGTAATTCATTCAATGTTCTTTTGTGCGCCAAACATCTTCTTCTTCCTTGTGCTATTCTTGTGCTTGTGCAGACCTCAAACTCCAACGATTGGTATCGGCACAAGTCACTGCTTCATCTAGGGAGTCACCGACACTCCTCTTGTCACAATCTCACAATCACACAAAAATTGGTGAGCCTACTCAGGGTGATTAGGAGTTCAAGATAGCTTTGCTATGTGGTGTCAAAATTTTGATATGAGCTCCTTTCAACCTCCAAATGCACTATCACAACCCCTATGTAAGCAATTTTTTCCTTTTGTGGCAAACATATATATGGGTTTTGGTATGCTATTTCCAAGCACTGGGAACTCCACTATAGGTTTAGTAGAGCTTGAAAGGGTAGTTCTGTTCAACTTTTTGAGATAGAATCATTTTTCTACATTAGGGTATTTAGTCAGTGGCCATGGATAAAAGCAATGATGTACTTTGTATCTTGGTTGTTGAGGACAAGTTGGATGGCACTAGTTATGCATTATGGGCATATATGATGCATCATGTATTGATAGCAAAAGGGGCTGTGGAATATTGTGTAGGGTATTGAAAAGCATCCTACTACACTTGTGAATACAATTATTGAAGGCGATGTAGATGGTGTTGAAGATGATGATCTTCAGATTCCTATTTGTGTTGTGGTTCCTACTGCACCTATTGTATAGCAAATTCATTGGAATGGTAGAGATGCTCATGCACATATGTTGATAGCTTTGTCTGTCAAACGTGCCATTATTCCTCACATTCACCATTGAAAGACAACAAAGGATGATTGGGATACACTTACAGCCTTATACCAGGCAAGAAATGAGGCTCATGTTACTTACCTCCAAAAAGAGTTAGAGAGATATGAATGAATGGGATTCCATGGACAACTTTTTGACAAAGATCAAAGATTTGAAGGAGTAATTGATTTTTGGTGATGAAGTTTTACCAGATAGTACTTGTGTAGGCTGTTTTGAATGGTATTTCACATTCATACCAGAGTTTTGCTTCTACTCTTTGATTGGTGATGAAAGGCAATCCAAATGCCTTAACATTTGAGGAGTTAGTGTTTTTTTTTTTTGTAGAAAGATCAGCCAAGGTATCACATTTCTATTATGCATGTTGGAGATCAGGCTTTCTTAGCTACTAAGAGGGGAAAAGGTAAATGGAGCTCATCTACTAGTAAGAAAAAATATGCTAATGTTGCACATGTGAAGAATAAGGACAAAGATGAGAAGAAAATAGAAAAGTAGAAACATTTTTGCAAGTATTATATGGGAAATTATCAACTCATAAAGACTTGCCCAAAATTGGCTAAAAAAGTGGCAAAAAAGCATCCCGATCTGGCAGTTTCTCGCCAAGATTTTGAGCTTAACAAGGAAAATCAATTGGAAACAAACATTACTTGGAGAAACAATCGGCTTTTCTACTGCTTTGTGGAATGCCATCCTAGGGGAAGCGCTTGAGAAGATATGGAAATAAAGATGTGCGATCAACTTTGATGGCCAATAGAAAGAGTGGTCGATTCAAGAATCTCTATAGGTAGAAGAATATGTAATTGTAAAAAATCTTTGCCTTTCAGACATCATAGGATGTTTTTCTTGCAAAACAACAAGATTAAAAGTAAGTGGGTCACTCATGAAGCCAACAAAAAAATCATTAAAATTCTCAGCAACTATCTTTAAAACATTTGTCTCCCATCGAATCTTAGATATCCTATCGATTTTGGTATGTCATAGCATTTGGGCCATTAAAGCCTTGCTTTGTGGGATACAGGGGATCCCATGGGATCTAAGCCCATTCATTGTATAATTTTTCTTTTATTAATTCAAGCATGGGGAAGTAGGCTATAGCTGAAATTCCTTTTATTAAAAAAAGAGGCAAAGAAGAAAGAGGTTGTAGTGGTTGTTGCATAGGTCTCTACACCTAAACTAGAGTCTGCTAGTCTTATTGAGAATGAAGAATTGGAATTTACTAGTGTATGTACCTATGACCCATCTTCCCATGTGTAGTGTAGGTCTGTAGTAGACTCAAATGTTCGATAGTTTGATAGTGGGGCAACCAAACATATAACCTCACAACATAGTTTCTTCAGTTCACTTGAGCCTACCCCTATAGGGAATACTGTCACACGCACTAACAACTCCTCTTATCCTATATCAAGAGTTGATAAGATACTACTAATGGTAGTTCTTTCACATTGTGATATGCTTTGTATGTGCCATGGATCAAGAAAAATATGTTTTCAGTTTCTGCATTAGCCAAGACTGGCTTGATTGTCAAATGTGTTGTATCATGAAAAATGTAAAATTCATGATCTATCAAATGGCAATGTTATTATTGCTTCTGGCATTTTATGTTGTGGGCTGTATAAGCTCATAAAATATGCAAAATTTTTGAATGATTTAGCATGTGCTCTTCAAGATTCTTAAGCTATCTTAGATGCAAAGCTTTGGCATGCACACTTCGGTCATTTGAATTATGCTAGTTTGTTATGCCTGTAGAAATATGAAATGGTGTCCTGTCTACTCAAGCTTGAGGCATCTTGTAAACATGTCTTTGAAGGCTACATTTTTTGCAGAAATTGCAATGTTCTTCCTTCACTAAAGATGGTTCAGTTTGAGTTGCCCATAGATTGTAGGTTGTTCATAGTAATGTCTATGGTCCTATGCAGATACCTTCTTTTAAGAACCACATTTACTTTGTGAATTTTATTGATGATTTTTCTAGGCATGCATGGGTGCATCCATTGAAAGCAAATTCCAAAGTATTTATGTGCTTCAATCAATTTCTAGTTAAATATGAAAATCTATAAGCATGTAAATTGGGCACCCTTCATTATGGTTGGGGGAGGGATACATATGTTCTGATTTTAATGCATTTTTGGCTGAGCATGGGATAAAAAACCAATGTATATGCCATATTGGCCTAAAAAAATGGTGTTGTTGAAAGAATGAACATGTTTTTCATGGAGATGGCAAGGTGTATGGTCAAAAGTCAAGCTTTGCCACATTGCTTCTGGCTTGAGGCTATTATGTGTACATCATACATACTTAACAAGTTTCCCACCAAAGCATTGCAATCAATCACTCCATATGAGGCTTGGCATGGTCACAACCTGACTCTGTTCTGGCATATGAATTAGTTCCTCAACAACAACACAAGAAATTGGATGATAAAGAAGAAAAATGTATATTTTTTAGGTATAGTTATGAAAGCAATGGCTATCATTTGTATCATCCACAAAATAAATGCATTTTGGTTAGATGTGATGTTGTTGTTGTAGAAGATACAATTCAAGCATTACTTTCATGTACTAAGGAGACATTAGTTAACTCCAAAGATGTGTATGGCACTCTGTTGCCTCTTTTTAGAGGTGGATGGTCAAGTGCTATCCTAATGAGGCAATTTCTTGGCCTTTACAAGTTTCACATGATGATGCACATCATTCCATTTGTGATACGTATTTACATGATGCACTTGTTGATGAGAGGGTTGTTGTAGAAGGGTCTAAAACTATGCCTAAATGGTTGGTGCAAACTATTGGAGAATTCCTCTCCTAATCATAGCGGAAAGTGTAGAAGACCTTCTCAGGATCAAGACTCTTGCCAACAACTGAACCTTCAAATGAAAACTGGTACCAATTGAAAAATACAATGAACTTGAAACTTTGGTCACTCAAACTAGACACCTATAGCTTTAAAATGAGCTATCAAACACTCAATTTGGAGTAGATTTGTGTTGAGAGCAGTATGGGCACCCAAGGACCGACTAGACAAGGAAGCCAGCGGAGAGAGTCAGAACAAAGTGAAGGAGTAAGTAGACAAAGCAGTCGACGCAAATCTGGCAGATAGGCCCTTCAATTTTTTCCAAATCAACATCTTTTAACAGTGATTCTTATCACTAACAATCATTGTAAATACCATTTCATATTTTTGTAGCTCCATTTTGTGCAAGCCAAGGAGTCCTTGAGCTTGAGGAGCCTTAGAAGTACCTACATATCAATTTTCATATTTTTTAGACGCCGTTTAAGCCCTCAATTTGGCCCTGGAACCTAATTTTTAACTAGGCCGGACACTAGGTCTGGACAGGGCCAAAACCTAGTCAAAAACTATAAAAAGAGCTAGAGAGCTCATTTTTGGGGTTGGATTGTAATTGAAACGAACTTGTAAGAGCTTTTTGAAAGTAATCTAAAAACTCCATTGCTTCTCACTCTTTGTCTTGCCGTGTGTGCGCGTGTGTGTGTATGCGTGTGCATGTTTGCGTGCTTTTCACTCACACATTTGTGCATCCACTTGCTCGAGGTCTTCATACCATCCTCACGTCTTCCCGGATTGACATTAAAGGAGGTGCTACTCATCATTGAGCTACACCAAATTTTGGCGCCGTTGCCGGGGATCGAGCTTTGAGGACGAGCGTGTGATGGTAAGACGTAGAGTTGACGCGTTGGAGTTGTAGGTATTTTCTTCACTTTCATCTATTTTCTTGTTTTTTCTTCACCATCATCATCACCATCTTTCTCATCACCATCTTCCACCTCCATTTTCATCATCGCGAAAATTTCAGTTTTTTGACTATATCCCCATCTGCACCTCATTTCCCTCATTTCACTTGTGAGAGAGAGCGAGAGAGCGATATTGCATGTGTGTTTTCTTGCATGTTTCTTGAGCTTTTTGCAGGACCTTGCTGAATCACCATCCCCAGTCTCCTGCGCAGGTACGAAACTCGTCGAAACTGTCTCGCAGTCGCCGACTCCTGTCGATCGCGATTGACAGAAATTCTCACCTTTTGGTAAATCTGAGTGCACCACAGTGGACTAGAGACCCTGCACATCACCTTTCCATCAAAATTTTTGAAAATCTTGCAAAATTTCAGTCCATCGCGATTGATTGCTCTGTCCATCGCGATTGACAGCTCTGTCCATCGCGATTGACTGCCTGTCCATCGCGATCGACTGAAGCTCTGTCCATCGCGATTGACTGCCTGTCCATCGCGATCGACTGAAGCTCTGTCCATCGCGATTGACTGCCTGTCCATCGCGACCGACTGAACCTCTGTCCATCGCGATTGATTGAGTGTCCATCGCGATTGATTGAGTGTCCATCGCGATTGACTGAACCCTCTGTCCATCGCGATTGACTGAATTCCCTGTCCATCGCGATTGATTGAGTGTCCATCGCGATTGACTGAACTCTTGTCCATCGCGATTGACTGAACTCCTGTCCATCGCGATTGACAGCCCTGTCCATCGCGATTGACAGCCAATTTTAGCCAAATTTTTTAGGGTTTGTTAATTGAAGAGTTGGGCTAATTTTGGGCATAAACATTTTACTCTAGAGCACATTAGGAAGCCTTAGGAAAACAACTTGGGGAAAACCTGTTGCACAGTGATCCTGATTGAATCTTGTCTTAACCCCCTAAACCCTGATCAATCATAACTCCTTCATACGAAATCAATTTTTTGAGCTCTCGGGCTTGTTGGAAAGCTTGCGGCATATACTACATGCCCTCAACTGTTTTTCATAAAGATAATGTGTGGATTTTCAGAGAGGGAATTTTGAAGTTAACCATACCCAGGGGAATCAAAGTCAGGGGTCTTTAGAATTGTTTTCTTAAAAATCACTATGCAAGTTTGTGTTTGTGCTACAGGAATGAAAATAATTGGTTCTGTCTTTGGAATTTAAATCTTTAAGCTAACTTTGGAACTCCTACAGATCCATTGAGAGCATCGAAAGGCGTTCTAAGCACGTGTAAGTGCAAGCTTGGGAACACACTTCCTGGGCACTCAAGGGCAACCAAGCAGGAAACACAAGGTTGGAAACTTTTAACCCCCTCTGTCAATTCATAGTTTAGGCTAAGAACGACGAGAGGTAGGAGTAAGTCAGAGCGACGATAGGCAGGTATCAAGTTGAAGACCACCTAAAAACTCAAGTTCAAGCTAAAAACCGAATCTCTGTACTGTCGATAACATAAAGGAAAAGAACCTAACGTGGAACGATCAACCTGAAAGCACGAAGAACATTCGAGTATTCCTGACGACGTAATATCAGACAAGACCTTAAACACGAGAAATAACTAAAAAGAACCAAGTGACTAATATAAAGTAACCAGCAACGAAGTTGTACTCTGGGCAAAGAATTGGGCTCCTTAGATAGGCATATGAACCTTAGATCAGGATGACATCTAGTAAGGGAGAGACAAAGCCTTAGGTCTTCAGAGGCTAGTGTTAACCACACTGCTAGGTCTTGGGCCTAGCAGTTGAGCCACCACTCGTACTACCCTAGCTCTGAGACCAGTGAGTCAGAGATGTCTCAAGGCATGGACAGACCTACGGGAAGTTCAGGAGTGCCTTACTTGTACAGGGTGGAAGGCCCTTACAAAACATAGTTGGAGTACCTTAGGACCAACCGATTAGGTGTCAGCATCTATGAGGACGGCTTAGGAAGATCTGTGATACAGATTAAGAATCCTGATCAATCCATTGGACTAGAGCACCCAGCAGTCAAGTTTGAAAACGGTGCATACCTGGACAAAGAAGGAACCATATACGTAGTCACCAGTCACCCAGACAGGACATATGAATTCGGGAATGTAATCTCAGAGGCGGACTTAGGTGACTTGGAACAAGGAAACATGGGTGCGGAACCTAGAACCCCCCAAGGCAAATCTGTTCTCACTAGGATTATCACGCCTGAGTGGATTCCCCAAGACAACAAGAGCATAGAGTTGCTCCTCAATCGAGAAACTGACGAAGCCTTTTGGAGGTATAAATCTAATCAGCCAACTGATATAGGAACTATCATGATCTATGAGTTTAAGGATCCGGATAGCCCAGGTAGAGTGACCTACTTAGATCACACTTCGGAAAGGATCTTTGTGGTGACAGAAAATGATAGGCATGCTTACACGTGGAAGGGTGAATTCATTTTCCCCCAACCAAGATCGAATGTATCCTATGGTCACCCGGGAGCTGGAACATCCCAAGCTCATGGAACTCAAAGAGACAGAAGTAGAGATAGACCAGAAGTAAGCTTTGCCAACCCAGTGGGCAGAGAAAGAACGAGGACGAAGATGAATAGGGTAGAACCTGAGATGCTTAGAGCTCACAGGAACCAAAGAAATGTGGATGGATTCCCTCTGCCGAGACCTAGAGAGCACACAAGAACGTTGAGACCGACCCAGCTAGTTAAGTCCATGAAGAATTACTTTGATGGCACAGGAGATCCCTATGATCATGTGGCGGAGTTCAAGCAAGTCCTGAGAGCTGAACAAGTGGAGGATCTATTCACGCAGTACAATGCCTTCGGTCTAACCCTTAGGAACACAGCACTTACATGGTTTCAGCCATTGGATGAGCGACAATTCAGGTGCATAGACCAACTCCTAGAGGCTTTCATTGTAGAGTTCTCTAAGAATGGCATAAGACACAATACCTCATCATTGATTCACAGCTTCAAACAGACTCCCCAAGAGACTGTCAGATTGGCAGGAAGAAGATTTAGACAATATCTTGAAAGGTGCCCTGTTTCGGAGCTACCCACACCTGCAAAACAAGTAGCCTTATTCCTCGATGGATTGCTGAGTACGAAATTGAGATCCTATGTGTATCTGAAGGACCCTAGGACTATAGAAGAGTGTGTACGCATGTGCATTGACATTGAAGATAACCTAGGGGAAGAACTAGAGCTTTCCAAAATCTACAAAGATTCAGATAGTGCTTCGAGTCACTCTGCCACGCAATCCACATCAATTGAGGAACTCGCAGAGAAAGTGGCCCAAAAACTAGGCGTCTCTAGCAAACAAATTCCGAGGTTTACCCCAGCGAAGAGGTGCTATACATGCGGTGGTGACCATATGGCAAACGTGTGTCCCATTATGGCTCAGCCCCAAGTAAATCCTAGTAGCCAGTACTGCACCATAGAACGGAGGTACACAAATCACACCGCGCAAGACTGCCCCTACAATAAGCAGGCTGTTAGGCAACCATACCCTCAACCATACCCTCAGCAGGGAAGATACCAGAACCCGTACCCTCCACAACCATATGGCAGGCCACAACAACCTCATCAGCAACCCTATCAAAACCAACAAAGGCCTCAGCCTGTGCTAGCACAACAACCCCCTACCCCAGCCAATGTGATCCCGGTAAAGTATACTGCTGCAGAAGAGAACATGAATAGAGCCTTAGTCCCGGTAACATCCTTGCTTTCTGAAAATGACCTCAGTGACCATAGCTTTGATTCTACACATGTTGATAGTCCCCAGGCGTACTACATGCAGTCTCCAGAACATGGTGAGTCCTATTACAGCGAAGAGCCAAATGAACCTAGTTGGGAGTCAGATTACACAAACGTCATGTATGCAAACCCCAACCCTAGGCCTCAACCTAGGCAGGTAAGACCTCCATTCCCAAGAGGACCGTGCTACAGATGCCAAGGAGATCACTTCATTCGTGATTGTCCCTTACCTCCGCCTACACAAACTCAGTCCGTGACGATCCAAGGTTTTTGCCAAGACTGTGGAAAAGAGCATCTCTTACGAGATTGCCCAAAGAACCCCAATAATATGCCAAAAATCACGCCTATCAACGTTATTGGGTTAGTGGTAGACTCCACAGGAAGTGTCACTTCCACTGCTCCAGTACAGGTAGTCACTAGAGCTCAAGCATTGCAGCAAAACCAAGGGGTAGACCAGGAAAAGAGCCCAACAGCTAGTGAAACTGAGAGCATAACCAAGAAAAGGACTAGAGCCTGGAGAGATAGCCGTGAACGTATGAAAAGGCAATGGGCAAAAAAGATGAGTGAACTTGAGGAAAGTCTAAGAGAAACCAAAGCCAAGATAACTGAACTCACATCTCAAACTCCCTCTCTCACTACCCCACCACCACCATTCCCATCGCCATCCGACCAGCCACCATCCAACCCGCCTCACCTAAATCCACCACCCCCCAAAGTAGGATCAGTCGTAGCAGATCCCACTCCCGAGGACCTAAACATGATGCTTAAGGCATATCAGGCCAGAATCCAAGAAGGGCCAGCCATAACCGATCATGAAAAATGCTACCCTAGAGCCGAGCTAGAGCTTGAACGAACTAAAATTTGTGCTAAGATGGTGGAATTGGCTCAAGCCATGTTCGAAGCTAGCCGCCTCTTTAACATCTCTAGCTCAGCTAAGACGCAGTTACATTTTGATGGACTGCTGGAAAGAATAGAGAGGCTAATTGCACAATCAGAAAAGGAACCTGCCCCTCAAAGAAAGGACAAGGCAAGAGAACGGATAAGCCAGCCTCTTCAGGAAGCCCATGTGCCTCCCCAAGAAGCTTATCTTTCCCCCCAAAAGGCAGATGAGCCTCCCTCGAAAGCTTATGTACCGCCACAGGTTGCCTACATTCCTTCTCAGGGAGCGTATGAGCCTGTTCGGAAAAGTAATAGAATAAGTAATCCCCCCCAGGAAGCTTGTGCTCCAGCCATCTATGAGAAGGAGGAGAGAGCCAACGATAGAATAAGCCCTCCTTCCCAGGTTGCCTATGTACCTAATTCTACGGAGCGAGACACCTCTTCTTCTATGAATCGGTTTGCACCAGACTTCCTACGAGAGATTCAAGAAGACAAATGGGATAAAGAAAGTGAAGTCGCCCCTCCCTTTGAACTTGTGGATGATGCACACGACCAATTCCCACAAGACATCCCATCTATTTACGGGGAACATGAGAGTACTCAGTCTCACGAGAGATTGGACTTTGAGTCTAATTCCATACAAGAGCTACCCCACTTCACAGGCCCATGGGAAGCAAAGTCCACCTGTATGAGAGCACCTACAGTCATGGTAAGAAACGAAGATTCAGTCATACCTAGGAACACAGAGGTAGTGAAGAACACTAACGTGCAGTGCAATCTCAAGTTAGAAGAGCTACTCAAGGTTAGACCTGAATTATGGAAACATGTCGCCAAAAAAGTACCAGAAATAGCCAAACTTCGTTCCCAGGTAGGATCCCATAGGACGGTGCCAGAAATTCCCTTGGATAAGATAGGAGATATGTGTGAAGGCGAAGAAGGGAACACCTATCTTCCCATTACCTACCAGGAGTACACCACCAAGGCAATTTTGGACTCAGGTGCAGGAGTTGCAATTGCCACCACTTCCCTATGGAAGCGCTGGGGCAAGCCAGCACTCAGGCCAACGAGAATGAAATTGCAGATGGCCGATGGTCATATCGAGAGACCCTTAGGATTGCTAGAAGGAATAACTCTCACCACTTGTGGTGTTGAGTTTGAGCATACATTTGCTATATTTGACTTCAGCAAAAATCATGCCTATGAGATGATTTTGGGAAGACCATTTATGCGACAGTTGCAAGTGGTACAGGACTAGGGAACCAACTCCTTGTATTTGCAACACTTAGGTGTTACGACCAAAGTGAATCTTAAAGATTACTCTCATAGAGATGTCCCTCCTATCCAATGGAATCCCATCCATAGAGCCAAAGATGATACGGAATCTGTGCATTCCATAGGATCAGGATCCTCATGGATGCATGAAGACACCCACTTATGGATGTGCAAAGTAGCAGTGGACGAAGAGAAGAGAGAAAAAGCCAGAGAGGTAGGTGCAAAAGAAACCCACAGATCAATCCAAGACCCAGCCTATGCACCTGTAGTTTTTCCAGACGAGGAATTCGAACCCCATGGCTCGGCCGAAATCCTAGCAACAATGGATGTAGCCATCAATGAGGAACAATGGACACCTCACTGTGATGAGGATGGCTATGATATTTCAGTCTTCTCCATAGAGCCAATCATGGGAGAAGCTGTTTTAGAAGAGTGTGAACCTAGTCCTGATGCATTTGAGGATGCAAGTGACTCTGATCTAGAGTCAATCATTATGGACCCACCATTTGCATCAGATGAAGAATACTTCCATGAAGTAGAATTTCAACCACAGAGGCATGGAGAGCTTACAAACGATGTAAGATTAGCGACACATGTGACCCCGAAGGAAGAAGGGAAGAAATGAAAGAAGATCTCACCAGAGGAAGAAGAATCTTTGTTTGAGGTCCCTGCAAACTTTAAAAAGTATGAGATAGATGACAGGAGAGTCATGATTAGAATGCCTAAACGAGAGGCACAATCAGGGGAGGCCTATGACAACAAAGAAACTACCAGGAAAGTGGTTATAGCCATAGAAGAAGGGGAAGAGAGATGCACATACATAGGCCATGACTTGACTGAAGAAGAAGAGCACGAATTAATTGCCTTGCTAAGAGAATACAGAGATGTATTCGCTTGGAGTTACAAGGATTTGAAAGGTGTTGATCCAGACATATGCTCACACACCATCCCCATGACCTCAGATGCTAAACCCTCTAAGCAAAAGCCTTATACATATAACGATAATTACGCTGCTAAGATCAAAGAAGAGATAGATAGACTGGTTGAAGCTGGATTTATCTACGAAATTGAGCACACTGAGTGGGTATCCCCCATCGTAGTGGTGCCCAAGAAGAATGGCAAGCTGCGTGTGTGTATTAACTTGAAAAAGGTTAATGCAGCCACGATTCGAGATAACTATCCGCTTCCCATCACAGAACATCTCTTAGAAAGAGTGGCAGGCAAGGAAGTGTATAGCTTCCTTGATGGATTTTCAGGTTACAATCAAGTAGCCATAGCTCCAGAGGATCAACATAAGACTGCCTTTGCCACTGAATGGGGCATTTTTGCTTTTAGAGTAATGCCATTTGGGCTTACCAATGCACCAGCTACCTTCCAAAGGCTGATGTGCCATGTGTTTAAGGAGTTCCTGAGGAAGAGTTTAGAAGTCTATGTTGATGATCTTTGTGCTCATTCCAATATTAGACAAACCCATATCCCTGAGCTCAGACAAATCTTTGACAAGTGTAGAGAATATCAAGTCTGCCTGAACCCAGAAAAATGTGTTTTCATGGTCAGGCAAGGCAAGATTCTAGGACACATAGTGTCAAAGAATGGCATATCCACTGATGAAGAGAAAGTGAGAGCTATAGCAGAGCTACCTAGGCCAAAAAATGTCAAGGAAGTACAAGCTTTAATGGGGCATTGTGGGTATTACCGACGATTTATACACATGTATGCTGTCATTGCAAAGCCCATGTATGGACTTCTGACTAACTTTGAGTGGACGGATGAATGTGAGAATTCCTTCCAGGAGCTTAAACGAAGATTGTGTTCAGCACCAATCTTGACCACACCAGATTGGAATAAGCCATTCCATGTTCATGTGGATGCATCCAATTATGCCATTGGATGTGTGCTTGCACAACCTACTGGTGAAGGTAATATGGATCTTCCAATTGCCTATGCCAGTAGACAATTGAATGCGGCTGAACGGAATTACACCACTACAGAGCGAGAAGGATTAGGCATGGTATATGCAGTTAAGAAATTTAGGCACTATTTGCTTGCAAATAAGTTTAAATTTTTTACTGATCATCAGGCATTGCTATACCTCGTAAACAAGCCATGCAATACAGGAAGATTAGTGAGATGGTTTCTCTTGCTAATGGAATATGATTTTGAGGTAGTGGTGAGGAAAGGGAGGACTCATTTGAGAGAAGATCACCTCTCTAGGCTCACATCGGGAGAAGCCCCACAAGGAGTATCGGATGACCTTCCTGATGCTTACTTGTTTAACTTGGAAGTTGTACCGCAGTGGGCCAAGCCATTGGTACCAGTATTGACATACGGGCCTAACCACCCAGTAGTAAACACACGGAATAGAGAGGTTGTAAAAGCCCAAAAGTACCACATCATGGCTGGAAGTATGTACAAGCACACAGATCAAGGGATCTTGGCTTGTTGCGTAGAAGAGGATGAGTACGCTAAATGGTTGCAATTAGCACATGTAGGTGCACTAGAGCAACACCATTCAAAGCAACGAACTTTACAGACCCTAAAGAGACTCGGAGTACATTGGCCAACTATGGAAGCTGATGTCCAAAAGTTGTGCAAGGAATGCCCAATCTGTTGCACTAAGCCACCTGTGGAACACGCCACTCTTTATCAAGTATCCATTGTGCCAGATTGGAGTGAACCTCTAGTATCCTTCCTGAGGACAAACACATTCCCTCCAGACATGAATCTGGCTAGGAAGAGGAGTTTAGAGCAAGAAGCCCAGGATTACTCACTTATTGGTGATAATCTATACAAACGTGGTAAAGATGGTTACCTGAGACTGTGTGTCCATGAGAGTGAATATCTTAAGATCTTGGAAACCGCTCACCAAGGTGTAGCAGGAGGGCACTTTGGACCAGATCGGGTGATCAAGGCAATACTATTTGCAGGCTTCTGGTGGCCTACCCTTCACATGGACGCACATACCTACGTGAAGCGATGTGATGTCTGTCAGAGAACTCAGTCTCCTATACGAAAAGATGAGATGCCACTGAAACCTATGATGGGTGGACGTGCATTCTCTAAGTGGGGAATAGACTTCGTAGGTCCTATTAATCCCCCAGCTAAGGGTTCCCATGCGGAATACATTATTGTTGCAACAGACTATCTAACTAAGTGGGTAGAGGTAAAAGCCACGACGAAGAACGATGCTCAAACAACTGCCAAATTCTTGTTTGAGAATGTATTCACAAGATACGGGCTACCTATAGAGCTTGTAAGTGATAGAGGCACTCACTTCTTGAACGAAGTAATTGAGAATCTACTCCAAGAATTCTTAGTAATACATAAGAAATCTGCCCCCTATCACCCTCAAGCTAATGGACAAGCTGAGAGCACCAATAAGATCCTATGCAATGTACTGACAAAATTAGTAAGCACTAAACGCTCTGATTGGGACAAACAGCTACACCATGCTGTTTGGGCATACCGAGTTGCCTACAAAACGGTACTCCAAGCCACCCCCTTTCAGATGGTATTTGGCCAAAATGCTGTGCTACCCTTGGACTTCTTGATTCCTACATTGAGAGTAGCACAAGAGCACGAATGGACAGGTCATGAGCTCTCCTCTAGACTTTTTGACCTTGAACGATTAGGAGAAACCAGACTAAGAGCAGCTGCAGGAATATATGCGGCTAAGAAGAGACAAAAGGCATACTTTGATGCCCATGTGAAGGATAAGGGTTTGAAAGCAGGAGATCTAGTTTTAGTCTACACACTGAAACAACACGCAAGGAAGCTAGAAAAGAGAGGCTACGGACCTATGATCATCAATAGGATCTCCACGAGTGGAGCAGTACAACTAGCCACCTTAGAGGGTGATGTTCTCCCAAACTATATTAGCGGTTGCAGAGTCAAGTTGTATCAGGAACCCCTCACGGAGGAAATGCTCAGCCGACTCAACACTGCTAAGAAACGCAAAGAGGAAGAAAAGCGAATTAGAGAAGAAGCTCAAGCAGAAGCTTTAGAACGCATCAGAAGGATGAAATTACGAAGGCAAGGTAGAGATCAGCCTAGAACAAATGACTATGCAGATCAAGGATATCATATGGCAATGTGTGCAGTCGCAGGAACAAGCTCACATAGGATAACTGATCGACGTCCTTTCGTAACCTTAGGTATAGGACAAGGAAAGAGTGCAAGGACCGTAAGGGCTTTGATTGACTGAGGTGCAGCCACTAGTGCTGTTAGAATGTCTTACTGTCAACAGTTGCAGTTAACTGTCAATCCTGTGGAAGCATATCTCATAGGATTGGGAGGCGTGGAAACCCCTTGCATGGGCGAGGTGGAACTTCCCCTCTACATTCATGATGAGGCAATGACAGTTAAAGTACTAGTGTGTCAAGATGAGGACCTCACGGAACCCCTTGTCTTGGGTCAAGACTGGATATATGACCAAGCAGTCAACTTAAACCTAAGAAGTGGACTTCTTCAGATATGGGTCAATCATAGTCGAATTACAGTAGAGTTAGATAATGGAGCACTCAAGGAACTAGGAAAGGCACAGACTCCTGGTCCTTCCAGGAGTACACATGAAGATGACCATGCTGTTCTTGTCCAAAACTATGTGTTGCAGAGGAATGATGGTTGCAAAAAAGGAGTCAGGGATGCAACGGAACTCCCTTCTTTTCCAAAGGTCAAAAGGAGGCAGCAACCAAAGGTTGATCAAAGGCAGAAGAAGCAGAGTACTACCTATGCTGGAAATCAAAAGTACCTGCGCAGCAAAATGTCTCAGCAAGTAAACCAAGTGTGGGTGAGGAAAGGCGAACACCCGGTTGCACTCAAGCCAACCACACGGGCAAAGCCTCTTATTAGTGACCAACAACCCGATAATAATAAGAAGTCTTTCAGAAGCTCATCTGCTAACCTGAAGTCTATTTGGGTGCCCAAGAAGTCGATGAAGGCCAGCCCACAATCAAGACAAATTTGGGTGCCTAAGGCTTGTTTGCGGGCTCAAATAGCTACACCAAGAACACACCCTACACAGCATGATCCATTCACTTGCACAGCCTACATCCACTCATTTTCAACACCAAGGCCCATGAGCACGAACAGAATCACTTGTAAATGGGTCCCTAAAAGGCCTCACTTCCAAGCTGACACGCCTATAAAGCTCTCGAGAGTCTCTACGGAACCAAGAACAAAACCCATCCACTGCATTTGGCAGCCCAAGACTTGTAACAAACCCCCGGACCCCAATTGTAAATCCATGACCACCTACTAACTGCTTCACTCTCACTTCACATCATTCCGCTTAGCTCGTAGGTCTACCCAATTCCTAACTACACACACTAGCACCGAGCACCTACTAAACCCTAACCACTCCCGAACTTTAAGTTAATGTTGTAACAAGGGACACCGTGTCATTTTTGTGTCCATTGCAATGTTAACGTTTATTCATATATTCTCACAGAACCAGCTGTGAAGTTTTCAACATGGCTGAGGCAGCAGGAACTAGCTCTCACACAGAAACAAGCCCGCAAGTGGTGGACTTAGACAGTTTACCCGTTTTGCCTGAGACAAATGAAAGACCAGAAGAATTGCAGGCCGTCAAAATCATACCTATTGCGGACCCTCCACGTGGCCACACCATGCCCGTAGGAAAGACTTCCCACTGGTTTACCGAGGTGGCAGGACCCTTGGGTGAAGGAACGTACCTATGGGAATCAGAGTTGGACTTCAATGGGAAGCAGGGCAGATACCATTTCTTTACAAGAGAATTTGAGAAATTACAAAATGCAGAAGGTCTACGTCCGATATGGGAAAAGGCAGGATTGAGTGCCTATTTCAGTGCCCGACTCCCAAAACCTGACTTCATGCGATGCTACTATCTCATCAACACCTTGACTCCAAACCAGAACCCAAAAGGCGCAAGCTCATTTGTGATTCCATCTCTGACAAAGGGGAATGAGCTCAAGAGGTTCAGACTATCAAACAACTTGGTGAGAGAGGCTCTAGATATGCGCGGAATGCATATTCCTACAGAGAAGGAAACCCTAGTACCAGATTACATGAAGAATCGAAGTCTCACCAAGCTCAAGGACATGGTGTCCATGAAGCCTAATATTGCAATACACCTTCGCATGTGCATGCAACACTTTGCTTTCCCGGCACAAGATAGATTCACCATGCCGCCCAAAAAGATTTGGTTTAGCTTGTATCTAGCAGAGACACAGAGCCTCACCATCAACTTACCCCACTGGATAATTGATCAGATACACCTAGCTCACAAACGATGGCCGCGGAAACAGGTTTTATATGGTTGCTGTGCTCTGACGAGAATCATTTATAGGTGTTTGGCTTATGACATTCCGATCCAACGGGCCCTAATGTGGAATCGGGTTGAGCAGTTTAGAGGCAGGACATCCACTGGACCCCCTTCTAAGAAGATGAGAGGCACTGTCCAAGTCCCATGTGCTCAACCACGTGGAGCCACACTAACACCAGACGTCACCCCCCCCACCCCGAAGAGTCAGACCATTCACACTCCGACTTCCAAGACGCAGCACCGATGGTTCCACCTTGATATTCCCTCCCATCCCAACCGATCTTGAATTTCCTAGTGGTGCACCTTTGGAAGAACTCACTAATGAAGATTTCGAACAATTATTACAAGATGTAGAGCTGGAGGCAGAAGAGGCAAAACAAGCGGAAAACGTGCAAACGCAGGCCACAACCTCCCAAGCACCTGTCACACCTGTTGAAGTGGATGCAGAGGATGACGGAGATGAAGAACAGGAGGATGAAGAGGAGGATTATGATCAAGAGCATCAAGAGGAGCAACAAGAAGTGCCAGAACTTGTAGGTGCACCAGCCTATACAACTCAATTACGGAGGTTATACGACACAATCAGAGCAGTACAAGAAAGGCATCAACTCTCTCTGGTATCAGGTCAAGCTTTGATGCAAGAAATGCTATCAGATGAAGGGGTGGACCAACATTTCATTGACACCCTCAAATTAGTGTCAGACTCTTTAGGAGTTCCAGAGGCTGTCCACATCGCAGTCCGCCAGTCCGTAAGGTACGACAAACGCAGAGTGGAAACGTTACCACGAGCAGGTAAAACTATCAGAATACCCGTCACTGAACAAGAAGTACCCATTGAGACAACAGCCACCCCCACAACCACCACTGACCTCTCTGCCGAAACCTTCGTTCAGACATCACCCATCTCACCCCAGCATCCTCCATCACCACCTTCTCCACCCCCACCACCACCTCCCACCATGGAAGAAACGACAGTCATCACCTCTACCTTCACTTATAACCCATCCTCATTCAAATCATTTTCATTTCGAGAACCCACCTCACAAGACACCCTCTTCTCCTTCGTCACCAATCCCTTGTACACTTCATCCCTTCTATCCTCCGAACCCATGACTGTCCATCCCATAATTCCAAGCGTAGTTGGAAACCCAGCACCCACCGAAGGCACCCTGTGTTTCCCTACCTATCCCCCAATACGGGTACCTCCATTCCATGACCCTCACTTCCCATCTGGCCCCTACACCTCTTTCAACCTGACCGCACCACCCCAATACCCATCCTTTGTGGAGCAGTTCATCCGCTCTCCAATGTTTCAGAGGCACATTTCTACGATGTTCGCAACGACATCAATTTACACGAACACCACACTCACTTCACCTACCATACCCACCTACATGGTAGCCCCTGTACACACAACCGTGTCTGACCCAATGGACATTTCACCAACCACAGCACCTCTCCCCACAATTCCACCATCTTCCCCTCCCTTACCCCCCACCTCACCACTCACATCATTGGCACACACAGCATTCACTACCCCCCTACCCAATCCCACCTCCCCTGCACTTCAAACTTTTCCCCTTGCATCTCATAATGTAAATAGCACGTTCAACACATTACTTCAGTGTGCACATCAGCTACAACAAGACTACCATCAATTGGAAGAACGCACTGCTGCCCTCCAGGCAGAATCTCAACGTCTGCAAGCTAGAGTCACCACTCTTGAAGCTGACTACCAGAAGCTCCTAACCGAGCATACCACACTACAGCAGGCACACTCCGAATTGGAATCAAAGACATCAACAGTAGATGACCAAGCCGTCAAGGAACTAGAAACAATGCTTCAAGCGCAAATGATCTCTAACGCTACACTCAGACGCAACATTGGGCTATTAAGGAAGCATATGGCCACAGCACTAGAAGAGAACAAACGACTTCAACAACAAAACCAAGACAACTTTGAAGCGGCTATGGAAGGAACCGTAGGAGCAGCCATTAGCCCTACCAGATATAGAGCAGTCCCATCGGAAGACATTCGCATCTTACTTGAGGAGCATGCAAATTTCTTGGAGTCATATGAAAAGCTAGAGACTGAATGTGCAGATCTAAAGAAATAGATAGCCAGTGTCCCCACAGCTCAACAGGAGCCGGCAATCTTGCAACACCCTACAGAAGAAGTAGAGACCCTCCGGAAACAGGTAGCAGAACTCCAAGCACGCCTCCTACCATATGAAAGGCCACCCTCGCCCGTTGAAGAACCAGAACCTGAAACAGTAGTGGAAATCCCCGTCGACGACAGCTATGAAGAGCCATACGAGCCTATGCCGACGCCTGGTGGTCGAACTACAGAAGAAGGACAAGACACGTTAGAAATTCAAGTTCCAGATTGGGTCAAAAGGGTCGAGAAAGTGGGTAAGACACATGATGATCGTGTGGCCGTGCAAATGCAATCTCTCACAAATCTGGAAGAAACTGTCCTTCGGTCTTCCTACTTTCAAAATTTATCCCATCAACGATTAATCACAACATCAGAGTCGCAATACATGCCTTATTTTGTCTTACTACATGATTATAATGCAGAAGTCAAAAGACATACAGGGAAGGAGCCCACATTCACCACTCAATTTGAGATAGGGGATTTACCGACAGATGCACGTGCTGGCTTGATCTTCCAACCTAATTGGCGTGCACGTCTACTAACTGATTACCCAGAGATGATGAGCACCTGGGCAACCATGCCACTATATATCAAGTATAATCCATGCTATTGCCCAGTGGTTCGTCGCAGATCATGGCAAGCATTTGCAATCATGGTACGCAACAATAAAGAATGCTCGGATTGGGTTAACTATCCATATTTTGCTCCGCCTCGGGGGACCCCAACCGTAGCTTACATGATATCAACAATTCGGCACTGGTCTACACGTCTACATAATGTACCCGACATAGCAGCAAAAATGTGTATGAAGATATTCGAGCTCATGACCATTGTCTTCAAAACCTTTCGGAATGTACAAGCTCCATACATCTCGGCCCCTGGATTCTCTCAAGGTAACAAGGATTTAGTCTACGACATGAGCCAGACTCCCTCGGTCACTATAATCTTTGCCTGGCATGCACGCATAAAGTACTTGCCCGCATGCTTCAAGCAGACATTTGAGGAAATGTTCTCTATGGGATTCTGGGAATACCATTCCGAAATTTTCATTCCCAGACCCACACATTTGCTACATCTATTCGCAGTAGAACAAGCGATCCATGCAGATCAGTTACGTCTGCCACATCCGGACATTCCAGGACCAATCGATTGGGATTGTATGATGACAGATTTGGCCAGAGGACTACGCATACAAGAACATCAGCTTGCCACTCAGGTTGTGGAATATTACATCCAACACTCCCAGCCACAAGGGTCTGTCAGGGACGACAGACGCGAGAGAGGGGGGGGTGTTGAGAGTAGTATGGGCACCCAAGGACCGACTAGACAAGGAAGCCAGCGGAGAGAGTCAGAACAAAGTGAAGGAGTAAGTAGACAAAGCAGTCGACGCAAATCTGGCAGATAGGCCCTTCAATTTTTTCCAAATCAACATCTTTTAACAATGATTCTTATCACTAACAATCATTGTAAATACCATTTCATATTTTTGTAGCTCCATTTTGTGCAAGCCAAGGAGTCCTTGAGCTTGAGGAGCCTTAGAAGTACCTACATATCAATTTTCATATTTTTTAGACGCCGTTTAAGCCCTCAATTTGGCCCTGGAACCTAATTTTTAACTAGGCCGGACACTAGGTCTGGACAGGGCCAAAACCTAGTTAAAAACTATAAAAAGAGCTAGAGAGCTCATTTTTGGGGTTGGATTGTAATTGAAACGAACTTGTAAGAGCTTTTTGAAAGTAATCTAAAAACTCCATTGCTTCTCACTCTTTGTCTTGCCGTGTGTGCGCGTGTGTGTGTATGCGTGTGCATGTTTGTGTGCTTTTCACTCACACATTTGTGCATCCACTTGCTCGAGGTCTTCATACCATCCTCACGTCTTCCCGGATTGACATTAAAGGAGGTGCTACTCATCACTGAGCTACAATTTGGGTTGGCAACTTGTTGATACAAAACAAGCTACCAGTCCACTCAGTTAGGCTGAAAACTAGACTTCACTAAAACCTGAATAACACATAGAGCATAAGGAATTTGATAAACCTGTTCTAGATAGAAGCAGTACTCAAGATAAGCTTTCCAAAAAATGTTTAAACACTAAAATTGGATACATATATTGAGGGATATGACTCTCACAAGTAGACTACCCAAAAATGGGTGTGCGGCTGGACATACTCTATGAGAGTGAACTGAACGAAATGACTCAAACCAAATGAACTAGCTACAAGGGGACTTCCACGCCTTCTTCCTTTGTTCTTGAGTGTCCTCCCTTGCCTCTTTTATAGCCAAGTGACCAAAAACTCTCATGATGAGTTTGAGAGCTCTTCTCCATCATTTCTCCACTACTTTGGACAGCCACTCCTCTTACAGTTCAGTTTTTGGATTTGATTCTCTTTTGAATGATTCTCTTTTGGCCTCCACTACTTGCTGAAGTACATGCTTCTATTTTTCATTTTCGTATTTTCTTTCTACTTGAAGAAAATCCTTTTTGCAAAAATATATACGAACTTACTTCTTTATTTTTAACACTCCCCCTCAAGCTCACATGTGAGCTTGCACCTTTAGCCATATCCTGCAAGTTGATGTCATCCTTGAACCTCTTTAGCTTAGAAGCATCTAAGGACTTTGTAAACATGTCTAAAACCTGGTCATTAGTTCCAATGAACTTTATATCCACATCCTTGCTCAAAACTTTTTCTCGAACATAATGATAATGCACTTCTATGTGCTTGCTTCATGCATGAAACATTGGATTGTTTGTCAAGTGAATGCTTGACATGTTGTCACCATAAATTGGAATGGTCTCCACCTGCACATCAAGATCAGCCAAGAGCTTCTTAATCCACATAGCTTCACAAGTTGCAAAGGCTAAACCTCTATATTCAGCTTCTGTAGATGATAGTGCAACAGTAGGTTGCTTCTTTGAGCTCCATGTGATAGGTTTGCTACCTATCATAAACACATAACCTGAAGTGGATCTTCTATCTTCCTTCGAACCAGCCCAATCAACATCATTGAAGCCCTTTACCTGCAATTATTCATCATATCTATAAAACAATGCATGATTGACAGTGTGCTTCATATATCTTAGCACTCGTTTGGCTGAATTTAAATGTTCACTTGTTGGAGCTTGCATAAATTGAGAAAGAACTCCAACAATATAACACAAATCTGGTCTTGTGATCGTAGCATAGATCAATGAACCTATAATACTCCTGTATGTAGTTACATCATGTAACTTCTATCCATCATTTGAGCATAGCTTCACATTTGTGTCCATAGGTTGAGTGAGTGGTTTGCATTCACTCATCCCAAATCTGAAAAGAACATCCAACAGGTACTTTCTTTGCATCAAGTAAATGCTATCTTTCCCATAGACTATCTCAATGCCTAAAAATTATTTTAGCTCACCAAGATCTTAAATTTTAAACTCCTTACCGAGTTTTCTTTTTATCTCTTGTATTCCTGTAACTTTTTGCAACCGGGCTGAAAGTCTCTTCATAGTCAATGCCGTGAGTTTGCTTGAATCCTTTTGCTACTAGTCTAGCTTTATGCCTAGCTAGAGAACCATCAGCATTTCTCTTTATTTTAAACACCCATTTATTTGGAACAATCTTCATACCTTCAGCCTTTGGAACTAGGTCCCATGTGTGATTGTCCTTGAGAGCTTTTATCTCTTCTTGCATAGCTTCTTGCCATTCTTTTTGTGTACATGCTTCTTCATATGCATGCAGTTCTTTGTCTTTGACCACCTGTGTCATATATGCAAAATGCCTTACAATAAAACTATCATAGCTCAACCTTTCAATTGGATACCTTGCTCTTGAAGACCCTCCTTTCATTTCCTTTTGAACATTGCTTCTTCAACCGGTTCAACTTTACCTTTGGTGTGATCACCTCTTCATACTCTTCTTCACTTGCATTTGAATCACTATTTTGGGTAGCACTTTCAGCTTTAGATCTTTCATAAGCTGATGTTGGTGATGAGGAATGACTCCTTAGCCTCCCCTTCCATGTTGAGCTTTCTCCAAGTGATGTAAAAGCTTCTGGACCTGACATTTGAGTGCTTGTTTGCTGAAATTCTTCTTGGACAACACCTCCATCATCTTCGCAATCTTCTTCAAGAATCTTCTCTTTCCCTTTGTCTCCAAACCATGTTCTTAGCTCATCAAATACCACATCTCGTGAGACTCGTAGCTCCTTTGTCACCGGATTGTAGCACCTATATCCCTTTTGCTCCGATGAATATCCAATAAAAATACATTTTTTGGACTTTGCCTCCATCTTTGTCTTTACTTCTTGAGGGATGTGAACATAACACACACATCCAAAAACTTTGAGATGTGTAAGGTCAGGTTTCTTACCGGAATAAACCTCTTCCGGAGTTAGATTATGGAGTCCAGCCGTTGTGCACTTGTTCATCAAATAAATGGCCGTACTAGTTGCTTCTGCCCAATAGTTTAGTGGCATCTTCATCTCGTTGAGCATGCATCTTGCAACTTCTGTGATATGTCGATTTTTCCTTTCAGCTACTCCATTTTGTTGAGGTGTGTACCTACATGTAAATTGTCTCTTGATGCCACTTTCATAAAGAAAATCTGAAAATTCTTTGGAGAAATATTCTCCTCCTCCATCGGACCTCGAGGTCTTTATGTAGCGTCTTGTTTCCTTTTCTACCTGTGCTTTAAATCTCTTGAACATGGAGAACACATCTGATTTTTGTTTTATGCAAAACATCCATACTTTTCTTGAATGATCATCAATAAAAGTGACAAAATATCTATTACCAGCCACTGATGGTTGTTGCGATGGTCCCCATACGTCCGTGTGTATCAAGTCGAGGACATTCCTTGCCACATAGTTGCTCTTCTTGAATGGTTGTCGAGTTTGCTTTCCTAGTTGGCATGCCTCACAAAACTCATGTAGTCCAGCATCATTGAATCTTGGAAGACCTCTTACCACTTCATGGTTGCTCATGTCCTTGAGCTTAGGAATGTTGATATGTCCAAACCTTTTGTGCCACAAATCGATTTCAGCAATCCTCTTGTTTCCAAACTGAATATACATCACCTTTCCATGTGGTTGTTGAATGTCCAAGGTGAACATCCTACCTTCTTTCCTTCCTTGAGCAATGTCCTTGAATCCTTCTTTTGGATTCTTTATAAATCAGCCTTTTTCATTGAAGATAACATGATATCCTTTCTCTACCATTTGTCCTACTGAAATCAAATTCTTTGCAATAGTAGGAACATGAAGAACATCAGCCAATACCTTTCTATCTCCAAGCTTGATATCTCCAACATGCTCAATTGCGTGTTGAGTTTCATCGCCGGTCTCCACACATCCTTTTCCACTTGGAGCTTGTAGCTTTGTGAATAAATCTCCTTAGCATGTCATATGGTTGCTGCAACCTGAATCTATGAACCATTTTTGGTCATCACTTCTCGAGTTGTTGTAGTCATGCTTCATGGCAAGCATGGTTTGCTTGTCTCCTTCACTTGATATACTTGCATAGTTATGTTGGCTCCTTTGGTTGCCTCTGTTCAGCCTTCCATTCTTTTGCCAACAATCATTTGCATAATGTCCTAGTTTACCACAATGATAACATGTTATACCTTTATGAGGATTGTATGAACCTCGACCTCTTCCTCTATTTCTTCCTCGACCTCTTCCATGTGTGTTGTCATTTGAGTTTTCCTTGTGCTCCGAGTTGTGTTGGCTGAAATTTGTGTTGTTGTAGCTTCTTCCTCTTCCTCTCGAGCCTCCTCTTGAGTTCCTTCCTCTACCTCTTCCTGCATATAACATTTGACTATGGCTGTCCTTACCTTTGTTGCCTTCTCCTTGTTGAGCTACCTCTTCAACCACAAGATTTGGTATAATCTCGTCGAATGTTGGTAGAGGATCCCTATAAAGAATGTTTGTGATGAGGGCTTCCACTTTTCTTCACTCCTCAAGCCATTGAGGGTTGTTTGGTCTGATGTCTTCCTCTTCTATCTTGCATCCAACTTATGCTAGCTGATCTCGAAGCTCCTTGATCCTCAATGTATACTCACTAATGCTTTGGTTTGAGCTTTTCTTCATGTTGTTGAGCTCGTTGTTGAGTTGCATCCTCCGAGACCTTGTTCAGGTAGCATACATCTTCTCCAATGCTTCCCAAACTTCCTTGGTTGTTTCTAAGCTTTGCACATGACCAATCATAGTGTTAGAAATAACTTGTGAGATGAGGAACATCACCCTTCGATTCCTCTCTTCCCAATCAGCAAATTGTCTCCTTTGTACCGGAGTAATGTTGGAATCTTCAAGGTCCACCGGTTGTGGATCGTCTCCACTAACTAGACTCCATAAACCTTTACCTTTAAGGTAATTTATCATTCTATACCTCCAAGACTGAAAATGATCTTTGTCTAACTTCTCAACTTGTTGTCCTAAATCAACCATTGAAAACTTCGAAGATTGAAATTTACCTCAAGTATTGTGTGGCGCTCTTCCTTGACTTTATGAAGCTCCCCCTTGATTTGTAGCTTCTCCTTTGCTTCACTTCAGTTCCAATGCTTTGCCTCTTCAAAATCCAATGCTCTGATACCAATTGTTGGAGAATTCCTCTCCTAATCGTAGCGAAAAGTGATCAAGACTCTTGCCAACAGCTGAACCTTCAAATGAAAACTGGTACCAATTGAAATATTTAATGAACTTGAAACTTTGGTCACTCAAACTAGACACCTATAGCTTTAAAATGAGCTATGAAACATGCAATTCGGAGTCGATTTGGGTTGGCAACTTGTTGATACAAAATAGGCTACCTGTCCACTCAGTTAGGCTAAAACTTGGACTTCACTAAAACCTGAATAACTCATAGAGCATAAAGAATTTGATAAAAGTGTTCTAGACACAAGAAGTACTGAAGATAATCTTTTCAACGAATATTTAAACACTAAAATTGGATACATATATTGAGAGATATGACTCTCAGAAATAGACTACCCAAAAATGGGTGTGCGGCTAGACATACTCTATGAGAGTGAACTGAACGAAATGACTCAAACCAAATGAACTAGCTACAAGGGTACTTCCACACCTTCTTCCTCTTTTCTTGAGTGTCCTCCCTTTCACCTTTTATAGCCAATTGACCAAAAACTCTCATGATGAGTTTGAGAGCTCTTCTCCATCATTTCTCCACTACTTTGGACAACCACTCCTCTTACATTTCAGTTTTTGGATTTGATTCTCTTTTGAATGATTCTCTTTTGGCCTCCACTACTTGCTGAAGTAAATGCTTCTATTTTTCATTTTCGTATTTTCTTTCTACTTGAAGAAAATCCTTTTTGCAAAAATATATACGAGCTTACTTCTTTATTTTTAACACTCCCCTCAAGCTCACATGTGAGCTTGCACCTTTAGCCATATCCTACAAGTTGATGTCATCCTTGAACCTATTTAGCTTAGAAGCATCTAAGGACTTTGTAAACATGTTTGAAACCTGGTCATTAGTTCCAATGAACTTTATATCCACATCCTTGCTCAAATCTTTTTCTCGAACATAATGATAATGCACTTCTATGTGCTTGCTTCGTGCATGAAACATTGGATTGTTTGTCAAGTGAATGCTTGACATGTTGTCACCATAAATTGGAATGGTCTCCACCTGCACATCAAGATCAGCCAAGAGCTTCTTAATCCACATAGCTTCACAAGTTGCAAAGGCTAAACCTCTATATTTAGCTTCTATAGATGATAGTGCAACAGTAGGTTGCTTCTTTGAGCTCCATGTGATAGGTTTTCTACCTATCATAAACACATAACCTAAAGTGGATATTCTATCTTCCTTTGAACGAGCCCAATCAGCATCATTAAAGCCCTTTACCTGCAATTATTCATCATATCTATAAAACAATGCATGATTGACAGTGTGCTTCACATATCTTAGCACTCGTTTGGCTGAATTTAAATGTTCACTTGTTGGAGCTTGCATAAATTGAGAAAGAACTCCAACAATATAACACAAATCTGGTCTTATTATCGTAGCATAGATCAATGAACCTATAATACTCCTGTATGTACTTATTGTAACTTCTCTTCATCATTTGAGCATAGCTTCACATTTGTGTCCATAGGTTGAGTGAGTGGTTTGCATTCACTCATTCCAAATCTGAAGAGAACATGCAATAGGTACTTTCTTTGCATCAAGTAAATGCTATCTTTCCCATATACTATATCAATGCCTAAAAGTATTTTAGCTCACCAAGATCTAAACTCCTTACCGAGTTTTCTTTTTATCTCTTGTATTCCTGAAACATTACTTGCTGTTATGATGAGATCATCAACATATATGCAAATATATACCTACTTGCCTTCCTCTTTCTTCATGTAGAGAGAGGGATCTGCATTACTTGGACTATACCCACACCTTATGAGGTACGCGACCAATCTTTGATTCCAAGCACGTGGTGCTTGCTTCAACCCATACAAAGCTTTCTTCAATCTACAAACAAAATCTGGATGCTTTCTATCTTCGAATCCAATCGGTTGACTCATGTATACCTCTTCTTGAAGTTCACCATTGAGAAAAGATTTTTTTATGTCAAGTTGGTACAATGGCCATCTCCTTGCTGAACTCACTTCAATCAAGGTTCTAATTGTTCCCATCTTTGCAACCAGGCTGAAAGTCTCTTCATAGTCGATGCCGTGAGTGTGCTTGAATCCTTTTGCTACTAGTCTAGCTTTATGACTAACTAGAGAACCATAAGCATTTCTCTTTATTTTAAACACCCATTTATTTGGAAAAATCTTCATACCTTCAGCCTTTGGAACTAGCTCCCATGTGTGATTGTCCTTGAGAGCTTTTATCTCTTCTTGCATAGCTTCTTGCCATTCTTTTTGTGTAAATGCTTCTTCATATGCATGCAGTTCTTTGTCTTTGACCACCTGTGTCATATATGCAAAATGCTTTGCAATAAAACTATCATAGCTCAGCCTTTCAATTGGATACCTTGCTCTTGAAGACCTCCTCATACAGGGTCATCTTGTGAAGGCCATAACTTGAGTTCTAGAGATCCGTTTCAAGCATATGATAGCTTGTTGGAAAGCTCTGCTCTTTTACTTTCACGCATTAAAAGATCTTGGAGAAATAATATTTGTGCTAGGAGAAATTAGCAAAATACTGAAGATATGTTGTTTTTGTTGGTGCATGCCAATCATCAGTTGAAGGTTTATGAAGAAATGAAGTCAAGGAATCAAGAAGAGAACAAATTCAGAAGTTTGAAGGAAGAACATACTCAGAAATCCAAAGCTATGTACACATATGTACATTAGTTCAGATATAGCTGACTCACACTTTTTGATTAGTCATAAGCCTGTACATATTTGCCTATAAAATGTTTTGGAAAAGTCGGGGCAAGTAGAATAGAAGAAGAATAGAGAATAGGAAGAGAGAAATCAGTTGTAGAAAGTGTCATTGGACACATGAAAGTTAGTTGAAGTCATATCTTCAATGTAGTTGTAATTTTCAAAAGAAATCAAGAAAATCTTGCGCCCGATGTTTTGCTGTCTACTCCTTCTGTGTTTAATCTTTTGAGAAATCCTTTTGCACGTATCTAAGTCCATAGCTAATCTATCTATGGCTAGAATTTGAGAATCTAATTGTCATCAGGTTAAGAGAATTTTGCATAGGAACATTCATATGTGATAATGTTCTGAGAGTCGACAAAACTGGCACAGATTTCATGTTCAGAGAAATGAACATTGCTCAGTGCATGGTGTAAAGTTTTACACAAGTGAGGGCTCAAAATCTAAGTTGGAAGGTAAGCCATCTATGGCTAAAAGATCTTGATCAAACGGGTTCGACATTGGGAGAACTATAGCTAAGAAGTTGCAGGTGTCAAAGTCGCTACTGCAGAGAAGGTGATTTACACATAGGTAAATTGTTTGTGTGATTTCTCAGAGTATACTGAATCATTTGCAGAGATTTAAGTTGGAGAAGGTGCGCAACCTTAAGGCAAAGCAGTCTACAAAGTTTTATTAAAAACTTTACACAAATGATTAGTCAATTAAGGATTAATCTGCAGCAGACTTTTCTGAGAAGTTGAATTTTTCAGAATAATCAATTTTCTGATATATTGGTGAATGTTCTCTAAATTTGGTGGAGTCTAAAGTTGATCTTGATATAGAGGTGGTCTAAATTCAAGGTCAACTTGTTCTTTTGGAGATTAAGACTCTCCATCAGTGGTATCAGAGCAAGTTGTGTCAAAATTAAGGAAAAGGGAGACTCCGACTGCTGCAGACATACAAGTTCTACATTTCGAAGGTTCAGAAGGATAAAGTGCTGAAGAAAGATTGAAGAGAGACATGCAAAGATTATCAAAAGGATCAGAAGAAGCAACACTCGAAGTTAAGGTACATTTATTCCTTGTAAAGTCTAAAGTTTTGAGACTACAGGTGAAGCAAGGATGGGAGATAGTCTCCAAATTGAAAAGTTGGATAGAGAGAACTATCCAGCTTGGTCTATGAGGATGGAAGCTCATCTAATGAGCAAAGATTTGATAGCCTACACTACAGGTGAAGAAGAGAAGCCTTAGTTCAGAGATCCTAGTGTTCCAACTAGGGAAGAATTGTTAGATCTAAAGAATTGGATGAAGAAGGATGCTCAAGCAAGGAGCATAATCTACATGGCAGTCAATGACTATTTGCTTCCTCACATTAGAGGACTTGAAAGTGCATGTGACATTTGGAATGCTTTGGAAGAGCATTTCCAAAACACAACCAAATCAAGGAAGGCTTCACTATGGGCAGAATTTACTACTTTCAAGAAGAAGGCCTCACAGTCAATCTCTGATTATGTGACAAAGATGAAGGACATTGCAGATTCTTTAGGTGCAGTGGATGAAGATATTGAAGAAGATAAATTGGTAAGACAAATTCTCACAGGGCTAAGAGGAGATGAGAAGTGGAAGCCTTTTATTCTGTCTACAGAACTTTCATTAGATCATTTCACTCCTGATTTGAACCAATTGTTAGGTCATATGCGAACTTTTGAGAGATGATATGCGAATGATCATATGACCAATTGTTAGGTCATATGCGAATGATATCAAAGGAGATGTTGATAAGAGTGCAGGTCATGCAATGTACTCTAAAGACAAGAAGAAAGCTAACAAAGGAAAGCAACAATCAGGTGAAGAAGAAGGTACTTCAAATCAAGCAAATTTCATAAGAGGAAAAGGAAATGGCAGAAGTAGAGGAAGAGGCAGAAACAACAAAGATAATGCAAGAGCTTGTTGGATATGTGGTAAGACCAATCATCTATCTCATGATTGTTGGCACAATAATCAGAATAATGGTAATTATCAGAACTTTAATCAAAGAGGAAGAGGTGGTAGATTTCAAAGAGGAAATTTCAGAGGTAGAGGTGGTAGGAATTCTTTTGGAAGAGGTGGAGGAAGAAGCTTCCAAAATCAATCCTATAATAACACCTACTACAACTATGCATCAGATCAGAAGGAGGATTCGACTCTCATTATGAATGCAACATGTGAAACCTCACATGAGGACATGAGAGTGTTCTATATTGATTCAGGATGTAGTAATCATTTAAGTGGAAATATTGCTTTGATGATTGATCTAGATCATAATGCAATTAATCATACAGTTCAAACAGGTGATAATACAAAGCATAAGGTAAAGTCAATCGGTTCAGTCAAGGCTAAAGATGGGAGCACTCTTCTGAGTAAGGTTCTTTATGTTCCCACAATTCCAAAGAATTTGATCAGTGTAGGTCAAAATGTGGAAAAAGGATATGAGGTAAGATTCACCAATGATGGAGTATATGCTGAAGACCCTAGTCAAGGGTATAAACAGGTTGTTACAGGAAAGAAAGAAGGAAGGCTCTTCACATTGAAGGTACAAGGAAATGTTGGACATGCTATGTTCACATATGGAGAGCAGAAGGTGTCAGAATTGGATCTTTGGCACAAAAGACTTGGACACTTCAATGAAAGAGGTATCAAAGACATGATTAATAATGATTTAGTGCTTGGGTTGCCTAACATTGCAGGTCAACACATGACATACAGATGTGAGGCATGTCAATTAGGTAAGGCTCATAAGCAATCCTATTCCAAGCATGGGTTTATGTATTCAGAAAGACTTGAGTTGGTGCATATAGATGTGTGGGGTCCTTCAAAGGACTTTAGTATAAATGGTTCAAGATATTATGTCATATATGTTGATGATGCTACCAGATGGATCACAATTTATGTGATTAAAGAAAAGTCAGAAGTGTTTAATACATTTAAACACTATCATGCATATGCAGAAAGGATTATAGGTAAAAAATTGAAGAGACTAAGGTCAGATGGAGGGGGAGAGTATTTTTCAAATGAATTCAATAATTACTTGTGGAATGCAGGTATAAAGAGAGAAGTTACTTGCAGGTACTCTCCTCAACAAAATGGGGTAGCAGAAAGGAGAAATAGGACTCTTGTTGAGTTTGCAAGGTCCATGATGAAAGAGAAGAATTGCCCAAATTATTTGTGGGCAGAGGCTGTAAATACAACTACTTATTTGGTCAATAGATTGCCTTGTAAAGCTTTGCAAGGTATGACACCATATGAAGCTTGGTGGGGTAAGAGACCTACCTTGGATCATTGCAGAATATTTGGATGCTTGGCATATGCATATGTGCCATCTCAATTGAGGCATAAGTTGGAGCCTAAGGCAGAAAAATATGTATTCATTGGTTATGATGATAAGCAAATGGGATACAGGTTGTGGAGTCCATCCACAAAGCAATTCCTTGTATCCAAGGATGTTACATTTGATGAGCAAGGTACTTGGTATGCAGGTAAATATAATGTACAGACATATGGAGTGGACTATGATGAGACCTATAGTCCTGTGGCAAAAATGACAACCATCAGAACTCTCATAGCAATTGCTGCTTGCAAAGGTTGGAAGTTATCTCAATTAGATGTTAAAAATGCTTTTTTGAATGGTTATATTTCAGATGAAGTTTACATGGAGCAACCAGATGGATTCAAAGATCAAGTGAATCCAAATTATGTGTGTAAGCTCAAGAGAGCTTTGTATGGATTAAAGCAGGCCCCAAGGGCATGGAATTATAGGCTTGTAGAGTTCTTGAAGGAACTTGGATTTCAAGCATCAAAGGCAGATAGTAGCTTGCTAGTCAAAGCAAGTGAAGATGGATTCATTTATGTTTGTATTTATGTTGATGACATAATACTTACAGGAGCAGATGATAAAGGAATACAAATGATCAAGAAGCAGATGGAGAAAGAGTTCAAAATCAGTGATTTGGGGAACTTGTCATTCTTCTTGGGAATGGAGATTTTATATACTCAACATGGAGTATATGTGACCCAAGAAAGGTATCTTAAAAATTTGCTAACCAAATTTAAAATGGAAGATTGCAGGGTTGCACCCACACCATTGGAAGTGAACCATAAATTGTCTAGATTTGGAGGAGAAGAATTCAGAGACATGAAGCTCTATCAAAGTTTGGTTGGTAGCTTGATTTATGCTACATTAACAAGGCCTGATTTGTCATATGCAGTTGGTGTACTTTCACAATTCATGCATTGTCCTAGAAAGGAACATTGGATTGCAGGACAAAGAGTACTTAGGTACATCAAGGGTACACTCAGAGAGGGGTTGTACTATGGATTTACTTCTGATACAAGAGTGAAGATATATAGTGATGCAGATTGGGCAGGTAATGTGGATGATAGAAGATCAACACATGGATATTTGTGTTATGTAGGAGACAAATTGATTTCATGGTGTTCTAAGAAGCAACATACAATTGCTTTGTCATCTACAGAAGCAGAATATAAAGGTATGGTGGAAGCTGCAAAGGAGGTAATATGGCTAAAGACACTTATGAAGGTTTTTGATGTGATTCAAAGTACTCCTATTATTTGTGGAGACAATATGAGTTCTTTATACTTGGCAGCTAATCCTGTGTTTCATGCTAGAACTAAGCATATTGAAATACAATATCATTTTCTGAGAGAGAAGGTCATTGATAAGGAAATTGAAGTTATGCATATATCTACAAAAGATCAACTTGCAGATATGATGACAAAAAGTCTAGATGGACCAAAGCTACAAAGATTCAAGGATATGGCAGGAATTAAGAAGATAGAGAAGAACCTCAATTAATGATTGAGGGGGAGCTGTTGGTGCATGCCAATCATCAATTGAAGGTTTATGAAGAAATGAAGTCAAGGAATCAAGAAGAGAACAAATTCAGAAGTTTGAAGGAAGAACATACTCAGAAATCCAAAGCTATGTACACATATGTACATTAGTTCAGATATAGCTGACTCACACTTTTTGATTAGTCATAAGCCTGTACATATTTGCCTATAAAATGTTTTGGAAAAGTCGGGGCAAGTAGAATAGAAGAAGAATAGAGAATAGGAAGAGAGAAATCAGTTGTAGAAAGTGTCATTGGACACATGAAAGTTAGTTGAAGTCATATCTTCAATGTAGTTGTAATTTTCAAAAGAAATCAAGAAAATCTTGCGCCCGATGTTTTGCTGTCTGCTCCTTCTGTGTTTGATCTTTTGAGAAATCCTTTTGCACGTATCTAAGTCCATAGCTAATCTATCTATGGCTACAATTTGAGAATCTAATTGTCATCAGGTTAAGAGAATTTTGCATAGGAACATTCATATGTGATAATGTTCTGAGAGTCGACAAAACTGGCGCAGATTTCATGTTCAGAGAAATGAACATTGCTCAGTGCATGGTGTAAAGTTTTACACAAGTGAGGGCTCAAAATCTAAGTTGGAAGGTAAGCCATCTATGGCTAAAAGATCTTGATCAAACGGGTTCGACATTGGGAGAACTATAGCTAAGAAGTTGCAGGTGTCAAAGTCGCTACTGCAGAGAAGGTGATTTACACATAGGTAAATTGTTTGTGTGATTTCTCAGAGTATACTGAATCATTTGCAGAGATTTAAGTTGGAGAAGGTGCGCAACCTTAAGGCAAAGCAGTCTACAAAGTTTTATTAAAAAATTTATACAAATGGTTAGTCAATTAAGGATTAATCTGCAGCAGACTTTTCTGAGAAGTTGAATTTTTCAGAATAATCAATTTTCTGATATATTGGTGAATGTTCTCTAAATTTGGTGGAGTCTAAAGTTGATCTTGATATAGAGGTGGTCTAAATTCAAGGTCAACTTGTTCTTTTGGAGATTAAGACTCTCCATCAGTTTCAGTGACTAGGAATTTCTGTAGAAGCAAAGTTCTCACTTTAGGCTATCATTTCTCAAAGTTTGGAGTGGCAATGAGTTAATGGTGACCATAGAGGTGTTCTAGTGTCACATTACTTCATTTCTTGTGGTGTTTTACACATCTACAAGTGGTATCAGAGCAGAAAAGTCCTAAAGAGTAGAAGGCGGCAAAGGTACAAGAAGTTTTGGAAAGTTTGCCATTAAAGTTTCAAAGGTGAAGCATTTGAAGACACAAGGCATCAAAATATTACTTTTGAAGTATCCTCATACACAAAGAAATTCAAAAGGTATTGTCCTTTATCCTTTAATCTCACAGGTTGCAGCAAAAGGAAAGGAGTATGGAAGATCATATCTCCATTGACAAACTAGATAGAGATAATTACCCCGCATGGGTAATGAGAATGGAAGCCTTACTTATGACTGAAAATTTTAAAGGAAAAGAACCTAACGTGAGACGATCAACATTAAAGTGCGGAAATTAGCCTAAGTATTCCTGACGACGTGATACCTGAAAAGATCATAAACAAGATAATCAACTAAAAAAGAACCAAGTGAGTGATACAAATTGATTGGCAATGAGGCTGTACCTTGGGTAAAAATAGGGACCACTTAAATAGGCATATGAACCTTAGTTCAGGACGACATCTAGTGAGAGATAGACAAAGTCTCAGGTCTTCAGAGGCTAGTGTCAATCACACTGCTAGGTCTTGGGCACAACAGTTGAGCCATTATTCGCACTACCCTATCTCTGAAACTAGCGAGTCTGAGATGTCTCAGGGGATGGAGAGACCTACAGGAAGTTCAAGAGTGCCATATTTACATAGGGTAGAAGGCCCTTACAAGACGCAACTCGAATACCTTAGGACCAACTGATTAGGTGCTTGCATCTATGAGGACGGCCTAGGAAGACCGGTGGTCCAGATTAAAAATCCTGACCAATCCATTGGACTAGAGCACCGAGCTGTCAAGTTTGAAAATGGAGCATACCTAGACAAGGAAGGAACCATATATGTAGTCACCAATCATCCAGATAGGACAAACGAATTTGGAAACGTGATCCCAGAAACGGACTTAGGTGACCTGGAGCAAGGAAACATGAGTGTAGAACCTAGAACCCCTCCAGGCAAATCTGTTCTCACTAGGATTATCACACCAGAGTGGATTCCCCAAGACAATAAGAGCATAGATCTACTCCTGAACCGAGAGACTGATGAAGCCTTTTGGAGGTATAAATCTGATCAGCCAAATGAGGTAGGAACAATCATGATATATGAGTTCAAAGATCCTGATAGCCCAGGCAGAGTGACCTACTTAGATCACGCTTCAGAGAGGACCTTTGTGGTTACAGAACATGATAGGCATGCTTACACTTGGAAAGGTGAATTTATTTTCCCCCAACCAAGGTCGAATGTGTCCTTTGGTCACCCAGGAGCTGGAACATCCCAAGCTCATGGAGCTCAAAGAGACAGACATAGAGATAGACCGGAGGTAAGGTTTGCCAATCCATTGGGAAGAGAAAGAACGAGAACGGAAACAAATAGAACGGAACCTGAGGGACTTAGAGCCCCAAGGAACCAAAGGAATGCGGATGAATGCTTTCTACCAAGACCTAGAGAGCACACGAGAACTTTGAGATCGACTTAGCTAGTTAAGTCCATGAAGAACTACTTTGATGGCACAGGAGACCCATATGATCATGTGGCGGAGTTTAGGCAAGTCTTGAGAGCTGAGCAAGTTGAGGACCTATTGACGTAGTATAATGCCTTTGGTCTAACCCTTAGGAAGACAGCCCTTACGTGGTTTCAACCATTGAATGAGAGACAGTTCAGGAGCATAGACCAACTCCTAGAGGCTTTCATCACTGAATTCTCTAAAAGTGGCATAAGGCATAATACTTCCTCATTGATACATAGCTTCAAGCAGACCCCTCAAGAGATCGTGAGACTTGTAGGAAGAAGATTTAGGCAATATCTTGAGAGATGCCCTGTTCCTGAGTTACCCACACCAGCCAAACAAGTGGCTTTATTCTTGGATGGATTGCTAAGTACCAAATTGAGGTCCTATGTGTACTTGAAGGACCCTAGGACTATAGAAGAGTGTGTACACATGTGCATCGACATCGAGGATAACCTAGGGGAGGAGTTAGAGCTTTCCAAAATCTACAAAGATTCAGATAGTGCCTCTAGCCTCTCTTCCTCGCAATCCACATCAATTGAGGAACTCGCGAAGAAAGTAGCTAAAAAACTAGGTGTCACTAACAAACAAATCCCAAGGTTTTCCCTCAGTAAAGAGGTGCTATACTTGCGGTGGTGACCATATGGCGAATGTATGTCCCATCATGGCTCAACCCCAAGTGAACCCTAGTAGCCAATATTGCACCATAGAACGGAGATACACAAATCACACAGCACAAGATTGCCCATACAATAAGCAAGTAGTTAGGCAAATCTACCCTCAGCCCTATCCACAACAGGGAAGATACCAAAACCAGTACCCTCCACAGCAATATGGTAGACCACAACAATCCTATCAACAACCCTACCAAAACCAACAAAGGCCTCAACCTGTGTTAGCTCAAAAACCTCCAACCCCAGCTTATATGATTCCTGTAAAGTATGCAGCTACTGAGGAAAATTTGAATAGAGCCATAGTCCCAGTGAATCCATTGCTTTCAGAAAGTGACCCGAGTGATCATAGTTTTGATTCCAATCACATAGATAGTCCACAGGCTTACTACATGCAGTCTCCTGAACATGGTGAGTCCTACTATAGTGAAGAACCGAGTGAGCCTAGTTGGGAGCCAGATTACACAAATGTCATGTACGCAAACCCCAACTGTAGACCTCAACCTAGGCAGGTAAGATCCCCATTTCCTAGAGGGCCATGCTACAAATGTCAGGGAGATCACCTCATTCGTGATTGCCCCATGCCAGCACCCACACAACCCGAGTCAGTAACAATCCAAGGCTTTTGTCAAGATTGTGGCAAAGAGCATCTCTTACGAGATTGCCCAAAGAATCCCAAAAATATGCCAAAAATCACTCCTATCAATGTTATTGGGTTAGTAGTAGACTCTACAGGAAGTGTGACTTCCACTACACCAGTACAGGTGGTCATTAGAGCTCAGGCCTTGCAACAAAACCAAAGTTTAGGCCAGGAAAAAAATGCTTAGGCTAGTGAAACTGAGAGCATAACCAAGAAGAGGACTAGAGCCTGGAGAGATAGTAGAGAAAGAATGAAGAGGCAATGGGCTAAGAAGATGAGTGAACTCGAGGAAAGCCTAAGAGAAACAAAAGCCAGGATAGTTGAAATCACATCTCAAACTCCCTCTCACACTACGCCACCACCACCATTCCCATCTCCATACGATCCAACCCCTTCCAACCCGCCTCATACGACCCCACCACCCCCTAGAGTAGGATCAGTTCTAGCAGATCCCACTCCTGAGGACCTAAATATGATGCTCAAAGCATATCAGGCCAGAATCCAAGAAGGGCCAAATGTAACCGATCATGAAAAGTGTTACCCTAGAGCAGAACTAGAGCTTGAACGAACCAAAATTTGTGCTAAGATGGTGGAATTGGCCCAAACCATGTTTGAAGCCAGTCGCCTCTTTAACATCTCTAGTTCAGCTAAGACGTAGTTGCACTTTGATGGACTGCTAGAAAGATTGGAGAGGCTAATTACACAATCAGAAAAGGAACCCGCCTCTCAAAATAAGGGCAAGCCAAGTGAAAGGCTAAGCCTTCCCACCCAGGAAGCGTATGTGCCCAACTCCACAGAGCCAGACACATCTTCTTCTATGAATCGGTACTCATCCGAATTCCTATGAGAGATTCAAGAAGAGAAATGGGCTAAAGAAAGTGAAGTTCCTCCCCCTTTGAACTTGTGGATGACGCACATGATCAATTCCCATAAGATATTCCCTCCATTTATGGAGAGCAGGAGAGTGCACAATCTAAAGAGAGATTAGACTTTGAGTCTAATTCTTTACATGAATTACCCCACTTCACGGGCCCATGGGAAGCTAAGTCTACTTGTATGAGAATACCCACGATCATGATAAGAAACGAAGTCTCAGCCATACCTAGGAGTACAGAGGTAGTGAAAAACACTAAAGTGCAATGCAACCTCACTTTAGAAGAGCTACTCAAAGTTAGGCCAGAGTTATGGAAACATGTAGCTAACCAAGTGCCAGAAGTAGCGAAACCTCGTTCCTAGGTAGGTTCTCATAGAACAGTGCCAGAAATTCCTCTAGACAAGATAGGAGATATGAGTGAAGGTGAAGAAGGAAACACCTATCTTCCCATTACCCATCAGGGGTACACAACCAAGGCAATTCTAGACTCAGGTGCAGGAGTTGCTATTGCTACCACTTCCCTATGGAAGCGTTGGGGCAAGCCAGCACTCACGCCGACGAGAATGAAATTGCAGATGGCCGATGGTCACATAGAAAGACCCTTAGGCTTGCTAGAAGGAATAACTCTCTCTACATGTGGTGTAGAGTTTGAGCATACATTTGCTATCTGTGATTTTAGCAAGAACCATGCCTATGAGATGATTTTGGGAAGACCATTTATGAGACAGTTGCAAGTGGTACAGGATTGGGGAACCAACTCATTGTACTTGCAACACTTAGGTGTTATGACCAAAGTCAATCTCAAAGATTGCTCTCATAGAGATGTCCCTCCTATTCACTGGAATCCCATCCATAGAGCCAAGGATGACACGGAGTCAGTGCATTCCATAGGATCAGGATCCTCATGGATGCATGAAGACACTCACTTATGGATGTGTAAAGTGGCAGTGGAAGAAGAGAAGAGAGAAAAGGCCAGAGAGATAGGTGCTAAGGAAACCCATAGATCAATTCAAGACCCAGCCTATGCACCTGTAGTATTCCTTGATGAAGAATTCGAACCTCAAGGCTGGGCAAAAATTTTAGCAACAATGGATGTAGCCATCAATGAAGAACAATGGACACCCCACTGTGATGAGGATGGCTATGACATTTCAGTCTTCTCCATAGAACCAATCATGGGAGATGCAATTTTAGAAGAACGAGAACCTAGCCCTGATGCATTTGAAGATGCAAGTGACTCCGATCTAGAGTCAATCATTATGGACCCACCTTTTGCATCAGATGAAGAATACTTCTATGAAGTAGAATTTCAACCCCAGAGACACGGAGAGCTTACAAATGATGTAAGGTTAGCCACACAAGTGACCCCTAAGGATGAAGGAAAGATAAGAAAGAAGAGAGAAATCACACCAAAAGAGGAAGAATCTTTGTTTGAGGTGTATGAGATAGACGATAGAAGAGTCATGGTAAGGATGCCAAGACATGAGGCTCAATCAGGAGAGGCCTATGATAACAAAGAAACCACCAAGAAAATAGTTGTAGCCATGGAAGAAGGAGAAGAGAGATGCACTTACATAGGGCATGACCTGACAGAAGAAGAGGAGTATGAGTTGATAGCTTTGCTAAGAGAGTACCGAGATGTCTTTGCTTGGAGCTACAAGGACTTGAAAGGTGTAGACCCAGACATATGCTTACACACAATTCCATGACCCCAGATGCGAAACCCTCTAAACAGAAGCCATACACGTATAACGATAATTATGCTGCTAAGATCAAAGAGGAGATAGATAGACTGGTAGAAGCTGGATTCATCTATGAAAATTGAGCACACTGAGTGGGTATCCCCCATTGTAGTGGTGCCCAAGAAGAATGGAAAGCTACGTGTGTGCATTAACTTGAAGAAGGTTAATGCAGCCACTATTCGAGATAACTATCCGCTTCCTATCACGGAAAATCTCTTAGAAAGAGTAGCAAGCAAGGAAGTATACAGTTTCCTTGACCGATTTTCTGGCTACAATCAGGTAGCCATTGCTCTTGAGGACCAGCATAAGACTGCTTTTGCCACAGAGTGGGGCATATTTGCCTTTAGAGTACTTCCATTTGGGCTTACCAATGCTCCTGCAACTTTCCAAAGATTGATGTGTCACGTGTTTAAAGAGTTCGTGAGGAAGAATTTAGAGGTCTATGTTGATGATCTCTGTGCTCATTCCAACATTAGACATACACATATACCTGAGCTCAGGCAAATCTTTGAAAAATGTAAAGAATATCAAGTCTGCTTGAACCCAGAAAAGTGCGTTTTCATGGTTAGGCAAGGCAAGATTCTAGGACACATAGTGTCAAAGAATGGCATATCCACTGATGAAGAGAAAGTAAGAGCCATAGCAGAGTTGCCTAGGCCAAAGAATGTCAAGGAAGTACAAGCTTTCATGGGGCATTGTGGCTATTACCGACACTTTATACACATGTACGCCATCATTGCCAAGCCACTGTACGAACTTTTGACCAACTTTGAGTGGACTGATGAATGTGAGAATTCCTTCAATGAGCTTAAACGACGATTATGTTCAGCACCAATCTTGACCACACCAGACTGGAATAGGCCCTTTCATGTTCACGTGGATGCATCCAATTATGCTATTGGATGTGTGCTTGCACAACCTACGGGCGAAGGTAATATGGATCTTCCAATTGCCTATGCTAGTAGACAAGTGAATGCAGCTGAACAAAATTATACCACCACTGAACGAGAGGGATTAGGCATGGTATATGCAGTTAAAAAGTTTAGACACTATTTGCTTGCAAATAAGTTTAAATTTTTTACCGATCATCAGGCATTATTGTACTTGGTAAACAAACTATGCAATACAGGCCGATTAGTAAGATGGTTTCTCTTGCTAACGGAATACGACTTTGAGGTTGTGGTGAGAAAAGGCGACTCACTTGAGAGCAGACCATCTCTCTAGGCTCACATCTGGAGAGGCCGCACAAGGAGTATCAGATGACCTTCCTGATGCTTACTTGTTTAATTTGGAAGTTGTACCTCAGTGGGCTAAGCCCTTAGTGCCAGTATTGACATACGGGCCTAACCACCCAGTCATAAACACTCAAGATAGGGAGGTAGTAAAAGCCCAGAAGTACCATATCATGGCAGGAAGCATGTACAAACAGACAAATCAAGGGATATTTGCTTGTTGTGTGGAAGAGGACGAGTACGCAAAATGGTTGCAATCAGCACATGTAGGTGCATTAGAGCAACACCATTCGAGGCAGAGAACTTTACAGACACTAAGGAGATTTGGAGTACACTGGCCTACTATGGAGGCTCATGTCCATAAGTTGTGCAGAGAATGCCCGATCTGCTGCACTAAACCACCCGTGGAGCATGCCACTCTTTATCAAGTGACCATAGTGCCAGATTGGAGTGAACCATTGGTAGCCTTCTTGAGGACGAAAACATTCCCTCAAGATGTGACGTTGGCCAGACAAAGAAGTCTAGAACAAGAAGCCCTAGACTACTCACTCATTGGTGATAATCTATACAAGCGTGCTAAAGATGGTTACCTCAAATTATGTGTCCATGAGAGCGAATATCTTAAGATCTTGGAAACTGCTCACCAAGGTGTAGCAGGAGGACATTTCCGACCCGATCGAGTGATCAAGGCAATATTATTCGCAGGTCTTTGGTGGCCGACCCTTCACATGGATGCACATACCTATGTGAAGAGGTGTGATTTCTGTCAGCGAAGTCAATATCCTATACGCAAAGATGAGATGCCCCTGAAACCTATGATGGGTGGACATGCATTCTCTAAGTGGGGAATATACTTTGTAGGTCCTATTAATCCCCCAGCTAAGGGTTCGCATGCAGAGTATATTATTGTGGCCACAGACTATCTAACCAAGTGGGTAGAAGTGAAAGCCACGACTAAGAATGATGCCCAGACAACCGCCAAGTTCTTATTTGAGATTGTGTTCACTAGATACGGATTGCTTATAGCGCTAGTTAGTGACAGAGGCACTCATTTCTTGAATGAAGTTATTGAAAATCTGCTCCAAGAATTCTTGGTAGTACATAAGAAGTCGGCCCCCTATCACCCACAAGCTAATGGGCAAGCTGAAAGCACCAATAAGATTCTATGCAACGTGCTCACTAAATTAGTGAATAATAAACGCTCTGATTGGGACAAACAGCTACACCATGCTGTTTGGGCATACCGAGTTGCCTATAAAACAGTACTCCAAGCAACACCCTTTCAGATGGTATTTAGCCAAAATGCTGTGCTACCACTAGATTTCTTGATACCTACATTGAGAGTAGCACATGAGCATGATTGGACGGGTCATGAACTCTCCTCTAGACTCTTTGACCTCGAACGATTAGGAGAAACAAGATTGAGGGCTGCTGCAGAGATATATGTAGCTAAGAAACAACAGAAAGCGTACTTTGATGCCCATGTTAAGGGTAAAGGCTTGAAGGCGGAAGACTTAGTTTTGGTGTATACCCTGAAACAACATGCGATAAAATTAGAGAAGAGAGGCTATGGACCTATGATCATAAATAAGATCTCAACGAGTGGAGCAGTACAACTGGCCACCTTAGAAGGCAATATTCTTTCGAGCTACAGCTGGTGCAGAGTCAAATTATATCAAGAACCCCTGACTGAAGAGATGCTAAATCGACTCAACACTGCCAAGAACCGCAAGGAAGAAGAAAAGCGAATTCGAGAAGAGGTGCAAGCAGAAGCTTTAGAACGCATCTAAAGGATGAAGTTGAGAAGGTAGGGTAGAGATCAGCCTAGGATGGATGACTATGCAGCTCAAGGATATCATGTGGCTATGTGTGAAGTTTCAGGCATTAGCTCTCATAGAATAATTGATCGACATCCTTTTGTAACCTTAGAGATAGGACAAGGAAAGAGTGCAAGGACTATGAGGGCTTTAATTGACTCAGGCATAGCCAGTAGCGTAGTTAAACTTTCTTGCTGTCAAAAGTTGAACTTAAGTATCAATCCCATTGAAGCGTATCTCATAGGATTGAGAGGCGTGGAAACCGCTTGCATGGGCGAGGTGGAACTCCCCCTCTACATTCAAGATCAATTAGTGACAGTTAAAGTGCTAGTGTGTCAAGATGAGGACCTCACTGAGCCTCTTGTCTTGGGTTAGGACTGGATCTATGATCATGCAGTCAACCTAAACCTAAGAAGTGGACTTCTTCAGGTCTGGGTAAATCAGAATCGTATTACAATTGAGCTAGAAAATGAAGCACTCAAGGAACTAGGAAATGTAAAAACTCTTGGTCCCTCCAGGGGTACACATGAAGTTGACCATACTATTCTTGTCCAAAACTATGTGATGCAGAGGGATGATTATCTCGACAAAGAAGTTAAGGGTACAACAGAACTCCCATCTTTTCCAAAAGCCACAGGAATGCAGCAACCAAAGGCGGATCAAATGCAGAAGAAGCAGACAACTTGTGCTAGAGGCACAAAGAAAATACGTCGCATAGTGTCTCAACCACAAAAACAAGTGTGGGTACGGAAGAGCGATCATCCTATTGCGGTCAAGCCACAACAACTGGCTCAACTTCCTATTAGTGATCAACGACATGACACTAATAATAGGTCCTCCAAAAATCCTTCTGTGAAAGCGAAGTCTATCTGGGTACCCAAGAAGTCGATGAAGGCTAGCCCACAATTAAGACAAATTTGGGTGCCTAAGGCTTGCTTGCGGGCTCAAATAGCTACACCGAGGCCACACCCTGTACAACATTGTTCACTCACTCGAAAATCTGATACCCATTCTTATACATCGCGCACGAATACATATCCTCCCATGGGCACAATTAGAATCACTTGTAAATGGGTCCCTAAAAAGCCTCATTTCCAAGGAGACACTCTTATAAAGCCCTCCAAAGTCTCCACAAAATCAAGACCACCAGCCATTCTGTTTGTTTGGCAGCCCAAAGCGTGTAACAAACCCCCCGACCCCATTTGTAAATTCACCGCCACCTACTAACTGCATCATTCTCACTGGATCTTTCCATTTAGCTCTTAGGACAATCCATCCACTAACCACACCTACAATCACCGAGCACTACCTGACTAACTAACATATCAATAAAACCTCATGTTAATGTTGTAACGGGGACATGTGACCACTTGGTGTCCATTTGCAATGTTAACATTCAATTGTATATTCTCATAGAACCGGTGATCAGTTCCTTCAATATGGCCGAGGCTGCAGGAACTAGCTCCTAGGCAGGCACCAGCCCTCAGATTGTGGACATTGAAAGTCTTCCATTGAGGAGGAATTGAAGGAACGTCTAGTGGCATTGAGAGCATTACATGCCATACCAGTTCAGAATCCTCCACAGGGGCACACAATGCCAGTCAGCAAAAACTCACATTGGTTCAGTGATGTGGCAAGACCTCTAGGAGAAGGCACTTACCTGTGGGAGGTAGAGATAGAGTTCAACGGGCGCTGGGGCAGGTATCAGTTCTTCACCAGGGAATTCGAGAGACTTCGAAATAATGAAGGGCTGAAACCGATATGGAAGAAGGTGGGCTTATATGATTACTTCAAAGCCCATTTACCAAAGCCCGACTTTCTAAGATGCTCATATCTGATTAGCACCCTCACTCCTAGTAAAGAGAAAAAGGGGTATAGCACCTTTGTCTTATCATCTCTCACAAGAGGTAATGAGCTGAAGCGCACCATTCACCTTCGAATGTGCATGCAGCATTTCGCGTTCCCGGCTCAAGAGAGATTCACAATGCCACCCAAGAAGATCTGGTTCAGTTTATACTTAGGAGATGCTTTCAATTTGACAATCAACATGCCACATTGGATTATTGACCAGATACACTTAGCGCATCAACGGTGGTATAAGAAGCAAAAGTCAGTGCTTCATGGATGCTGTGCTCTCACCAGGATTGTTTACCGATGCTTGGCTTATGACGTGCCAATTCAACGGGCACTTGTCTGGACCAGGGTGCAAGAATTTCAATGCAGACTATCAACTGCAGGGCCTCCATCCAAGAAAATGAGAGGAGCAGTTCAGATGCCTTGTGCCCAGGCCCGAGGTGCTACACTGACACCAAAACCACTCCACGGCTTCCAAGGCGAGTGCAGCCATTCACTATCAGGTTGCCGAGGCATAGCGCAGAAGGACCGAATCTAGTATTTCCACCTATACCCACCGACTTAGAGTTCCCTCATGGCTTTACAGTGGAGGATCTAACTGATGAGGAGGTGGCCATGATAATTAATGCTACGAATTTAGAAGTGGAAGCAGAACAGGCAAGTGGGCAACAGACAGTCACCGACCAACCCCAGCCAGTCCAACCAGACGTAGTCAAAGTCGATCAAGATGAAGAAGAGACGGCAGAAGAAGAGCAAGAGGATGAACAAGGATTGTCCGACGAAGAAGAGCAGGAATATGAGCAAGAAGTGGTACAGGAACTTGAAGGAGCCCCTGCTTATACAAAGCAATTAGAGAGACTGTATGATACCATCAATAGAGTTCAAGAAGAACACAAATTATCCTTGGTAGCAGGAAAGGTCTGATGAATCAGATCCTGGAAGACGAAGGCGTAGATGAGCAATACAGGGCAACCCTTGATATGATTGTTGATGCATTGGGGGTACTTGAAATGGTGCATACCGCCCTTGCACACTCGCGAAGATCAGAGCGAAGATACGGTAGATGCCCCCCTCGATCAGGAAAACAAATGAATGTATTAGTATCAGAACCATAGGGCACCACATCCACAACCACGGGCACATCTCATACCATTCATGACACTGAGGAAGCCCATACATCCAGTGCATCCCCGTCACCCCCCTTACCCCCTCTCTCTCCAACTCCACCACCTTCACCCGCCCACTACCAGTGTAACCACTACTGTCACCGCCCCAGGGTCCACTTCCCATACCGAAGCATAGACCGTTAGTCAACCCACACAACCTACACAGCCGATCACCACCTCTCTTGTTTACACTACTACTGACTCCGTAATTCTAACTGTAGCCTCGGAAAACCCCCTTCCCCCGATCACACTTCCTGGCAGTTCATATTCACAACTACACACACCACTTTACACCTTCACCACCATCACCGCACCCACAATTCCCATGTTCACAATCACTCCCACGACTGCATCCACTTTTGATCTCATGGACATATCACCCACCTCTGCACCTCTCCCTCCTCCCATATGTCCACAATCTCGCATTCCCCCACCACCAACTTCACCCTTTTCAAGCACAACATACACACTCCCATTCCCTTTTCTCCCTTCTGCATTCAACACCTTTCCCGCATCCACCCCCGTTAATAATGTATTTAATAATATGTACCAGTGTATGTCTCAACTACAACAGCACTACCAGCACCTGGACGCACAACATACGAGCCTCTTCAGAAACCATGAAAAACTCCAAGCAAGATTCATTGATTTAGAGAAGGAGAAACAGCTATTACAACAACAGTATACTACATTGCAAGCACAACATGATCAATTAGTTGCCAATCCACCCCAGTCAAATACTGAAGAAAAACAACAACTCGATGACATGTTACACGCTCAGATCACAGACAATCTCAAGCTTCGACGCAATCTCGCCTTATTACGAAAACACATGTCTGTAGCACTCGAAGAGAATAAAAGACTGCATAAATAGAATGAAGAAAACCTAGAAGCAGTAATGAATGGTTCCCCGCATGAAATCAACCCAGAGCATTTCAAGGCCATCCCCTCAGAGAATATGCAAATTGTGTTGGAAACCCATGCCGACCTCCTGGAAGCCCACGTAGCACTAGAAAGAGAAAGAGATGACCTATTGAAGCAACTGGCAACTCCGCAGGAGTCACCAAGCAAAGTCATAACCGTAGCCGACACATCTGAAGAAGTCGCAGAACTCAGAGCAGAACTAGAAGAACTACGAAATAAAGTTCTGCAATACGAGCGTCAACCCTCTCCCCTTGTGGAATCCGATCCTAAAGACTTAGTGCCAATTGAAGTGGAAGAGACTTTTGAAGACCCATATGTTCCCATGCCAGCACCCGGAGGTAAGCAAACAGAAGAAGGAATGGACACGATTGAGATCGAAGCCCCTAAATGGATGCAGAGGTTAGAAAAGGTTGATGCAACCCATGATGAGAGATTCGTAGTGCAGATAGCATCTATGTCTCGATTGGAAGAAGTGGTCATTAAATCAGATTACTTCAGAAACCTCTCCCATCATCGGTGGATTGGCACATCCGATGATTTGTATGTTCCATTCTGTGTCTTAATGGCAGATTATAATGCCGAAATCAAGCAGTGCACAACGAAGGAACCAAGCTCGGTGACACAGTTTGCACCAGAAGACATCCCTGCCAGTGCCACGCATGGGAATATCTTTCAACCTACCTGGAGGATCCGTCTGCTTGAAACCTACCTTGAGATGGTGCGCACGTGGAATAACATGCCTTTATATATCAAGTATAATCCCTGCTACTGCCCTGTCTTTCGAAGAAGGTCTTGGCCGGAGTACACAAAAACAGTGCTGACAGTCAAAGGATCTGAAAAATGGCTCAATTATGTCTACTTAGCCCCACCTAAAGGCCAACCCACAGTAGCATACATGATTTTGACGACTCGGCATTGGGGAGTCAGGTTCAAGAATGTCCCAGATGTCATGGCACAGATGTGCCTCAAAATTTTTGAGCTCATGCTGGTCACATTCAGGACATTTAAGAATATCAAAGAACCTCTTCTTTCGGCTCTTGGATTTAATGAAGGGAATCAGGACCTTGTCTACGATATGAGCACCACACCATCCACTAATGTCGTATATGCATGGCATGCTCGTATAAAGTATCTACGTGCCTGATTCAAACAGACGTTTGAAGAAATGTTCATCACACAAGATATTCATTCCCTGACCATCTCATCTATTACAGTTATTTGCAGTGGAACAAGCTCTGCATTCAGAAAAGCTATGTATGCCACATCCAGAAGTTCCAGGGCCAGTAGACTGGGATGCCCTACTCACTGATTTGACCAAAGGGTTGAGAATAGCAGAACATCATTTAGCCACAGACGTTGTGGAGTACTACATCCAACGGCCCACTCAACAAGGGTCTGCCAGAGACGACAGACACGAGAGAGGGGGGGGTGTTGGCAGTAGTAAAGGTACACAAGGACTCACAAGACAAGGAAGTCAAAGAAGGGATTCAAAGCAAAGAGAAAGCACCAGCACGCAAAGTAGTCAACGAAGATCTCGCAAGTAGGCCATCCAAAATTTTCCATGAAGTAATACTTCCTCAATAGTGAATTTAGTCACTCTACATCATTGTAAATACCATTTCACCTTTTTGTAACTCCATTTTGTGCAAGCCGAGGATTCCTTGAGCTTGAGGAGTATTAGAAGTAGCATCGTACCAATTTTCATAATTTTTAGACTTTGTTTGAGCCCCCAAATAGTGTTGATATATTTAGGTAGTGATGTGTGTGAACACTCTAGGACCGCCGGGGCACTTTTTTCCCTCTTTAGGAGGTTTTTTTCCCCCGGCTTGTATATACGTCTATTGCCCTAATGGGCTACTTATCTTTGTACATTCTCTAGTAATACATTCAGTCTTGTGTGTTGTGCTCCAAGCTTCTTCTTCTTCCTTGTGCTGTTCGCGTGCTTCCGCAGACGTCTAACTCCAACAATTGGTATCAGAGCAGGTCGTTGCTTCTTCTAGGACACCGTCGACACTCCTCCGTTTGCAGTCTCAGATTCGCACAAAATTTGGTGAGCATACTCAGGGTGTTTCCGAGATCAAAACAGCTTCGCGCTGTGGTGCCGAAATCGCGATCTGAGCTCGTTTCGGCCTCCGAACGCACTATCGCAGTGCTTATGCAGGCTATTTCGTCCTTTTGTGCCAAAGGTATATACCAGTTTCTATTCGCCAGTTTAACCGTCTCGAAGTCTGCTACAGGTCTAGCAGAACTCGTGTGGGCAGTTTTGTTCAACTTTTTGAGATACAGTCAATTTTCTGCATCAAGGTATTTTAGTCACCGGCCATGGCTGAAAGCAGTGATGTATTCCGTATGTTCGCTGTTGAGGATAAGTTGGATGGTACCAACTACCCATTATGGGCTTATATGATGCGACATGTACTGGTTGCAAAAGGATTGTGGAACATTGTGCAGGGTGTTGAAAGACGTCCTGTTACACCTGTAACGACAGGTACTGCAAATACAGGTGTTGGAGCTGATGAAGATGGTGTCGAAGATGATATTCCGCAGATTCCTGTTCGTGCTGCTGTTTCTGTTGCACCTACTGCAGAGCAGATTCGTTGGGATGGCAGAGATGCCCAGGCACATGCATTGATAGCTTTGTCTGTCAAACGTGCCATTATTCCTCACATTCGCTCTTGCAGAACAGCAAAGGATGCTTGGGATACACTTACCACTTTGTACCAGGCTAGGAATGAGGCTCGTGTTGCTTACCTTCGAAAACAGTTGGAGAGTGAGCACATGAATGAAGGTGATTCGATGGACAGTTTTCTTACAAAGATCAAAGACCTGAAGGAACAATTGATTTCTGCTGATGAGGTTATACCAGATAGCTCACTTGTGCAGACCGTTCTGAATGGCCTTCCTGATTCATATCAGAGTTTTGCCTCTACTCTTCGATTGATGATGAAAGGCAATCCGAATGCCTTGTCATTTGAGGAATTAGTCTCTGTTCTGTTGCAGGAAGATCAGTCCAGGCAGAACAGGTCCATTATGCGTGTTGCAGATCAAGCTTTCTTGGCTAGTCAGAAGGGCAAAGGAAAATGGAGCTCTTCTACTAGTAAGCACAAATCTGCAAATGCTGCACAATCGAAGAACCAGGATAAAGATGAGAAGAAATCAGAAAAGCAGAAATTGTTCTGCAAGTACTGTAAAGGAAATGATCATATTATAAAGAAATGTCCAAAACTGGCTACTAAAGAGGCAAAGAAGAAAGAGGCTGGAATGGTTGTTGCAGAGGCCTCTACACCAAAAACAGAGTCTGCAAATCTTGTGCAGGAAGAAGAATGGGCGTTTACTACTGTCTGCAGTTTTGACCCATCTTCTCATGATCAGTGCATGTCTGCAGTAGACTCAGATGTTTGGTACTTTGACAGTGGGGCGACCAAACATATTACCTCGCAGCGCAGTTTCTTCTCTTCACTCGAGCCTGCCCCTACAGGGAATACTGTCACATGCGCCAATAACTCCTCTTATCCTGTTATGGGAGTTGGTAAGATCATTCTGACTACTACTGATGGTAGTTCTTTCACTTTGTCAGATGCTTTATTTGTGCCAGGGATAAAAAAGAACCTGTTATCAGTTTCTGCATTAGCCAAGATTGGCTTGGTTGTGAAATTCGTTGATGACAGGTGTACAGTCCATGATCTCTCAAATGGCGATATGATTATTGCTTCTGGCATTTTATGTCGTGGGCTGTATAAGCTCATAGACTATGAAAGATCTGTGAATGATTCGGCATGTGCAGTTCATGATTCTCAGGCTATGTCAGATGCAAAGCTTTGGCATGCACGCTTTGGTCATATGAATTTTGCTAGCTTGTTACGCCTGCAGAAATCTGAAATGGTGTCCTCTTTGCCCAAACTTGAGGCACCTGGAAAACATGTTTGTGAAGGCTGTATTTTGGGCAAAATGCAGCGTTCTTCCTTTCCAAAAGATGGTTCAGTTTGGGCTATGCAGAAATTGCAGCTTGTACATAGTGATGTCTGTGGTCCTATGCAGACACCCTCATTTGGAAATTACCTTTACTTCGTGACTTTCATTGATGATTTTTCCAGGCATGCATGGGTATATCCACTCAAAGCAAAGTCCGAAGTGTTCATGTGCTTCAAACAGTTTTTGGTTTTGGCTGAAAATCTGTCAGCATGTAAAATGGGCACCCTCCGTTCTGATCGAGGGGGGGAATATATGTCTTCAGATTTTAATGCATTTCTGGCTGAACGTGGGATAAAACACCAGTGTACAGTGCCGTATACACCTCAACAGAATGGAGTTGCTGAACGAAAGAACAGGTCACTCATGGAGATGGCGAGGTGCATGGTCAAAAGTCAGGCTTTACCACATAGTTTCTGGCTTGAGGCTGTTATGTGTGCAGCATATGTACTGAACAGGTGTCCCACCAAAGCGTTGCAGTCTATCACTCCATATGAGGCTTGGCATGACCGCAAGCCATCTGTTGCTCATCTGCGTGTTTTTGGTTGTTTGGCATATGCATTAGTGCCTGAACAACATCGCAGAAAATTGGATGATAAGGCAGTAAAATGTATTTTTGTTGGGTACAGTTCTGAAAGTAAAGGCTATCGTCTGTATCATCCACAGACTAAACGCATTCTAGTTAGCCGTGATGTTGTCTTTGTGGAAGATGCTATTCAGCCATTGCTTTCATGTACTAAGGAGACATCTGTTAGCTCCAAAGACATGTATGATACTTTGATGCCTCTTTTTACAGGTGGACAGGCTAGCGCTGGTCCTAATGAGGAAACTTCTCAGCCTTTGCAGGTTTCATATAATGATGCAGATCATTCCATTTCTGATGCAGATTTACATGATGCACTTGTTGATGAGAGAGCTGATATTGAACAGGCAAAAACTATGCCAAAATGGCTGGTGCAGACTTTGCGTGACAGCAAATTAGATGCACCTTTGTCATATCGTACTCGTTCAGGCTCTCATAGTACCTCCTTTACATCAGATTGCTATGCTATGGCTGCATCTAGTCTCTGTGATGAGAATGAGCCTGTTTCTTTTGATGAAGCACAAAATTCAGAAAATTGGATGGCTGCTATGCAATCTGAATATGATGCTATAATGAAGAATGGTACATGGTCTTTATGTGACTTGCCTCCTGGCAAGAAGGCCATTGGCACTAAGTGGGTATACAAGCTGAAGCGTAAACCTGATGGTACAGTTGACAGGTATAAGGCTAGGCTTGTTGCAAAGGGTTATGCGCAGGAAAGAGGCATTGATTTTGATGAGACCTTTGCACCTACATGCCGTATGACTACTGTTCGGAGCATTTGTGCACTTGCAGCCCATCATGGTTGGAATGTACATCAGTTGGACATTAAAACAGCATTTCTGAATGGTGACTTGCATGAAGAAGTGTATGTTTTTCAGCCCCGTGGCTTTGTGCAGAAAGGGCATGAAAACCAGGTGTGCAGGTTAAAGAAGGCGTTATATGGTTTAAAGCAAGCACCACGTGCTTGGTATGAGAAAATACATGCCTATCTGATTGCACATGGTTTTGAGAACAGTCCAACTGAAAGCACCTTATATGTTAAGCATGCTAATGATGTGCTTTTGATCATTGTTGTCTATGTAGACGACATGCTGCTCACTGGTCCTCTTGAGAAGCATATTGCTGATTTCAAGGCTGATTTGCATGCCTCATTTGAGATGTCTGATTTGGGGCATTTGCATCACTATTTGGGCATTCAGTTTATGCAAGTTGATGGTGGAATGGCTTTGTGTCAAACAAAATATATTGACACATTATTGCAGTGTTTTGGCCTTGAAGACTGTAAGCCTATTGCCACTCCTATGGAGACAGGTTTACGATTGAGTCTTCATGATGCTGGAGATGCATTTGATGCTGTTCTCTATCAGCAGGCTGTTGGATGCTTGATTTACTTATGCATTACTCGGCCAGATATTCAGTTTGCTGTCTCACAGATGAGCAGGTTTATGCATTGCCCAGGAGTCACACATTGGAAAGCGGTTAAGCGCATCTTTCGCTACTTGAGTGGTACTCGGCTACTTGGGTTGTTTTATCCCAAGGGGGGATCACTACCGCCAGATTTGCATGCTTTTTCTGACTCAGATTGGGCTGGTTGCTATGACACTCGTGTGTCCACCAGTGGTTTTTGCTTCATGCTTGGTAGCTCATGTATATCTTGGTTGAGCAAGAAGCAGCCTACTGTGGCCACTTCCAGTTGTGAGGCTGAGTATAGGGCAGCTTTCACAGCGACTGTTTAGTGTGTGTGGCTCAGACGCCTTATGGCTGATTTGGGTGTTGGCCAGTCTTCTGCCACCACCATCTTCACTGACAGTCAGAGCGCATTGGCAGTTGCGAGGAACCCTGTGTTCCATGCTCGCACTAAGCACATTGAGGTGCATTATCACTATGTCAGGGAGAGGTTCTCTGCTGGGGAGATCAGCTTGGCATATGTGCCCACACAGGAGAACATTGCAGACCTTTTCACGAAGGCTCTGCCTAGGGAGAAGTTTGAAGCTTTCCGCAAAGCTTTGGGCTTACTTCCTTTTGTGGAGTGATTTCCACATAGCTCGGCACTTCCTTATACATGAGTGCCAGCTCCTTGTTCACCGCATCACTCCCAGGGGGGATTTGTTGATATATTTAGGTAGTGATGTGTGTGAACACTCTAGGACCGCCGGGGCACTTTTTTCCCTCTTTAGGAGGTTTTTTTCCCCCGGCTTGTATATACGCCTATTGCCCTAATGGGCTACTTATCTTTGTACATTCTCTAGTAATACATTCAGTCTTGTGTGTTGTGCTCCAAGCTTCTTCTTCTTCCTTGTGCTGTTCGCGTGCTTCCGCAGACGTCTAACTCCAACAAATAGGCCCTAGAACCTAATTTTTAACTACGCCGGACACTAGGTCTGGACAGGGCCAAAAGCTAGTCAAAAACTATAAATAGAGCTAGAGAGCTCATTTTTGAGGCTAGCTTGTAATAGATTTGAACTTGTATGAGCATTTTGGAAGTAATCTAAAAGAACTCCATTGTCTTTCTCTTTGTCTTGCCGTGTGTGCGCATGTGTGTGTATGTGTGTGCATGTTGGTGTGCTTCTCACTCACGCACTTGTGCCTTCACTTGATCGAGGTCATCATACCATCCTCACGTCTTCCCGGATTGACATTAAAGGAGGTGCTACTCATCATTGAGCTACAAGCTTGCATAAATTGAGAAAGAACTCCAACAATATAACACAAATCTGGTCTTGTGATCGTAGCATAGATCAATGAACCTATAATACTCCTGTATGTAGTTACATCATGTAACTTCTCTCCATCATTTGAGCATAGCTTCACACTTGTGTCCATAGGTTGAGTGAGTGGTTTGCATTCACTCATTCCAAATATGAAAAGAACATCCAATAGGTACTTTCTTTGCATCAAGTAAATGCCATCTTTCCCATAGTCTATCTCAATGCCTAAAAAGTATTTTAGCTCACCAAGATCTTAAATTTTAAACTCCTTACCGAGTTTTCTTTTTATCTCTTGTATTCCTGTAACATTACTTGCTGTTATGATGAGATCATCAACATATATGCAAATATATACCTGCTTGCCTTCCTCTTTCTTCATGTAGAGAGAGGGATCTGCATTACTTGGACTATACCCACACCTTATGAGGTACTCGACCAATCTTTGATTCCAAGCACGTGGTGCTTGCTTCAGCCCATACAAAGCTTTCTTCAATCTACAAACAAAATCTGGATGCTTTCTATCTTCAAATCCAATCGGTTGACTCATGTATACCTCTTCTTGAAGTTCACCATTGAGAAAAGCATTTTTTATGTCAAGTTGGTACAATGGCCATCTCCTTGCTGCACTCACTCCAATCAAGGTTCTAATTGTTCCCATCTTTGCAACCGGGCTGAAAGTCTCTTCATAGTCGATGCCGTGAGTTTGCTTGAATCCTTTTGCTACTAGTCTAGCTTTATGCCTAGCTAGAGAACCATTAACATTTCTCTTTATTTTAAACACCCATTTATTTGGAACAATCTTCATACCTTCAACCTTTAGAACTAGCTCCCATGTGTGATTTTCCTTGAGAGCTTTTATCTCTTCTTGCATAGCTTCTTGCCATTCTTTTTGTGTACATGCTTCTTCATATGCATGTTGTTCTTTGTCTTTGACCACCTGTGTCATATATGCAAAATGCTTTGCAATAAAACTATCATAGCTCAGCCTTTCAATTGGATACCTTGCTCTTGAGGACCTCCTTTCATTTCCATCTAAACATTGCTTCTTCAACCGGTTCAACTTTACCTTTGGTGTGATCACCTCTTCATACTCTTCTTCACTTGCATTTGAATCACTATTTTGGGCAGCACTTTCAGCTTTAGTCTTTCATAAGCTGATGTTGGTGATGAGGAATGACTCCTTAGCCTCCCCTTCCTTGTTGAGCTTTCTCCGAGTGATGTAGAAGCTTCTGGACCTGACATTTGAGTGCTTGTTTGCTGAAATTCTTCTTGGATAGCACCTCCATCATCTTCGCAATCTTCTTCAAGAATCTTCTCTTTCACTTTGTCTCCAAACCATGGTCTTAGCTCATCAAATACCACATCTCGTGAGACTCGTAGCTCCTTTGTCACCGGATTGTAGCACCTATATCCCTTTTGCTCCGATGAATATCCAATAAAAATACATTTTTCGGACTTTACCTCCATCTTTGTCCTTGGTTCTTGAGGGATGTGAACATAACACACACATCCAAAAACTTTGAGATGTGTAAGGTCAGGTTTCTTACCGGAATAAACCTCCTTGAGAGTTAGATTATGCCGTCCGGCCGTTCTGCACTTGTTCATCAAATAAACGGCCGTACTAGTTGCTTCTGCCCAATAGTTTAGTGGCATCTTCATCTCGTTGAGCATGCATCTTGCAACTTCTGTGATATGTCGATTTATCCTTTCAGCTATTCCATTTTGTTGAGGTGTGTACCTACATGTAAATTGTCTCTTGATGCCACTTTCATAAAGAAAATCTGAGAATTCTTTGGAGAAATATTCTCCTCCTCCATCGGACCTCGAGGTCTTTATGTAGCGTCCTGTTTCCTTTTCTACATGTGCTTTAACTCTCTTGAACATGGAGAACACATCTGTTGAGAGCAGTATGGGCACCCAAGGATTGACTAGACAAGGAAGCCAACAGAGAGAGTCAGAGCGAGGTGAAGGATTGAGTAGACAAAGCAGTCGACGCAAATCTGGCAGATAGGCCCTTCAAATTTTTCCAAATCAACATCTTTATAATAGCGATTCTTATCACTAACAATCATTGTAAATACCATTTCATATTTTTGTAGCTCCATTTTGTGCAAGCCAAGGAGTCCTTGAGCTTGAGGAGCCTTAGAAGTACCTACATATCAATTTTCGTATTTTTTAGACTCTGTTTAAGCCCTCAAATTGGCCCTGGAACCTAATTTTTAACTAGGCCGGACACTAGGTCTGGACAGGGCCAAAACCTAGTAAAAAACTATAAATAGAGCTAGAGAGCTCATTTTTGAGGTTAGATTGTAATAGATTTGAACTTGTAAGAGCTTTTTGAAAGTAATCTAAGAACTCCATTGCTTCTCACTCTTAGTCTTGCCGTGTGTGCGCGTGTGTGTGTATGTGTGTGCATGTTGGTGTGCTTCTCACTCACGCACTTGTGCCTTCACTTGCTCGAGGTCTTCATACCATCCTCACATCTTCCCGGATTGACATTAAAGGAGGTGCTACTCATCACTGAGCTACACCAAATTTTGGCGCCGTTGCCGGGGATCGAGCTTTGAGGACGAGCGTGTGATGGTAAGACGTAGATTTGGGATGTTGGCGTTGTAGGTAATTTCTTCACTTTTCTTATTTTTCTTTTCCTCATCTCATCACCATCATCACCATCATCATCATCACCATCTCCCACCTCCATCTCCATCATCGTGGAAGTTTTCAGTTTTTGATCATATCACCTTCTCCACCTCATTTCCCTCATTCCACTTGTGAGAGAGAGAGTGAGAGAGCAATATTGTGTGCCTTGTGTTTGCATGTTTGTTGAGTTTCTTGCAGGTTCCAGCAGCGTCATCCTCTCCAGCAGGTTGTGCAGGTACGGAAATGTGTAGAACTGTCTCGCAATTGCCAGCTTCTATCGATCGCGATTGACAGAAATTTTCATCTTTTGGTAAAACTGAGTGCACCACAGTAGACTAGAGACCTTGCACATCACAAATCCACAAAAGGTTTTGGAAAATTTGCATTTTTTCAGTCCATCGCGATTGATAGCATCAATCGCGATTGACATTGTCCATCGCGACGGACAGCCAATCAATCGCGACTGACAGACCTCGACGGACACGTGTCCATTGCGACGGACACCCCTGTCCATCGCGACCGATAGAAAAATCGCGATTGACACCAGTCCATCGCGATCGATAACAGTCCATTGCGACCGACAGAAAAATTGCGATCAACACCAGTCCATCGCGATCAACACTAGTCCATCGCGACCGACAGCCATCAATCGCGACGGACACCTGTCCATCGCGACCGACAACCATCCATCGTGACAGACAGCCATCCATCGCGACCGACCACAGTCAATCGTGACGGATACCTGTCCATCGCGACCGACAGCCATCCATCGTGACGGACAGCCATCAATCGCGACAGACACCTGTCCATCGCGACGGACACCAGTCCATCGCGATTGACAGCCCAGTCAATCGCGATTGACAGCCAATTTCGGCCAATTTTTTAGGGTTTTTAATTTGAAGAGCGTGGCTAATTGTTGGGCTTGAACATCTCACTCTAGAGCATATAGGGAGGCTATAAACAAGCAATTTGAGGAAACCCTGTTGACATGTTAGCCTGTTTGAACCCTGTTTTAATCCCTGAAGCCTGAACTGACATAACTTCCTCATACGAAATCCGTTTGCTATGATTCTTGTTTTGTTGACCATACCCCGAGGTAGGAAAACTGAGGGATCCTTGGGATTGTTTTCCATAAAGGCAAAGGATAATTTGGTCTGTGAGTTACATGCATGAAAGTGGTTTATTGTGTCATTCGAATCTAAGTCTTGAGCTAACCATGGGACTTTTACAGGTCCAGTAAGAGCACTTGAGGGCATTCAAGCAAGAGTAAGTGCAAGCTTGGGAACACGCATCCTGGGCACACCAGGGCAACAACACAAAGAAAGAAACTCAAGGTTGGAAAATCCTCAACACCCTCTATCAATTCCTAGCTTAGGCTAAGAACGACTAGTGCTAGGAGTAAGTCAGGGCAACGATAGGCATCAATCAAGTTGAAGACTACCTATGCACTCAAGTTCAAGATTAAACATAATCTCTTCGTGATGCGATAACCTTAAAGAAAAGAATCTAACGTGGAACGATCAACTTACAGTGCGAAAATTAACTCAAATATTCCTGACGACGTGATTTCTGACGAGAGCATAAACACGGTAACCACTAAAAAGAATCAAATAACTGATACAAAAGAGCTCAGCAAAGAGGTTGTACTTGGGCAAATTTGGGCTATTCAATTAGGCTTATGAACCTTAGATCAGGGCGACATCTAGGGAGAGATAGACAAAGTCTTAGGTCTTCAGAGGCTAGTGTCAACCACACTGCTAGGTCTTGGGCCCAGCAGTTAAGCCACCACTCATACTACCCTAGCTCTGAGACTAGTGAATCAGAGATGTCTCAAGGCATGGATCGACCTATGGGAAGTTCAGGAGTGCCATACTTGCACAGGGTAGAAGGCCCCTACAAGACGCAACTGGAATACCTTAGGACCAACCGATTAGGTGCTAGCATCTATGAGGACGGCCTAGGAAGATCTGTGGTCCAAATCAAAAACCCAGACCAATCTATTGGGCTAGAGCACCCTGCTGTTAAGTTTGAAAATGGTGCATACCTTGATAAAGAGGGAACCATATACGTGGTCACTAGTCACCCGGAGAGGACAGATGAATTCGGGAATGTGGTCCCTGAGACGGACATAGAGGACCTAGAACAAGGAAACATGGGTGCAGAGCCCAGGACCCCTCGAGGGAAATCTGTTCTTACTAGAATCCTCAATCCCGAGTGGGTTCCCCAAGACAACAAGAGTATAGATCTGCTTCTGAACCGAGAGACTGACGAAGCCTTTTGGAGGTATAAATCTGATCGGCCAAATGACATAGGAACAATCATGATCTATGAGTTCAAAGATCCTGATAGCCCAGGCAGAGTGACCTACCTAGATCATGCTTCAGAGAGGATCTTTGTGGTGACAGAAAATGATAGGCATGCTTACACTTGGAAAGGTGAATTCGTTTTCCCCCAACCAAGATCGAACGTGTCCTATGGCCACCCGGGAGCTAGAACGTCCCATGCTCATGGAGCTCAAAGAGACAGACATAGAGATAGACCTGAGGTAAGCTTTGCCAACCCAGGGGGCAGAGAAAGAACGAGGACAGAAACAAATAGAGTAGAAACTGAGGTACTTAGAGCTCCCAGGAATCAAAGACATGCGGATGAGTTCCCTCTACCACTACCTAGAGAGCACACAAGGACTTTGAGACCGACTCAACTAGTCAAGTCCATGAAGAACTACTTTGATGGCACTGGAGATCCATACGATCATGTGGCTGAGTTTAGGCAAGTCTTGAGAGCTGAACAAGTGGAGGATCTATTCACGCAGTACAATGCCTTTGGTCTAACCCTTAGGAACACAGCCCTTACATGGTTTCAACCATTGAATGAGAGACAGTTCAGGAGTATAGACCAACTCCTAGAGGCTTTCATTATTGAATTCTCTAAGAGTGGCATAAGACATAATACCTCATTGATTCACAGCTTCAAGCAAACCCCTCAAGAGACTGTGAGACTTGCAGGAAGAAGATTTAGGCAATACCTTGAAAGATGCCCTGTTTCGGAGCTACCCACACCAGCTAAGCAAGTGGCTTTATTCTTGGATGGATTGCTAAGTACCAAATTGAGATCTTATGTGTACTTGAAGGACCCTAGGACCATAGAAGAGTGTGTACGCATGTGCATTGAGATTCAGATAGCGCCTCTAGCCTCTCTTCCATGCAATCCACATCAATTGAGGAACTCGCTGAGAAAGTGGCACAAAAACTAGGTGTCTCTAGCAAACAAATCCCAAGGTTTGCCCCGGTGAAAAGATGCTATACTTGTGGTGGCGACCACATGGCAAATGTATGTACTATTATGTCTCAACCCCAAGTAAATCCTAGTAGCCAGTACTGCACCATAGAACGGAGGTACACCAATCACACCGCGCAAGATTGCCCCTACAATAAGCAAACCGTTAGGCAGATGTACCCACAACCATACCCTCAACAAGGAAGATACCAGAACCAGTACCCACCTCAGCAGTATGCGAGGCCTCAACAAACCTACCAACCCTACCAAAACCAACAAAGGCCTCAGCCTGTGCTAGCACAACAACCCCTTGCTCCAGCTAATGTGATTCCGGTAAAGTATGCTACTGCAGAAGAAAACCTGAATAGAGCTATAGTCCCTGTAACACCAGTGCTTTCAGAAAGTGATCCCAGTGACCATAGTTTCGATTCTACACATGTGGATAGCCCCCAGGCCTACTACATGCAGTCTCCTGAACATGGTGAGTCCTACTATAGTGAAGAGCCAAATGAACCTAGTTGGGAGTCAGATTACACAAACGTCATGTATGCAAACCCCAACCCTAGACCTCAACCTAGGCAAGTAAGACCTCCATTCCCTAGAGGACCATGCTACAGATGTCAAGGAGATCATCTCATTCGCGATTGTCTCGTGCCTTCACTTACACAACCCCAGTCAGTGACGATCCAGGGCTTTTGCCAAGAGTGTGGAAAGGAGCATCTCTTACGAGACTGCCCTAAGAATCCTAATAATATGCCAAAAATCACTCCTATTAGCGTTATTGGGTTAGTGGTAGATTCCATAGGAAGTGTCACTTCCACTGCACCCGTACAAGTAGTCACTAGAGCTCAAGCATGGCAGCAAAACCAAGGGGTAGGCCAGGAAAAGAGCCCAGATGTTAGTGAAACAGAGAGCATAACCAAAAAGAGTACTAGAGCCTGGAAGGATAGTCGTGAAAGAATGAAAAGGATAGTCGTGAAATAACTGAACTCACATCTCAAACTCCCTCTCACACTACCCCACCTCCACCATTCCCAACTCCATCCGACCCGCCACCTTCCAACCCGCCTCACCTAATTCCACCACCCCCTAGAGTAGGATCAGTCCTAGCAGATCCCACTCCCGAGGACCTAAACATGATGCTTAGAGCATATCAGGCTAGAATCCAAGAAGGGCCAAACGTAACTGATCATGAAAAGTGTTACCCTAGAGCAGAACTAGAGCTAGAATGAACCAAAATTTTGTGCTAAGATGGTGGAATTGGCTCAGACTATGTTTGAAGCCAGTCGCCTCTTTAACATCTCTAGTTCAACTAAGACGCAGTTACACTTTGATGGACTGCTAGAACGAATAGAGAGGCTAATTGCACAATCAGAAAAGGAACCCGCCTCTCACAATAAAGGCAAGGAAAGTGAGAACGTGAGCCTACCTCCCCAGGAAGCCTACGTGCCTAACTCTACGGAGCCAAACACATCATCTTCTATGAATCGGTTCACACCAGAATTCCTACGAGAGATTCAAGAAGACAAATGAGCTAAAGAAAGTGAAGTCCCTCCTCCCATTGAACTTGTGGATGATGCACACGACCAATTCCCACAGGACATCCCATCCATTTATGAGGAGCATGAGAGCACCCACTCTCAAGAGAGATTAGACTTTGAGTCTAATTCTCTACAAGAATTACCACATTTCACAGGCCCATGGGAAACCAAGTCTACTTGTCTGAGAGCGCCCACAGTCATGATAAGAAATGAAGATTCTATCATACCTAGGAACACAGAGGTAGTGAAAAACACTAAAGTACAATGTAACCTCACCTTAGAAGAGCTACTCAAAGTAAGGCCAGAACTATGGAAACATGTAGCCAAACAAGTACCAGAGATAACAAAACCTCGTTCCCAGGTAGGATCCCAGAGAACAGTGCCAGAAATACCATTGGACAAGATAGGAGACATGAGTGAGGGCGAAGAGGGAAACACATATCTTCCTATCACCCATCAAGGATACACCACCAAGGCCATTCTAGACTCAGGCGCAGGTGTTGCAATTGCTACCACTTCCCTATGGCAGCGTTGGGGCAAGCCAGCACTCAGGCCCACGAGGATGAAATTGCAAATGGCCGATGGTCACATAGAGAGACCCTTAGGGCTATTAGAAGGAATCACTCTCACCACATGTGGTGTAGAGTTCGAGCATACATTTGCTATATGTGATTTTAGCAAAAATCATGCATACGAGATGATTTTGGGAAGACCCTTTATGCGACAGTTGCAAGTGGTACAGGATTGGGGAACCAATTCTTTGTACCTGCAACACTTAGGTGTTACGACCAAAGTGAATCTCAAAGATTACTCTCATAGAGATGTCCCTCCTATCCAATGGAATCCCATCCATAGAGCCAAAGATGATACGGAATCTGTGCATTCCATAGGATCAGGATCCTCATGGATGCATGAAGACACCCACTTATGGATGTGCAAAGTGGCAGTAGAAGAGGAGAAAAGAGAAAAGGCCAGAGAAATAGGTGCAAACGAAACACATAGACCCATTCAAGACCCAGCCTATGCACCTGTAGTATTTCCTGATGAAGAATTTGAACCCCATGGCTGGGCAGAAATCTTAGCAACAATGGATGTAGCCATCAATGAGGAACAATGGACACCCCACTGTGATGAGGATGGCTATGACATTTCAGTCTTCTCCACAGAGCCAATGATGGGAGAGGTAGTGCTAGAAGAGTGTGAACCTAGCCTTGATGCATTTGAGGATGCAAGTGACTCCGATCTAGAGTCAATCATTATGGACCCACCTTTTGCATCAGATGAAGAATACTTCTATGAAGTAGAATTTCAACCCCAGAGGCACGGAGAGCTTACAAATGATGTAAGGCTAGCCACGCATGTAACTCCTAAGGAAGAAGGAAAGAAAAGAAAGAAGAGAGAAGTCACACAAGCAGAGGAAGAATCTTTGTTTGAGGTCCTGAAAAATCTTAAGAAGTATGAGATAGATGACAGGAGAGTCATGATCAGAATGCCTAAACGAGAGGCACAATCAGGGGAGGCCTATGATAACAAAGAAACCACGAAAAAAGTAGTTGTAGCCATCGAGGGAGGAGAAGAAAGATGCACGTACATAGGCCATGACCTGACAGAAGAGGAAGAACAAGAGCTAATAGCCTTGATAAGAGAATACAGAGATGTATTCGCTTGGAGTTACAAGGACTTGAAAGGTGTGGACCCTGACATATGCTCACACACCATCCCCATGACCTCAGATGCCAAACCCTCTATGCAAAAGCCATATACATATAATGATAATTACGCTGCCAAGATCAAAGAGGAGATAGATAGACTGGTTGAAGCTGGATTCATCTATGAAATTGAGCACACTGAGTGGGTATCCCCCATCGTAGTGGTGCCCAAGAAGAATGGCAAGTTGCGTGTATGCATTAACTTGAAGAAGGTCAATGCAGCCACAATTCGAGATAACTATCCGCTTCCTATCACAGAACATCTCTTAGAAAGAGTAGCAGGCAAGGAAGTGTACAGCTTCCTTGATGGATTTTCGGGCTACAATCAAGTAGCCATAGCTCCACAAGATCAACATAAGACAGCTTTTGCCACGGAGTGGGGCATATTTGCCTTTCGGGTAATGCCGTTCGCGCTCATTCAAACATCAGGCAAACCCATATTCCTGAACTCAGACAAATCTTTGACAAATGTAGAGAATATCAAGTCTGCCTAAACCCAGAAAAGTGCGTTTTTATGGTCAGGCAAGGCAAGATTCTAGGACACATAGTGTCAAAGAATGGCATATCCACTGATGAAGAGAAAGTGAGAGCTATTGTCGAGTTACCTAGGCCTAAGAATGTCAAGGAAGTACAAGCTTTCATGGGGCATTGTGGTTATTACCGACGTTTCATTCACATGTATGCCATCATTGCAAAGCCCATGTACGGACTTCTGACTAACTTTGAGTGGACTGATGAATGTGAGAATTCCTTCAATGAGCTTAAACGGCGATTATGTTCAGCACCAATCTTAACCACACCAGATTGGAATAAGCCTTTCCATGTCCATGTGGATGCATAATTATGCTATTGGGTGTGTACTCGCGCAACCTACTGGTGAAGGTAATATGGATCTTCCAATTGCCTATGCTAGTAGACAATTGAATGCAGCTGAACGAAATTATACAACCACCGAACGAGAAGGATTAGGCATGGTATATGCAGTTAAAAAGTTTAGACATTATTTGCTTGCAAATAAGTTTAAATTTTTTACTGATCATCAGGCATTGTTGTACTTGGTAAACAAACCTTGCAACACAGGTAGATTAGTAAGATGGTTTCTCTTACTAATGGAATACGACTTTGAGGTAGTGGTGAGGAAAGGGAAGACTCACTTGAGAGCAGACCATCTCTCTAGGCTCACATCTGGAGAAGCCCCACAAGGAGTGTCAGATGACCTTCCTGATGCTTACTTGTTTAATTTGGAAGTGGTGCCACATTTGGCTAAACCATTAGTGCTAGTATTGACATACAGGCCTAACCACCCAGTAGTAAACACACACGATAGAGAGGTAGTAAAAGCCCAAAAGTATCACATCATGGTAGGAAGTATGTACAAGCACACAGATCAAGGGATCTTGGCTTGTTGTGTGGAAGAGGATGAGTACGCTTAATGGTTGCAATTAGCACATGTAGGTGCTGTTAGACGGCCGCCGGACAAGGACAATTGTACTTAGACAGAGGGCTTTAATGCGCGGTAAAGAAAGATTCGTGGAAACCTTGTAACAGACTTCTATTTAAAGCAATGAAAGGAAAGCGGTAAAGACCAGCAGTTTGGGAAGAGCCTCTGCTTTTGTTGGGAATTGTAGTGTGTGGTTTGATTAAGTCTCGAGCCGAGGTGTTTGGGAATTGCAAGTGTAGCATTGTGTGTGTATGTGTTCTGTTCCGTCTGTTCTACTGAGTCTGTTTGGGAAACTGCGAGCATCCTGTTTGAGACCGTGTGTGAGGTGTTGATGAGAATATTGAGCTCTGTTCTGTTCTATTCGCATCTAACTATTCTACTATCCTTCCTGTCGTGCCGAGTTCTATTCGGTAGTCTTGTGTTGTGAATCTGTTTGGTGATAAGTTATACGCGGTTCTGGATCTTTTTTTCTTCACGGAATAAGTGTGGTTTATCATCCTTCTATTGAACGAGGGACTGTGTAAGGCCGAAGTGAACTAATTGCGTGTTAGCATTTTTTTGGTTAAGTGACCAGGTTCGATACAATAGTCTGCGTTCACTGAGGATTCCGATCCTAGGAAGGACTCGTATCGGTAAAGGTCTGTACGCGAACAGAAGCATTGATAAGTTTGTGATGAATCAACTGTGGTAGGAACTTGCTGCTTGAGTTGGTGTACGATAAGTTTGCGTAACCTCGGGTATAGCTGTCTGTTGTATTATTGTTCGGTATACCTATCTGTCACACGGAAGCAGCATATTGAGTAGTATCCGGTTAATGAAGTTGAGTATTCTACTAGTGATAAGTCAGAACAGGACTTCCGCTCTGTTACTATAGCAGGTCCAGTCCAGAAGTTCTAAGTTCCCGCACGCCGAATAGTTATCAGTAGTCAGAGTCAAACATTGAGCTAAGACATGATGGAGTATTTATGAGTGTGTGAGAAGTTGGGAAAATAGTACAGGGCCTCTGTCTAACAGACCCCTACCACTCCCAAGAACCCACGTGGCTAAGAAAACAATCGCGGTTAGAAGATTTGGAACCAATTGAACGTGAAGCATTTGAATAGGACGTAAAGTAACGCTTAATCAGTATCAGTTTAACCCATAAACCGTTTAACATTTAATATTTGGCATTTAACAATTGGCACCGTCTGTGGGAAAGTGGCAACTGTTTACCAGTCTCTGCGGTAAAGTAGCATTTGATTACGAGTTACTTGTGAAAAAGTGGTATTAGAGTGCTAAGCGGTTTGTAAGAAGCAAACATCCAGTAACATTTGATTTACTGACAGTAGCAACAGACCCAGATTGTTGCAAACTGCTCAGATAGTATCACTGGGCAATGATACATGCCGGTTACTCGGTCTGGTGAAACGTATCCTAGGACCCAGACGACGGGAACAAGAAAAGTACAAAAAATAACTCTAGGAGAAGAAGGTATAACGCGACCTGACTCAGTGGTCGAGCAAGTTAAGGATGCTAGAATTAATTCCGGTCATATTCCGGTGGAACGATCAGCGCCTTTGGTACATGCTGGTGTCACCTCGACCCAGCCTAACCAAAGTACAGTAATTCCAGAATATATCAAGACGCCGCTGGAGATTAGACAAACTCTAGGAAAAGAAATCAGTAAAAGCGAAAAAACGCTATAGTCTGGTAGACTGTCAGCTCATTCCAGTGATATTCCGGTGATAGAAACATCAACTGGCGGTCAAGGATTAGCATTTTTTGCAGAATCCTCAGCCAGACCCGCGTGTCTGGAAGAAAGATTTCGGATATTAGACATCCAGAAAGAAGGAGACCTATTCGAAGTTGAGGTCCGAAGTATCCTGCGCAAAAACAGCACACCGGAAGGAACGCCGTCCGGCGATCCAGATTCTGATAGTTCAACTAATCAACCTCAAGATACAGAAGAAGGACCGGAGACACCCACGATGAACGGACAACAACAACAATAACAGTTAGGTCAACCAAGGCCGCCTCCAACAGGAGTAACATACACGAAATTTGGTGGATTCCCAGGAGATGACCCAGATGCTCACGTACGCACTTTCGAGATCAGTTATGCAGTCCTCAACCATCCAACGGATCAGGCATACAAAGCCATTGTTTTTCAATCTACTCTGGTCAATGAAGCGGCTAGATGGCTGACGGAATACGACATTAATCATTTCGCTACCTATGATGCAGAACGAGATGCCTTTCTACAACGATTTAGACTAAAGAAGAACCCTGTTGAAATCTTTGATTATCTACAGAACAACCGACAGAAGGCAAATCAGACTGTCCAGGAATACGCTACTCTCTTCAGAACACATTTACGGCAGATACCACAGGCACATGCTAATCTACCTGATGACATCATCACTCAGTGGTTTATCAATGTCTTAAACCCGCAATTGAAGCAGATCATGATTATCAGATGTGTCGGAGCAATGACATTGGATGCAGTCATCGCCATGGCTTTGCAATTGGAATCCAAGGTTGGTGGATTTTCAGAAGACTTGGAATGGTTAAGGACAAACAAAAATATGACTGAAGATATAACCAAGCAAGTATACTACACCACGTGCAAAAATTCAAGGCATACAAGTGCTAACTGTGCGCTAAATCAAACATTCTACGCTATCTGCAACACTGCCGGACACTCCACCGGAAATTGTGTCTACAATGCCAGAATACAGGGAACAACAACAGTCAATGCTGTTATTCAAGAACATGGACAGGCAGTGAATCACTATGTACCTCCGCAACTGAGAAACAATCAACCACAGGGATATCGGAACTACCGAGGACAAAGGAACAACAATTATAATTCCAACCGATGGCAGAACGGACCACCATCAGAAAACCCCAATTTACCACCGCCACGCTATCATTTTTGTGGTGAATTCGGACACATTAGAAGATATTGCAAAGACGCAGCTGAGTATGATCAAAGGAAGAAGGAGCGGCAAAACCCAATGGCCAACATGGTACAAATCACTCCGATAGAAACGCAAACTGCTACAGTCCAGACCCGATCAGGTAAACAACTGCAACCAGCAGCAGAAGTATTTGAACCAGGGATACGAGAACAACATAGGATGTATAACAAGGCTAGTCACTGGACCGCCACAGAACCACCAATGTTCCCAGAACCCATTCCGGTGACTCAGACCTCGTCGGCAAAGGAAGGAATGCAACAAAAGGAAGCAGCAGCAGAACAACCATCAGCAGAAGACATAACAGCAGATACTTCGGCAATAGCAGAGACTTCAAGTTCAAAAGAGCAGGATAACCAATCTCAGCAGGCCTGGGAAATTTTATCCAAGGCATCTATCACCCTACCTCTCGGCCAACTTTTGACGTTAGTACCTGGAATCCAGCAACAGTTTCAACAACATTTTAGCCCGGCACCCTCTTGCATTCCAGCAACCGCCGCAGTTCAACCAGAATCTGATTCTACGGTTGATCATGCAGTGCCCTTGATTACAGTATGGTATAAGAATCAGAAGGTCACGCAGGTATTAATTGACGGAGGCTCCGGCGTAAACATTGCAACCACAGCATTATGTAAAAAGCTAGGCTGGACCGAAATCGAACCAGTTCAATTCTTTGTCAGAATGGCTGATCAATCTAGAGTCCATCCCGTAGGACTTGTACGGAATGTACCCATTACTCTACAAGGTACGACTTTCAAAATGACGTTTGTTATACTAGATCTACCCGAATCCACCTTAGATTACAACCTTCTTTTCGGCCGACCTTGGCTGAAGCATGCAAAGGTAATACAGGACTGGTCTGCGCAAGAGCTCACATTCAAGGATGCCAATCGTAAATATGTGGTAAAACTAGATGCTATACAACCCTGCGAACTTCACGCCAGACCTTATCTCGCTGAACTAGTTCATATGTTAGATGGACTATCAGATGATGAAGAAGAGCAATTTCTGAAGAATAACGCCGATTTAATGTCTCTAGGAACTGTTGATCTACAGTCTGTCATTAATAACTGGAACACTTCAGTTTGTGCAGTAGTAGCTATCACCGAAAAGTCTGACCAAGCAGATACTGAATTACAACCACTATTCAAGCCAACAGAGGATACAGAGAACCCACAACAATTTTATGTCCCTGAAGACCAGCTGATCACGTACAATCTGGGAGACAAGGACCATCCTCGACCTGTAAAAATAAGGCAAAACTTACCGGAAATCTTTCAGGCTAATTTGATTCAACTCCTTCGCGAATTCTCAGACGTCTTTGCCTGGGATTACAAAGATATGAAAGGATTAGATCCGCGCATATATCAGCACAGAGTCATGCTGAAGTCTGAAGCTAAACCGAATAGGCAGCCCAGCTATCGGATGAATCCCAATTATGCATCTCAGGTAAAAGCCGAACTTGACAGATTATTAAAAGTAGGATTCATCGTACCAGTAGAACATGCTGAATGGATTTCACCAATTGTGATTGTGCCAAAGAAAAATAAGCAACTACGAATCTGTGTAGACTACCGAAAATTGAACGCAGTAACAGTACCAGATCCTTTCCCGATCCCCTTTTTGGATACCATGCTTGATAGGGTAGCAGGCCACGAAATGTATTCATTCTTAGACGGATACAGCGGTTACAATCAGGTTAGAATGGCTGAAGAAGATATACCAAAAACTGCTTTCATTACCAATTGGGGTGTCTTCGCCTGCACCGTAATGTGGTTCGGATTAAGAAATGCACCAAGCACATTTCAGCGATGTATGCAAGAGATATTTTCTCCTTATCTCACTTCATTCATGCAAGTATATCTTGACGACTTCTCGATCTTTGGGAAGATGATAGCACATTTAAGTCATTTACGATGTTGTTTTCAGAAATGTAGAGAATATAGACTCTGCCTTAACCCAAACAAATCTGTGTTTGCGGTTTCGTGTGGAAAACTACTTGGGCATATTGTATCTGCTCAAGGTATCCGAGTAGACCCAGGTAAAATTTCGGCAATTTTAGAAGCTTCGGTACCCGCAACTCCAAAAGAAGTAATGCGTTTTATGGGTCAAATACGGTGGCATGGCAGACACTTACGGTGGCTTGCTCACCTAGCAGTACCACTAAACAGGCTAATCACAAAAACTCCCCGACAGTTTGAATGGACTGAAGAATGCCAAACTACATTTGATCGGCTCAAGTATCTCTTGACACAAGCCCCAATTTTACAACCACCGGACTGGGACAATCCGTTCCATGTTTTTGTCGACGCTTCAGATATTGCAATTGGCAGTATTCTGATGCAGCAAACAGATAAGTGGTTTTGCCCTGTTTATTATGCCAGTAGAAGGCTTGCACCGGCAGAAAAGAACTACTCCACTACTGAAAGAGAATGCCTAGGATTGATTTACTCAATCAAAAAGTTCAGACATTATTTATTAGGCCGGAAATTTACCTTTCATGTGGATCATGCTGCCCTTGTTTATCTAGTAAGACAGCAGCATTTAGGTGGACGATTAGCACGATGGGTGCTACTTTTACAAGAATTCGACTATGACGTCATTCACCGACCCAGAAATGCACATGCCCTAGCAGATTTCTTATCTCGCCTGGATTCCGGTGAAGCTCCGGTAGGCATAGATGACACGACTCCTGCGATTTATAATGCTGAACCACTATCCGATGAGACGGCCAACCCACAAGCACCATCTACATACTATGATCAGATTCTAACTTTTCTCACCGAAGGATGCTTCCCATCTGAGACGACCAAGGCAGTTCGAAGGAAATTGGCAGTCTTTAGCCGCCGATTCCGGCTAGTAGCAGGAGAACTATATTATACAGATCATACCAGAATCTTACTTCGCTGTATTCCACCTCATGAGGTTAATTCAGTTATCACTTTGGCGCACTCAATTCCTTTTGGTGGCCATTTTGCAGTAGACTTAACTCACCGGAAAATTCTGCAAGGAGGTCTCTGGTGGCCAACGATGTATAGAGATGTCGCACAGTTTGTTAAACAATGTGATACTTGTCAAAGAACTGGTCAGCCTTTACAAAGGCATCTTTTTCCTCTGCAACCCATCTTACCACTCGAACCATTTCAAAAATGGGGATTAGATTTTATCGGTCCAATCACACCCCCAGCAGTCTTCAGTAACAACAGATACATACTAACCTGTACAGACTATGCAACAAGATGGGCAGAAGCCTGGGCTTTACGGTCTGCTATAGCGGTTACGGTAGCAAAATGTCTACTCACAGATGTCTTCCCACGATTTGGCTTACCCCTGGAAATTGTCTCAGATCAAGGCACTCACTTTGTGAACAATCTAATGAAGGCCCTTACACAATCATTCCAGGTCACACATAACTTTAGCTCTCCTTATTATCCACGTGCCAATGGATTGGCCGAAAGTACAAACAAATCACTTTTGAATATCCTCCGGAAATTGATCATGGAAGCACCGGAAAGATGGGATCAACTACTACCTGCAGTATTATGGGCATATCGGACTACATATAAGGTAACAACAGGCTTGACACCTTTCAAACTAGCTTATGGCTTAGAAGCAATAGCACCCATGGAAATAGTCATCCCAAGTCTGCGTGTAGCAATCACTCAGAAGATGCTACCGGAATATTCGCTGACAGCACGAATGGACGCACTCAGAGAACTTGATGAGCATCGATGGCTCAGTTTTCTAACTATGCGCGAAGTACAACTAAGGCAAGCCAAGACACACGATCGATATTTGAAGACTCCAATCTTTTCGGTAGGCCAGCTTGTACTCTTCTATAACGCAAAATCGGATAGAGCAGCAGGAAAATTCAAACTACGATGGTTCGGCCCTTTCAAGATCTCAGAACAAATCGGTCCGGCAACTTTTTGGTTGACTACGTTGATCGGAAATCCACTTCCAAAGGTAATCAATGGGTCGAAGCTGCGGCCGTATTATCCCACTACTAGTACGCATTAAATTATTCGGCGGCGAACCGCGTTTTGTATAAATTTTTGCGTTTTTCTTTTTTCTTTTTCTCCCTTTTTAGTCGTGTTTTGTACGAATCTTTATGTTACCAGCCGCCCCTCCCTACCGGTCGCTCAAGCACACACGCCAGCATGCAAACAGTATCTTTCCCGCACCGCACAATGATACCCACCCCCCCTTCCCCCCCCCCCCACCGTGTTCTCCTTATTTAACCCCCCTCGGTTGCGCCAAAAACACTATTGTGTTCTCGAGATTATACGTATTATCCTTGTCTTCTGTGTTGCCTGTAAGTGTGCTTGTGAACACCATGGAAGCGCTAGCCAACTACGCTGCTTTCCGTGATGGTATCCCGACAGATGTCGGTGAATACCTGCGCTGCAGAGGGTTGGCTAACTTCGCTGAGTTGCCCTGGCACTCAGTGGAAACCCACCCCTTCTCCACGCAGATCATCCACGCCATCGCCCAATTCCCCATCACCGAACGATAGTGGGTCTTTCCTTCCCTCCCATATAGAACCGTCATCACCTTCCAAGCCTTCTCTGCAGCCTACCGCCTCACCCCGCAAGGACGCGAAAATGGCCCTAGCATCCCTGTCGCTCGCATGAACGAACTCTTCCCCTGCTCCTCATCAAACGAATATGCCATTCTCTACCGCCCGAAACCCGAACGATCCGCCCTACAGTTCCTCGTAGCAATCCTCAACCTGCAAAAACGAACTTACGACATCTCCCGCCCCTTCTATTCCGCCTTGGAGTTAGCCGCCCGCGAACCCGTGAACTTTGCCTCTTATTTCTTCCAACACATTCATAAGGAATCCGTCGCTATAGTAAAACAACTCCAGAAAGGCACTTCTCCGCGCTCTCGCCTTCCCCACATCATCTCCTTCCTCTTCCCAACCATTCTTGCCGCACAACCCCCACCCACAGGCCCAGCACTTAGGCACGAAGAATCAGCACACCCGCTCGATGAATTTGACGAAGAAGACGAAGAGATCAATCAACTCTTCCGCACTAAACGAATCTGCATCAGCTCTTCCGAAAGCGAAGTCCAAGGATCCGTCGGAAAGAAACACGACGCCGAAGAGGATAAGCAAGAAGAAACATACCACGACACCGCCACTTCAATACACAACGACACTTCGACAGAGCAACAAGACCAGCAAAACCAAGCAGACACAGAGATAGTGTCCACCGAAAAGGAATCCGAGCATCAACAGGATGAACCGGAAACCGCCACAAAAGCGCTGGATGAACTTATCGCGGCCATCAACCATACAGAAGCCGAACAACAGACCGTTGCAAAGGTAACCACGACTGACTCTGTCCTGCCTACCCCACCTGTCAACCGCGACCTCCCACCGGAACCATCTCGCCAACCCGGTTCTGAACCTACACCCTCCTCCTCTTCCTCCCCTAACTACTCTCCGCCAAACTCCTAGAATCTCCTCACCGATACCTCCTCTCAGCCTCGTTACCACCACCACCACCCACCGTATTTTCGGAACTAGCCTCCATGGGGCAGTTCCTCATGCACTTATCACACCAGCTGCCCATACAGTTTAAGGAAGCCACGGACAACCTGAAGGCCGAATACCAATACAAGGTCGACGTCCTGGAAGCTGACATCAACCCCCTCCAGGAAGAAATCGAAGCCATCAAGACTGAGAACCATCAGCTACAGACGCAGTTAGCAGAGCTCCAAGCCAAATTCTCGGCAGAACAGACACTAGTAGAGCAAAGAGATGCAGCCCTCGAGCAACTTGCAGCCAAAGAACGACTCCTACACGCTGCGCATGCAAAAATCCGAGCACTGAAGACCTCCCTCCACGAAAACGAAGATATCAACGCCTCTCTCGAAGAATTGATCACAGAAACAAAGACTCAATTGCAGGAGTCCATCCAGAAGAATCAGGATCAACAGAAAGAAACCGAACAAATCCAAGAACAGTTACGACGAGCCGAAGAATGTGCAAATGAGGTTAACAGTATCCTCAAACGACAACTGCTACGGGAAGGCCAATACCTCAAGGATATCGACAAGACGCGCAGAGAACGAGATGCATTTAAGAAAACTCTCGATTTTCAAACTCAGCACTATGAATGCCTAGACAACCAAGTGCGCAACCAGAAGGAGTATATTACAGAGCTGAAGACCAAAGTGACTGAAATGAAGACTTCCAGGGACGCCGCACTATCCAACGATTTCTATCTACAGGAAGCTTTTGTGCAGACCCAGGCCGAAAACGTGCTCACCGAAGCAATCGCGCTTAGCTCTGCTAGAATAGATGCGCAGGTTTTAGAGCCCGACACGCTAAAACAACTATTAGAAACCCTTAAGAAAAAGATAGCTCGCACATTTAGATCGGCTAGGAGTATGTATCTCGAAGGTCTCATAGAAGAATAAGTATATTCGCCCATCCTAATTCATAATGTAACGATAGATTTGCAATGAGTATGATAATCAACTTTTGGTTTTCTGACATTTTCGCACATGTAAAGTCTTGTTCAGTCTAGCACCAATCTATGGAGTAACACGCGGCATAATGATTTTTACTCTGATACAAATATTATCAAGGGAGGGAAGAGTCATGTCCTACTGACATACAATCAGTTTAGCAAATGGCCGTTCCAGCACCGGTGTTTATAAAATGCGTATACAGAGCACAGCATTCTTCATTAGTATTCTTCGACATTCAGCGCCAATTAGCAACTTCCAGCATATTCTTCTCAGCAATCCTTAAACAAGCATGTCAGAATCTGACCTACTCCGATGGCAACTCAGAAAGCGCGCCAATACACAAACCCACGTGGTAACGACAATAGATACTACCCTACAAGATGAAGCAGATGACGCAGTAACTTCTGCATCAGTAAAGACTCAGCACAAATTCTCCACCGAATTTAAAATCGAGCTCGACATCAATTCGAAAAAGAATGAGGACTGGCTACGGAAGATAGGGCTCCTCCAGTTTGCCCACTTACCATGGGAGCAGTGGATTGCTAATGACGATGCAGAGAATCAATTACATAGCATGCGACAAACAAGCGGCTTCATTCTAAATCAGGTACGATTTTCGCCCCAGCTAGTCTCAGCCGTATTTAAACTACCACTCTATGATGGCGCCCAATATCTTAAATGTTCGAATGAGGATCTGAGGAAGGAATTTGGCGACTGTGAAGGCCCCAGACGGTATTACATGTTGAAAAATGCCACATATCACCGCCGAGAACAATTTAAATGGTATTTAGAAAAGCTCTGTTTACTAGTGAAATTCGACTTAATGTCTAAAGAAAAATTTTCCCCCCTATTACATGCCGAAGAAGGAGGTCCGGTTAGCTGGACACATTGGCTGTATAACCACATCTACGCACAAATCATTGTCGGGGATAAGAGAAGATCCCACACCAACAGTAGACTAGCAGCCTATTTAGCTGCTATATTTAATTTTGTCCAATCAGTAAAGGATAAGCAGCTACACTGGTCCCCCCCTTTTTATCCCGGTGAACATGATCGAATAGATACAGAACACCACACAGAGCCTGAGGAAGCAGCTCAACCCTCCACCTCGTCTGCACCTTTCTTCCACACAGGTAACAGCGCACAAAACCAGACCGTAGGGACGCCGTAAATCTCAACAAGTGGAGCAGTGCAACTAGCCACATTAGAAGGTGATGTTCTCCCGAGCTACATTAGCGGATGCAGAGTCAAGTTATATCAGGAACCTCTGACGGAAGAGATGCTAAGTCGACTCAACACTGCTAAGAAACGCAAAGAAGAAGAAAAACGAATTCGTGAAGAAGCTCAAGCAGAAGCTTTAGAGCGCATATGGAGAATGAAATTAAGAAGACAAGGCAGGGAGCAACCTATGCCAGATGCATATGCAGATCAAGGATATCACGTGGCTATGTGTGAAGTTTCAGGTGTCAGCTCTCATAGGATAATTGATCGACGTCCTTTTATAACCTTAGATATAGGACAAGGAAAGGGCGCAAGGACTGTAAGAGCCTTGATTGACTCAGGTGCAGCCACTAGTGCTGTTAAATTGTCTTACTGTCAAGAGTTGAAATTAACTGTTAATCCTATAGAAACATATCTCATAGGATTGGGAGGTGTGGAAACCCCTTGCATGGGCGAGGTGGAACTTCCCCTCTATATTCAAGACGAAGTAATGACAGTCAAAGTATTAGTGTGTCAAGATGAGGAACTCACTGAGCCTCTTGTCTTGGGTCAGGACTGGATCTATGATCATGCGGTCAACCTAAACCTAAGAAGTGGACTTCTTCAGGTATGGGTAAATCATAGTCGAATTACAGTTGAATTGGAAAATGAGGCACTCAAGGAACTAGGTAAGGCACGAACTCCTGGTCCTTCCAGGGGTGCACATGAAGTTGACAATGCTATTCTTGTCCAAAAATGTATGATGCAGAAAGAGGATTGTCTCAACAACGGAGTCAAGGATAAGACGATACTCCCTTCTTTTCCACAAGCCAGAAGGATGTAGCAACCAAAGGCAGATCGAATACAGAAGAAGCAGAACACCACCTATACTGGAGGCCAAAAAAAGGAGCAAAGCAGATTGTTTCAGCCGATGAAACAAGTATGGAGGCGAAAAGGCGAACACCCTGTTCCGACCAGGCCAACACCACGGCCAAAACCTCTTATTAGTAGTCAACAACACGAAACTAATAAAAAGTCCTTCATAAATTCTTCTGCAAATGTGAAGTCTATTTGGGTACCCAAGAAGTCAATGAAGGCCAGCCCACAATCACGACAAATCTGGGTGTCGAAGGCTTGCTTGCGGGCTCAAATAGCTACACCAAGGCCAAACCCTGTACAACCTGTTTCACTCACTCGAACATCTGAGGCCCAGTCTTACACATCACGCACGAACACATGTTCTTCCATGAGCACAAGTAGAATCACTTGTAAATGGGTCCCTAAAAAGCCCCACTTTTCAAGTAAATACCCTATCACACTCTCCAGAGTCTCCACAAAGTCAAGATCAAAACCTATCCATTGCATTTGGCAACCTAAAACTTGTAATAAACCCCCGGACCCCAGTTGTAAATCCATGTCCACCTACTAACTATGTCACTCTCACATTACATCATTCCGCTTAGTTCTTAGGTCTACCCAATTCCTAACTACACACACAAGCACCGAGCACTTACTAACCCCCTAACCTCTCCCGAACCTCATGTTAATGTTGTAACAGGGGACACAGTGTCATTTTTGTGTCCATTGCAATGTTAACATTTATTCATATATTCTCACAGAACCAGCTGCGAAGTTTTCAACATGGCTGAGGCAGCAGGAACTAGCTCTCAAACAGAAACGAGCCAGCAAGTGGTGGACTTAGACAGTTTACCCGTTTTGCCTGAGACAAATGAAAGACCAGAAGAATTACAGGCCATCAAAATCATACCTATAGCAGACCCTCCCAGTGGCCATACCATGCCCGTAGGAAAAACTTCCCACTGGTTTAGTGAAGTGGAAGGACCCTTGGGAGAGGGAACGTACCTATGGGAATCAGAGTTGGACTTCAATGGGAAGCAAGGTAAATACCATTTCTTTACAAGAGAATTCGATAAGTTACAAAATGCAGAAGGTCTACGTTCGATATGGGAGAAGGCAGGATTGGATGCATATTTCAGTGCACGGCTCCCAAAGCCTGACTTCATGCGATGCTACTATCTCATCAACACCTTGACTCCAAACAAGAACCCAAAAGGTGCAAGCTCATTTGTGATTCCATCTCTGACAAAGGGGAATGAGCTCAAGAGGTTCAGGCTATCAAACAACTTGTTGAGAGAGGCCCTAGATATGCGCGGAATGCATATTCCTACAGAGAAGGAAACCCTAGTACTGGATTACATGAAGAATCGAAGCCTCACCAAACTCAAGGACATGGTGTCCATGACGCCTAATATTGCAATACACCTTCGCATGTGCATGCAACACTTTGCTTTTCCTGCACAAGATAGATTCACCATGCCGCCCAAAAAGATTTGGTTTAGTTTGTATCTGGCAGAGACACAGAGCCTCACCATCAACTTACCCCACTGGATAATTGATCTGATACACCTGGCTCACAAACGATGGCCACGGAAACAAGTTTTATATGGATGTTGTGCTCTGACGAGAATAATTTATAGGTGTTTGGCTTATGACATCCCTATTCAACGGGCCCTAATGGGGAATCGTGTAGAGTAGTTTAGAGGCAGGACATCCACTGGAACCCCTTCTAAGAAGATGAGAGGCACTGTCCAAGTCCCATGTGCTCAACCACGTGGAGCCACCCTAACACCAGACGTCACCCCTCCACCCCGAAGAGTCCGACCATTCACACTCCGACTTCCAAGACGCAGCACCGATGGTCCTAACTTGATATTCCCCCCCATCCCAACCGATCTTGAATTTCCCAGTGGTGCACCTTTGGAAGAACTCACGAATGAAGACTTTGAACAATTATTACAAGATGTAGAGCTGGAGGCAGAAGAGGCACAACAAGTGGAAAATGCGCAAACGCAAGCAACAACCTCCCAAGTACCTGTCACCACAGTTGAAGTGGATGAAGAGGATAATGAAGAAGAAGAATAGGAGGAAGATGAGGAGGATTATGATCAAGAGCATCATGATGAACAACAAGAAGTGCCAGAACTTGTAGGTGCACCTGCATATACAACTCAACTACAAAGGTTATACGACACAATCAAAGCAGTACAAGAAATGCATCAACTCTCTCTTGTATCAGGTCAAGCTTTGATGCAAGAAATGCTATCAGATGATGGGGTGGATCAACATTTCATTGACACCCTCAAATTAGTGTCAGAATCTTTAGGAGTTCCGGAGGCTGTCCACACAGCAGTCCGCCAGTCCGTGAGGTATGACAAATGCAGAGTTGACACATTACCACGAGCAGGTAAGACTATCAGGATACCCGTCACAGAACAAGAAGTACCCATTGAAACCACAGCTACCCCCACCACCACCATTGACCTCTCTGCTGAAACCTTCATTCAGACATCACCCATCTCGCCCCAGCATCCCCCATCACCACCTTCTCCACCCCCACCACCACCTCCCACCATGGAAGAAACGACAATCATCACCTCTACCTTCACTTATAACCCATCCTCATTCACATCATTCTCATTCCAAGAACCCACCTCACAGGACACCCTCTTCTCTTTTGTCACCAATCCCTTGTACACTTCACCCCTTCTATCCTCCGAACCCATAACTGGCCATCCCATAATCCCAAGTGTGGCTGGAAACCCAGCACCCACAGAAGGCACCCTGTGTTTCCCAGCCTATCCCCCAATACGGGTACCTCCATTCCATGACCCTCACTTCCCATCGGGCCCCTACACCTCTTTCAACCTGACCTCACCACCCCAATACCCGTCCTTTGTGGAGCAGTTCATCCGCTCTCCAATGTTTCAAAGGCACATTTCCCCGATGTTCGCAACGACATCAATTTACACGAACACCACACTCACTTCACCTACCATACCCACCTACATGGTAGCCCCTATACACACCACTCTGTCTGACCCAATGGACATTTCACCCACCACAGCACCTCTCCCCACAATTCCACCCTCTCCCCCTCCACTACCCCCCACCTCACCACTCACCACATCATTGGCACACACAGCATTCACTACCTCCCCCCCCAATCCCACCTCCCTTGCATTTCAAACTTTTCCCCTTGCATCTCATAATGTAAATAGCACGTTCAACACATTACTTCAGTGTGCACATCAACTACAACAAGAATACCATCAATTGGACGAACGCACTACGGCCCTCCAGGCAGAATCTCAGCGTCTGCAAGCTAAAGTCACCACTCTTGAAGCTGATTACCAAATGCTCCTAACCGAGCATACCACCTTACAGCAGGCTCACTCCGAATTGGAATCAAAGACATCGACAGTAGATGATCAAGCAGTCAAGGAACTAGAAACAGTGCTCCAAGCGCAAATGATATCTAATGCTACACTCAAACGCAACCTTGGGCTATTAAGGAAGCATATGGCAGCAACACTAGAAGAGAACAAGAGGCTTCAACAACAAAACCAAGACAACTTTGAAGCGGCTACGGAAGGAACTACAGGAGCAACCATTAGCCCTACCAAGTATAGAGCAGTCCCATCGGAAGACATTCGCATCTTACTTGAGGAGCATGCAAATTTCTTGGAGTCATATGAAAAGTTAGAGACTGAATGTGCAGACCTGAAGAAACAGATAGCCAGTGCCCCCACAGCTCAATAGGAGCCGGTAATCTTGCAACACTCTACAGAAGAAGTAGAGACCCTCCGGAAATAGGTGGCAGAACTCCAAGCACGCCTCTTACCATATGAAAGGCCACCCTCGCCCACTGAAGAACCAGAACCTGAAACAATAGTGAGAATCCCCGTCGATGACAGCTATGAAGAGCCGTACGAGCCAATGCCAACACTCGGTGGTCGGACTACAGAGGAAGGACAGGACACTTTAGAAATTCAAGTTCCAGATTGGGTCAAAAGGGTCGAAAAAGTGGGTAAGACACATGATGATCGTGTTGCCGTGCAAATGCAATCTCTCACAAATCTGGAAGAAACTGTCCTTCGGTCTTCTTACTTTCAGAACCTATCCCACCCACGGTTAATCACAACATCAGAGTCGCAATACATGCCTTATTTTGTCTTGCTACATGATTATAATGCAAAAGTTAAAAGACATACAGGGAAGGAGCCCACATTTGCCACTCAATTTGAGCCAGAGGACTTACCTACAGATGCGCGTGCGGGCTCGATTTTCCAGCCTAATTGGCGTGCACGTCTACTAACCGATTACCCTAAGATGATGAGCACCTGGGCAACCATGCCACTGTATATCAAGTATAATCCATGTTATTGCCCAATGGTACGTCGCAGATCTTGGCAAGCATTTGCCATCAAGGTACGCAACAATAAAGAATGCTCGACTTGGGTTAACTATCCATATTTTGCTCCACCTCGAGGAACCCCAACCGTAGTGTACATGATATCAACAATTCGGCACTGGTCTACACGTCTAAATAATGTACCCGACATAGCAGCGAAAATGTGTATGAAAATATTCGAGCTCATGACCATTGTCTTCAAAACCTTTCGGAAGGTACAAGCTCCATACATCTCTGCCCTTGGATTCTCCCAAGGTAACAAGGATTTAGTCTATGACATGAGCGAGACTCCCTCGGTCACTATAATCTTTGCCTGGCATGCACGAATAAAGTACTTACCCGCATGCTTCAAGCAGACATTTGAGGAAATGTTCTCTACGGGATTCTGGGAATATCATTCAGAAATTTTCATTCCCAGACCCACACATTTGCTACATCTATTCACAATAGAACAAGCGATCCATGCAGATCAGTTACGTCTGCCACATCCGGACATTCTAGGACAAATTGATTGGGATCGTATGATGACAGACTTGGCCAAAGGACTACGCATACAAGAACATCAGCTTGCCACTCAGGTTGTGGAATATTACATCCAACACTCCCAACAACAAGGGTCTCTCAGGGACGACAGACGTGAGAGAGGGGGGGGTGTTGAGAGCAGTATGGGCACCCAAGGACTGACTAGACAAGGAAGCCAGCGGAGAGAGTCAGAGCGAGGTGAAGGATTGAGTAGACAAAGCAGTCGACGCAAATCTGGCAGATAGGCCCTTCAAATTTTTCCAAATCAACATCTTTATAACAGTGATTCTTATCACTAACAATCATTGTAAATACCATTTCATATTTTTGTAGCTCCATTTTGTGCAAGCCAAGGAGTCCTTGAGCTTGAGGAGCCTTAGAAGTACCTACATATCAATTTTCGTATTTTTTAGACTCTGTTTAAGCCCTCAAATTGGCCCTGGAACCTAATTTTTAACTAGGCCGGACACTAGGTCTGGACAGGGCCAAAACCTAGTCAAAAACTATAAATAGAGCTAGAGAGCTCATTTTTGAGGTTAGATTGTAATAGATTTGAACTTGTAAGAGCTTTTTGAAAGTAATCTAAGAACTCCATTGCTTCTCACTCTTAGTCTTGCCGTGTGTGCGCGTGTGTGTGTATGTGTGTGCATGTTGGTGTGCTTCTCACTCACGCACTTGTGCCTTCACTTGCTCGAGGTCTTCATACCATCCTCGCGTCTTCCCGGATTGACATTAAAGGAGGTGCTACTCATCACTGAGCTACAACATCTGATTTTTGTTTTATGCAAAACATCCATACTTTTCTTGAATGATCATCAATAAAAGTGACAAAATATCTATTACCAGCCACTGATGGTTGTTGTGATGGTCCCCATACATCCGTGTGTATCAAGTGAAGGACATTCCTTGCCACATAGTTGCTTTTCTTGAATGGTTGTCGAGTTTGCTTTCCTAGTTGGTATGCCTCACAAAACTCATGTAGACCAGCATCATTGAATCTTGGAAGAACTCTTACCAATTCATGGTTGCTCATGTCCTTGAGCTTGGGAATGTTCATATGTCCAAACCTTTTGTGCCACAAATCGATTTCAGCAATCCTCTTGTTTCCAAACTGAATATACATCAACTTTCCATGTGGTTTTTGAATGTCCAAGGTGAACATCCTACCTTCTTTCCTTCCTTGAGCAATGACCTTGAATCCTTCTTTTGGATTCTTTATAAAGCAGCCTTTTTCATTGAAGATAACATGATATCCTTTCTCTACCATTTGTCCTACTGAAATCAAATTATTTGAAATAGTAGGAACATGAAGAACATCAGCCAATACCTTTCTATCTCCAAGCTTGATATCTCCAACATGCTCAATTGCATGTTGAGTTTCATTGTCGGTCTCCACACATCCTTTTCCACTTGGAGCTTGTAGCTTTGTGAATAAATCTCCTTGGCATGTCATATGGTTGCTGCAACCTGAATCTATGAACCATTTTTGGTCATCACTTCTCGAGTTGTTGTAGTCATGCTTCATGGCAAGCATGGTTTGCTTGTCTCCTTCACTTGATGTACTTACATAGTTATTTTGGCTCCTTTGGTTGCCTCCATTCAGCCTTCGATTCTTTTGCCAACAATCATTTGCATAATGTCCTAGTTTACCACAATGATAACATGTTATACCTTTATGAGGATTGTATGAACCTCGACCTCTTCCTCTATTTCTTCGTGGACCTCTTCCATGTGTGTTGTCATTTGAGTTGTCCTTATCCTCCGAGTTGTGTTGGCTGAAATTTGTGTTGTTGTAGCTTCTTCCTCTTCCTCTCGAGCCTCCTCTTGAGTTCCTTCGTCTACCTCTTCCTGCATATAACATTTGACTATGGTTGTCCTTACCTTTGTTGCCTTCTCCTTGTTGAGCTACCTCTTCAGCCACAAGATTTGGTATAATCTCGTCGAATGTTGGTAGAGGATCTCTATAAAGAATGTTTGTGATGAGGGGCTTCCACTTTTCTTCAGTCCTCAAGCCATTTGAGGGTTTTTTGGACGATGTCTTCCTCTTCTATATTGCATCCAACTGATGCTAGCTGATCTCGAAGCTCCTTGATCCTCAATGTATACTCACTAATGCTTTGGTTTGAGCTTTTCTTCATGTTGTTGAGCTCGTTCTTGAGTTGCATCCTCCGAGACCTTGTTGAGGTAGCATACACCTTCTCCAATGCTTCCCAAACTTCCTTGGCTGTTTCTAAGCTTTGCACATGACCAATCATAGTGTTAGAAATAACTTTTGAGATGAGGAACATCACCCTTTGATTCCTCTCTTCCCAATCAGCAAATCATTCTATACCTCCAAGACTGAAAATTATCTTTGTCTAACTTCTCAACTTGTTGTCCTAAATCAGCCATTGAAAACTTCCAAGATTGAAGTTTACCTCAAGTATTGTGTGGTGCTCTTCCTTGACTTTATGAAGCTCCCCCTTGATTTGTAGCTTCTCCTTTGCTTCACTTCAGTTCCAATGCTCTGCCTCTTCAAAATGCAATGCTCTGATACCAATTGTTGGAGAATTCCTCTCCTAATCGCAGCGGAAAGTGTAGAAGACCTTCTCAGGATCAAGACTCTTGCCAACAGCTGAACATTCAAATGAAAAGTGGTACCAATTGAAAAATACAATGAACTTGAAACTTTGGTCACTCAGACTAGACACCTATAGCTTTAAAATGAGGTATCAAACACTCAATTTGGAGTAGATTTGGGTTGGCAACTCGTTGATACAAAACAGGCTACCTGTCCACTGAGTTAAGTTGAAAATTGGAGTTCACTAAAACGTGAATAACTCATAGAGCATAAAGAATTTGATAAAACTATTCTAGACAGAACAGTACTCAAGATAAGCTTTCCAAGGAATGTTTAAACACTAAAATTGGATACATTTATTGAGAGATATGACTCTCACAAGTAGACTACTCAAAAATGGGTGTGCGGCTGGACATACTCTATGAGAGTGAACTGAACAAAATGACTCAAACCAAATGAACTAGCTACAAGGGGACTTCCACGCTTTCTTCCTCTGTTCTTGAGTGTCCTCCCTTGCCTCTTTTATAGCCAAATGACCAAAAACTCTCCTGATGAGTTTGAGAGCTCTTCTCCATCATTTCTCCACTACTTTGGATAGTCACTCCTCTTACAGTTCAGTTTTTTGATTTGATTCTCTTTTGAATGATTCTATTTTGGCCTCCACTACTTGGTGAAGTAAATGCTTCTATTTTTCATTTTGGTATTTTCTTTCTACTTGAAGAAAATCCTTTTTGCAAGAATATATACGAGTTACTTCTTTATTTTTAACACTCCCCCTCAAGCTCACATGTGAGCTTGCACCTTCAACCATATCCTGCAAGTTGATGTCATCCTTGAACCTCTTTAGCTTAGAAGCATCTAAGGACTTTGTAAACATGTTTGCAACCTGGTCATTAGTTCCAATGAACTTTATATCCACATCCTTGCTCAAAACTTTTTCTCGACCATAATGATAATGCACTTCTATGTGCTTGCTTCATGCATGAAACATTGGATTGTTTTTCAAGTGAATGCTTGACATGTTGTCACCATAAACTGGAATGGTCTCCACCTACACATCAAGATCAGCCAAGAGCTTCTTAATCCACATAGCTTCAGAAGTTGCAAAGGCTAAACCTCTATATTCAGCTTCTGTAGATGATAGTGCAACAGTAGGTTGCTTCTTTGAGCTCCATGTGATAGGTTTGCTACCTATCATAAACACATAACCTGAAGTGGATCTTCTATCTTCCTTCGAACCAGCCCAATCAGCATCACTGAAGCCTTTACCTACAATTATTCATCATTCCTATAAAACAATGCATGATTGACAGTGTGCTTCACATATCTTAGCACTCGTTTGGCTGAATTTAAATGTTCACTTGTTGGAGCTTTGTTGGCAGTAGTCAAGGTACACAAGGACTCACAAGACAAGGAAGTCAAAGAAGGGATTCAGAGCGAAGAGAAAGCACCAGCAAACAAAGTAGTCAACGAAGATCTGGCAAGTAGGCCGTCCAAAATTTTCCATGAAGTAATACTTCCTAAATAGTGAATTTAGTCACTCTACATCATTGTAAATACCAGTTCACCTTTTCGTAACTCCATTTTGTGCAAGCTGAGGAGTCCTCGAGCTTGAGGAGTATTAGAAGTAGCATCGTACCAATTTTCATAATTTTTAGACTTCGTTTGAGCCCCCAAATAGGCCCTAGAACCTAATTTTTAACTAGGCCGGACACTAGGTCTGGACAGGGCCAAAAGCTAGTAAAAAACTATAAATAGAGCTAGAGAGCTCATTTTTGAGGTTAGCTTGTAATAGATTTGAACTTGTATGAGCATTTTGGAAGGAATCTAAAAGAACTCCATTGTCTTTCTCTTTGTCTTGCCATGTGTGCACGTGTGTGTGTATGTGTGTGCATGTTGGTGTGCTTCTCACTCACACACTTGTGCCTTCACTTGCTCGAGGTCATCATACCATCCTCACGTCTTCCCGGATTGACATTAAAGGAGGTGCTACTCATCATTGAGCTACACCAAATTTTGGCGCCGTTGCCGGGGATCGAGCTTTGAGGACGAGCGTGTGATGGTAAGAGTTGAGGCGTTGGAGTCATAGGTATTTTCTCCACTTTTATCTATTTTCTTTTGTTTTTCTTATCACCTTCACCATCTCCCACCTCCATCTCCATCCTCGTGAAAAATTTCAGTTTTTGATCATATCACCTTCTTCCATCCATTTCCCTCATTCCACTTGTGAGAGAGAGAGCGATTTGTGTGTGTTGTTTTTGCATGTTTTTGAGCTTCCTTGCAGGATTTGGTTGTTTCATCACCACCAGCACACCGTGCAGGTACGGACAAGCTGGAAACTATCTCTGTGTCGTCGACCTCTGTCGATCGCGATCGACAGAAAATTCGCCTATGTGGTAAAAAAAAGTACACCATAATGATGCACATGATGAGCACATCCTAAATCACTAAACACAATAAAAAAATTCCGAGTTTCTCTGTCAATCGCGATCGACAGACCTGTCAATCGCGACCGACAAACGTGTCGATCACGACCGATAGACCCCACGACCGATCGACTCCCACGTAGGATTCAGTCAATTGCGATTGACACTGTCGATTGCGATCGACTGAAAGTTGACGATTGACACAAAAATTTGTGTTGCCACGTGTCCATCGTGATGGATAGAACCCCGATCGACTGAAATCACGGCGGAAATCTCAGAAAAAGTGTCGATCGCGATTGACACCGTCGATCGCGATTGACAGGACCCACGATCGACTCTATCGATCGCGATTGACACTGTCGATCGCGGCTGACGTGTCAATCACGACCGACAGGCCCCGACAGACACCTCTGTCAATCGTGTCGATTGCGATTGACAGGCTGTTTCGGCCAAATTTCTAGGGTTTATATTACTTGATTTTGGGGTAAATTCTAGGCATACTTATCAAGCAAATAGTGATTTGTGAGGTTCCGACACTTGTAACTTGAGAGAAAACCTTGTTTTCCTGATGATCTGTTTTACCCTATTTTAACCCTAGATCCCTGAACTGTCATATCTTCCTCATATGAAATCCGATTGCTGTGATTCTTGTTTTTTTGGAAAGCTCGCGGGGTGTTATGAACTGCTAGACCTTCTTAAAATCATGAGGTTTGTTGAGCAACTCGATGCCTGGCATCGAGTTTCAGCATAAAGTCGATGCCTGGCATCGACTTCCCACATAAAAGTGGTCTTGTTCATGTGTGTGTTAAAGTGGTGCTGAAAAAGTGGCTGAAAAAGCTCAAAATCGATGCCCGGCATCGACTTTTGGTTGCAAGTCGATGCTAGGCATCGAATTTTCATTTTTAGATTACTAAAACAGGCAAAATTTCTATTTTTGGAAGTCATACACGGTCATCGTGTGAAGGCCATAACTTGAGTTCTAGAGATCCATTTCAAGCATATGATAGCTTGTTGGAAAGCTCTACTCTTCTACTTTTATGCACTAAAAGATCTTGGAGAAATAACATTTGAGCTAGGAGAAATTAGCAAAATACTGAAGATATGTGGTTTTAGGGACTAGGAATTTCTGTAGAAGCAAAGTTCTCACTTTAGGCTATCATTTCTCAAAGTTTGGAGTGGCAATGAGTTAATGGTGACCATAGAGGTGTTCTAGTGTCACATTAATTCATTTCTCGTGGTGTTTTACACATCAACAAGTGGTATTAGAGTTGAAAGGTCCTAAAGAGTAGAAGGCGGCAAAGGTACAAGAAGTTTTGGAAAGTTTTCCAATAAAGTTTCAAAGGTGAAGCATTGAAAGACACAAGGCATCAAAATATTACTTTCGAAGTATCCTTATACACAAAGAAATTCAAAAGGTATTATCCTTTATCCTTTAAGCTCACATGTTGCAGCAAAAGGAAAGGAGTATGGCAGATCATATCTCCATTGGCAAACTAGATAGAGATAATTACCCCGCATGGGTAATGAGAATGGAAGCCTTATTTATGACCGACAACTAGGAAAAGAACCTAACGTGAGACGATCAACATTAAAGTGTGGAAATTAGCCTAAGTATTCCTGACGATGTGATACCTGACAAGATCATAAACACGATAATCAACTAAAAAAGAACCAAGTGATTGATACAAATTGATTGGCAACGAGGCTGTACCTTGGGTAAAAATAGGGACCACTTAAATAGGCATATGAACCTTAGATCAGGACGACATCTAGTGAGAGATAGACAAAGTCTCAGGTCTTCAGAGGCTAGTGTCAATCACACTGCTAGGTCTTGGGCTCAACAGTTGATCCATTATTCGCACTACCCTAGCTCTGAAACTAGCGAGTCTGAGATGCCTCAGGGGATGGAGAGACCTACAGGAAGTTCACAAGTGCCATATTTACATAGGGTAGAAGGCCCTTACAAGATGCAACTCGAATACCTTAGGACCAACCGATTAGGTGCTTGCATCTATGAGGGCGGCCTAGGAAGATCGGTGGTCCATATTAAAAACCCTGACCAATCCATTGGACTAGAGCACCCAGCTGTCAAGTTTGAAAATGGAGCATACCTAGACAAGGAAGGAACCATATATGTAGTCACCAGTCATCCAGATAGGACAGACGAATTTGGAAACTTGATCCCAGAAACGGACTTAGGTGACTTGGAGCAAGGAAACATGAGTGTAGAACCTAGAACCCCTCCAGGCAAATCTGTTCTCACTAGGATTATCACACCAGAGTGGATTCCCCAAGATAATAAGAGCATAGATCTGCTCCTGAACCGAGAGACTGATGAAGCCTTTTGGAGGTATAAATCTGATCAACCAAATGAGGTAGGAAAAATCATGATATATGAGTTCAAAGATCCTGATAGCCCAGGCAGAGTGACCTACTTAGATCACGCTTCAAAGAGGACCTTTGTGGTTACTGAACATGAACGGCATGCTTACACTTGGAAAGGTGAATTTATTTTCCCCCAACCAAGGTCGAATGTGTCCTTTGGTCACCCAGGAGTTGGAACATCCCAAGCTCATGGAGCTCAAAGAGATAGACATCGAGATAGACCGGAGGTAAGCTTTGCCAACCCAGTGGGAAGAGAAAGAACGAGAACGAAAACAAATAGAACGGAACCTAAGGGACTTAGAGCCCCAAGGAACCAAAGGAATGCGGATGAATGCTTTCTACCAAGACCTAGAGAGCACACGAGAACTTTGAAACCGACTCAGCTAGTTAAGTCTATGAAGAACTACTTCGATGGCACAGGAGACCCATATGATCATGTGGCCGATTTTAGGCAAGTCTTGAGAGCTGAAAAAGTTGACCTATTGACGCAGTATAATGCCTTTGGTCTAACCCTTAGGAAGACAGCCCTTACGTGGTTTCAACCATTGAATGAGAGACAGTTCAGGAGCATAGACCAACTCTTAGAGGCTTTCATCACTAAATTCTCTAAAAGTGGCATAAGGCATAATACTTCCTCATTGATACATAGCTTCAAGCAGACCCCTAAAGAGACGGTGAGACTTGCAGGAAGAAGATTTAGGCAATATCTTGAGAGATGCCCTGTTCCTGAGTTACCGACACCAGCCAAACAAGTGGATTTGTTCTTGGATGAATTGCTAAGTACCAAATTGAGGTCATATGTGTACTTGAAGGACCCTAGGACTATAGAAGAGTGTGTACGCATGTGCATCGACATCGAGGATAACCTAGGGGAGGAGTTAGAGCTTTCCAAAATCTACAAAGATTCAGATAGTGCCTCTAGCCTCTCTTCCTCGCAATCCACATCAATTGAGGAACTCGCGGAGAAAGTAGCTCAAAATCTAGGTGTCACTAGCAAACAAATCCCAAGGTTTGCCCTAGTAAAGAGGTGCTATACTTGCGGTGGTGACCATATGGCGAACGTATGTCCCATCATGGCTCAACCCCAAGTGAACCCTAGTAGCTAATATTGCACCATAGAACGGAGATACACAAATCACACAGCACAAGACTGCCCATACAATAAGCAAGCAGTTAGGCAAACCTACCCTCAGCCCTATCCACAACAGGGAAGATACTAGAACCAATACCCTCCACAGCAATATGGTAGACCACAACAATCCTATCAACAACCCTACCAAAACCAACAAAGGCCTCAACCTGTGTTAGCTCAACAACCTCCAACCCCAGCTAATGTGATTCCTGTAAAGTATGCAGCTACTGAGGAAAATTTGAATAAAGCCATAGTCCCAGTGAATCCATTGCTTTCAGAAAGTGACCCGAGTGATCATAGTTTTGATTCCACTCACATAGATAGTCCACAGGCTTACTACATGCAGTCTCTTGAACATGGTGAGTCCTACTATAGTGAAGAACCGAGTGAACCTAGTTGGTTGCCAGATTACACAAATGTCATGTATGCAAACCCCAACTCTAGACCTCAACCTAGGCAGGTAAGACCCCCATTTCCTAGAGGGCCATGCTACAGATGTCACGGAGATCACCTCATTCGTGATTGCCCCATGCCGGCACCCACACAACCCCAGTCAGTAACAATCCAAGGCTTTTGTCAAGATTGCGGCAAAGAGCATCTCTTACGAGATTGCCCAAAGAATCCCAATAATATGCCAAAAATCACTCCTATCAATGTTATTGGGTTAGTAGTAGACTCTATAGGAAGTGTGACTTCCACTACACCAGTACAGGCAGTCACTAGAGCTCAAGCCTTGCAGCAAAACCAAAGTTTAGGCCAGGAAAAAAATGCTGAGGCTAGTGAAACTGAGAGCATAACCAAGAAGAGGACTAGAGCCTGGAGAGATAGTAGAGAAAGAATGAAGAGGCAATGGGCTAAGAAGATGAGTGAACTCGAGGAAAGCCTAAGAGAAACAAAAGCCAGGATAGTTGAACTCACATCTCAAACTCCCTCTCACACTACGCCACCACCACCATTCCCATCTCCATACGATCCAAACCCTTCCAACCCGCCTCATACGACCCCACCACCCCCTAGAGTAGGATCAGTTCTAGCAGATCCCACTCCTGAGGACCTAAATATGATGCTCAAAGAATATCAGGCCAGAATCCAAGAAGGGCCAAATGTAACCGATCATGAAAAGTGTTACCCTAGAGCAGAACTAGAGCTTGAACAAACCAAAATTTGTGCTAAGATGGTGGAATTGGCCCAAACCATGTTTTAAGCCAGTCGCCTCTTTAACATCTCTAGTTCAGCTAAGACGCAGTTGCACTTTGATGGACTATTAGAAAGATTGGAGAGACTAATTGCACAATCAGAAACACCTATCTTCCCATTACCCATCAGAGGTACACAACCAAGGCAATTCTAGACTCAGGTGCAGGAGTTGCTATTGCTACCACTTACCTATGGAAGCGTTGGGGCAAGCCAGCACTCAGGCTGATGAGAATGAAATTGCAGATGGCCGATGGTCACATAGAAAGACCCTTAGGCTTGCTAGAAGGAATAACTCTCTCTACATGTGGTGTAGAGTTTGAGCATACATTTGCTATCTGTGATTTTAGCAAGAACCATGCCTATGAGATGATTTTGGGAAGACCATTTATGAGACAGTTGCAAGTGGTACAGGATTGGGGAACCAACTCATTGTACTTGCAACACTTAGGTGTTACGACCAAAGTCAATCTCAAAGATTACTCTCATAGAGATGTCCCTCCTATTCAATGGAAACCCATCCATAGAGCCAAGGATGTCACGAAGTCAGTGCATTCCATAGGATCAGGATCCTCATGGATGCATGAAGACACTCACTTATGGATGTGTAAAGTGGCAATGGAAGAAGAGAAGAGAGAAAAGGCCGGTTAGATAGGTGCTAAGGAAACCCATAGATCATTTCAAGACCCAACCTATGCACCTGTAGTATTCCCTGATGAAGAATTCGAACCTCACGGCTGGTCAGAAATTTTAGCAACAATGGATGTAGCCATCAATGAAGAACAATGGACACCCCACTCTGATGAGGATGGCTATGAAATTTCAGTCTTCTCCATAGAACCAATCATGGGAGATGCAGTTTTAGAAGAATGCGAACGTAGCCCTAATGCATTTGAAGATGCAAGTGACTCCGATCTAGAGTCAATCATTATGGACCCACCTTTTGCATCAGATGAAGAATACTTCTATGAAGTAGAATTTCAACCCCAGAGACACGGAGAGCTTACAAATGATGTAAGGTTAGCCACACAAGTGACCCCTAAGGATGAAGGAAAGAAAAGAAAGAAGAGAGAAGTCACACTAGAAGAGGAAGAATCTTTGTTTGAGGTTCCTGAAAAGTTTAAAAAGTATGAGATAGACGATAGAAGAGTCATGGTAAGGATGCCAAGACGTGAGGCTCAATCAGGAGAGGCCTATGATAACAAAGAAACCACCAAGAAAATAGTTGTAGCCATGGAAGAAGGAGAAGAGAGATGCACTTACATAGGGCATTACCTATGCAAATACGTGACCTCAACACCTTGATGGGGCAACTCTTCACCCATGAGACAAAGCTCAATAAGAATGGTGACAACTCTAGAGGTAACCAATCTTTTGACCTTTATACAGATAAGAATAAAGCTAAGAATAAAGGTAAAAACATGAAAAATGAAGAAGAGGCTAGTACCTCTCAAGCTAATTATGCAGGAAGAGGAAGAGGTGCTTGAACCCAGAAAAGTGCGTTTTCATGGTCACGCAAGGCAAGATTCTAGGACACATAGTGTCAAAGAATGGCATATCCACTGATGAAGAGAAAGTAAGAGCCATAGCAGAGTTGCCTAGGCCAAAGAATGTCAAGGAAGTACAAGCTTTCATGGGGCATTGTGGCTATTGCGGACGCTTTATGCACATGTACGCCATCATTGCCAAGCCACTGTACGGACTTTTGACCAACTTTGAGTGGACTGATGAATGTGAGAATTCCTTCAATGAGCTTAAATGATGATTATGTTCATCACCAATCTTGACCACACCAGACTGGAATAGGCCCTTTCATGTTCACGTGGATGCATCCAATTATGCTATTGGATGTGTGCTTGCACAACCTACGAGCGAAGGTAATATGGATCTTTCAATTGCCTATGCTAGTAGACAGTTGAATGCAGTTGAACGAAATTATACCACCACTGAACGAGAGGGATTAGGCATGGTATATGCAGTTAAAAGGTTTATACACTATTTGCTTGCGAATAAGTTTAACTTTTTTACCGATCATCAGGCATTATTGTACTTGGTAAACAAACCATGCAATACAGGCCGATTAGTAAGATGGTTTCTCTTGCTAATGGAATACGACTTTGAGGTTGTTGTGAGAAAAGGCAAGACTCACTTGAGAGCAGACCATCTCTCTAGGCTCACATCTGGAGAAGCCGCACAAGGAGTATCAGATGACCTTCCTGATGCTTACTTGTTTAATCTAGAAGTTGTACCTCAGTGGGCTAAGCCCTTAGTGCCAGTATTGACATACGGGCCTAACCACCCAGTCATAAACACTCAAGATAAGGAGGTAGTAAAAGCCCAGAAGTACCATATCATGGCAGGAAGCATGTAGAAACAGAAAGATCAAGGGATATTTGCTTGTTGTGTGGAAGAGGACGAGTACACAAAATGGTTGCAATCAGCACATGTAGGTGCATTAGAGCAACACCATTTGAGGCAAAGAACTTTACAGACACTAAGGAGATTTGGAGTACACTGGCCTACTATGGAGGCTGATGTCCATAAGTTCTGCAAAGAATCCCCGATCTGCTGCACTAAACCACCCGTGGAGCATGCCACTCTTTATCAAGTGACCATAGTGCCAGATTGGAGTGAACCATTGGTAGCCTTCTTGAGGACGAAAACATTCCCTCAAGTTGTGATGTTGGCCAGACAAAGAAGTCTAGAACAAGAAGCCCTAGACTACTCACTCATTGGTGATGATCTATACAAGCGTGCTAAAGATGGTTACCTCAGATTATGTGTCCATGAGAGCAAATATCTTAAGATCTTGGAAACTGCTCACCAAGGTGTAGCAAGAGGACATTTCGGACCCGATCGGGTGATCAAGGCAATATTATTTGCAGGTCTTTGGTGGCCGACCCTTCACATGGATGCACATACCTATGTGAAGAGGTGTGATGTCTGTCAGCGAACTCAATATCCTATACGCAAAGATGAGATGCCCCTGAAACCTATGATGGGTGGACGTGCATTCTCTAAGTGGGGAATAGACTTTGTAGGTCCTATTAATCCCCCAGCTAAGGGTTCGCATGCAGAGTATATTATTGTGGCCACAGACTATTTAACGAAGTGGTAGTGAAAGCCACGACTAAGAATGATGCCCAGACAACCGCCAAGTTCTTATTTGAGAATGTGTTCACTAGATACGGATTGCCTATAGAGCTAGTTAGTGACAGAGGCACTCACTTCTTGAATGAAGTTATTGAAAATCTGCTCCAAGAATTCTTGGTAGTACATAAGAAGTCGGCCCCCTATCACCCACAAGCTAATGGGCAAGCTGAAAGCACCAATAAGATTCTATGCAACGTGCTCACTAAATTAGTGAATAATAAATGCTCTAATTGGGACAAACAGCTACACCATGCTGTTTGGGCATACCGAGTTGCCTATAAAATAGTACTCCAAGCCACACCCTTTCAGATGGTATTTGGCCAAAATGTTGTGCTACCACTAGACTTCTTGATACCTACATTGAGAGTAGCACATGAGCATGATTGGACGGGTCATGAACTCTCCTCTAGACTCTTTGACCTCGAACGATTAGGAGAAACAAGACTGAGGGTTGCTGCAAGGATATATGCAGCTAAGAAATGATAGAAAGCGTACTTTGATGCCCATGTTAAGGATAAAGGCTTGAAGGCCGGAGACTTAGTTTTGGTGTATACCCTGAAACAACATGCGAGAAAATTAGAGAAGAGAGGCTATGGACCTATGATCATAAATAGGATCTCAACGAGTGGAGCAGTACAACTAGCCACCTTAGAAGGCGATATTCTTTCGAGCTACACCAGCGGGTGCAGAGTCAAATTATATCAAGAACCCCTGACTGAAGAGATGCTAAATCGACTCAACACTGCCAAGAAACACAAGGAAGAAGAAAAGCGAATTCGAGAAGAGGCGCAAGCAGAAGCTTTAGAATGCATCCGAAGGATGAAGTTGAGAAGGCAGGGTAGAGATCAGCCTAGGACGGATGACTATGTAGCTCAAGGATATCATGTGGCTATGTGTGAAGTTTCAGGCATTAGCTCTCATAGAATAATTGATCGACGTCCTTTTGTAACCTTAGAGATAGGACAAGGAAAGAGTGCAAGGACTGTGAGGGCTTTAATTGACTCAGGCACAACCACTAGTGCAATTAAACTTTCTTGCTGTCAAAAGTTGAACTTAAGTATCAATCCCATTGAAGCGTATCTCATAGGATCGGGAGGCGTGGAAACCCCTTGCATGGGCGATGTGGAACTCCCCCTCTACATTCAAGATCAATTAGTGACAGTTAAAGTGCTAGTGTGTCAAGATGAGGACCTCACTAAGCCTCTTGTCTTGGGTCAGGACTGGATCTATGATCATGCACTCAACCTAAACCTAAGAGGTGGACTTCTTCAGGTCTGGGTAAATCAGAATCGTATTACAATTGAGCTAGAAAAAGAAGCACTCAAGGAACTAGGAAAGGCACAAACTCCTGGTCCCTCCAGGGGTACACATGAAGTTGACCATACTATTCTTGTCCAAAACTATGTGATGCAGAGGGATGATTATCTCGACAAAGAAGTTAAGGGTACAACAGAACTCCCTTCTTTTCCAAAAGCCACACGAATGCAGCAACCAAAGGCGGATCAAATGCAGAAGAAACAGACAACTTGTGCTAGAGGCACAAAGAAAATACGACGCACGGTGTCTCAACCACAAAAGCAAGTGTGGGTATGGAAGAGCGATCATCCTATTGCGGTCAAGCCTCAACAACTGGCTCAACTTCCTATTAGTGATCAACGACACGACACTAATAATAGGTCCTCCAAAAATCCTTCTGTGAAAGCGAAGTCTATCTAGGTACCCAAGAAGTCGATGAAGGCTAGCCCACAATCAAGACAAATTTGGGTGCCTAAGGCTTGCTTGCGGGCTCAAATAGCTACACCGAGGCCACACCCTGTACAACATGGTTCACTCACTCGAACATCTGATACCCATTCTTATACATCACACACGAACACATATCCTCACATGGGCACAAGTAGAATCACTTGTAAATGGGTCCCTAAAAAGCCTCATTTCCAAGCAGACACTCTTATAAAGCCTTCCAGAGTCTCCACAAAATCAAGACCACCAGCCATTCTGTTTGTTTGGCAGCCCAAAGCGTGTAACAAACCCCCCGACCCCATTTGTAAATTCACCGCCACCTACTAACTGCATCATTCTCACTACATCTTTCCATTTAGCTCTTAGGACAATCCATCCACTAACCACACCTACAATCACCGAGCACTCATTGACTAACTAACATATCACTAAAACCTCATGTTAATGTTGTAGCGGGGACACGTGACCACTTGGTGTCCATTTGCAATGTTAACATTCAATTGTATATTCTCACAGAACCGGTGACCAGTCCCTTCAATATGGTCGAGACTGCAGGAACTAGCTCCCAGGCAGGCACCAGCCCTCAGATTGTGGACATTGAAAGTCTTCCCATTGAGGAGGAATTGAAGGAATCTCCAGTGGCATTGAGAGCATTACATGCCATACCAGTTCAGAATCCTCCACAAGGGCACACAATGCCAGTCAACAAAAACTCACATTGGTTCAGTGATGTGGCAGGACTTCTGGGAGAAGGCACTTACCTGTGGGAGGCAGAGATAGAGTTCAACGGGCACTAGGGTAGGTATCACTTCTTCACCAGGGAATTTGAGAGACTTCAAAATAATGAAGGGTTGAAACCGATATGGAAGAAGGTGGGCTTATATGATTACTTCAAAGCCCAGTTACCGAATCCCGACTTTCTAAGATGCTCATATCTGATTAGCACCCTCACTCCTAGTAAAGAGAAAAAGGGGTATAGCACCTTTGTATTACCATCTCTCACAAGAGGTAATGAGTTGAAGCGCTTCAAGTTGACAAACAATTTGGTAAGAGAAGCTCTCGACATGAAAGGCATGCATATCCCTACCGAGAAAGAGACTATGGTCCCTGACAACATGAAGAACCGGAATCTGACAAAACTAAAGGACATGGTGGCAATGACGCCGACTATTGCCATTCACCTTCGAATGTGCATGCAGCATTTTGCGTTCCCGGCTCAAGAGAGATTCACAATGCCACCCAAGAAGATCTGGTTCAGTTTATACTTAGCAGATGCTTTCAATTTGACAATCAACATGCCACATTGGATTATTGACTAGATACACTTAGCGCATCAACGGTGGTATAAGAAGCAAAAGTCAGTGTTTCATGGATAATCTGCTCTCACCAAGATTGTTTACCGATGCTTGGCTTATGACGTGCCAATTCAACGGGCACTTGTCTGGACCAGGGTGCAAGAATTTCAACGCAGACTATCAACTGCAGGGCCTCCATCCAAGAAAATGAGAGCAACAGTTCAGATGCCTTGTGCCTAGGCTTGAGGTGCTACACTGACACCAGGAACGACTCCACGGCTTCCAAGGCGAGTGTAGCCATTCACTATCAGGTTGCCGAGGCATAGCGCGGAAGGACCAAATCTAGTATTTCCACCTATACCCACCGACTTAGAGTTCCCTCATGGCTTTACATTGGAAGATCTAATTGATGAGGAGGTGGCCAGGATAATTAATGCTACGAATTTAGAAGTGGAAGGAGAGCAGGCAAGTGGGCAACAGATAGTCGCCGACCAACCCCAGCTAGTCCAATCAGACGTAGTCGAAGTCGATCAAGATGAAGAAGAGACGCAGAAGAAGAGCAAGAGGATGAAGAAGGATTGTCCGACGAAGAAGAGCAGGAATATGAGCAAGAAGTGGTACAAGAACTTGAAGGAGCCCCTGCTTATACAAAGCAATTAAAGAGACTGTATGATACCATTAATCGAGTTCAAGAACAACACAAATTATCCTTGGCAGCAGGAAAGGCCCTGATGAATCAGATCCTGGAAGACGAAGGCGTAGATGAGTAATACATGGCAACCCTTGATATGATTGTTGATGCATTGGGGGTACCTGAAACGGTGCATACCGCCCTTGCACACTTGCGAAGATCAGAGCGAAGATACGGTAGACGCCCCCCTCGATCAGGAAAACAAATGAATGTATTAGTATCAGAACCACACGGCACCAAATCCACAACCAGGGGCACATCTCATACCATTCATGACACTGAGGAAGCCCATACATCCTGTGCACCCCTGTCACCCCCCTTACCCCCTCTCCCTCCAACTCCACCACCTTCACCCCCCACTACGAGTGTAACCACTACTGTCACCGCCCCAGGGTCCACTGCCCATACCGAAGCACAGACCGTTAGTCAACCCACACAACCTACACAACCGATCACCACCTCTCTTGTTTACACTACTAATGACTCTGTAATTCTAACTGTAGCCACGGAAAACCCCCTTCCCCCGATCACACTTCCTGGCGGTTCATATTCACAACTACACACACCACTTTACACCTTCACCACCATCACCACACCCACAATTCCCATGTTCACAATCACTCCCACGACTGCATCCACTTTTGATCTCATGGACATATCACCCACCTCCGCACCTCTCCCTCCCCCCATACGTCCACAATCTCCCATTCCCCCACCACCAACTTCACCCTTTTCAAGCACATCATACACACTCCCATTCCCTTTTCCCTTCCCTTCTGCATTCAACACCTTTCCCGCATCCACCCCCGTTAATAATGAATTTAATACTATGTACCAGTGTATGTCTCAACTACAACAGCACTACGAGCACCTGGACGCACAACATACGAGCCTCTTCAGAAACCATGAAAAGCTCCAAGCAAGATTCATTGATTTAGAGAAGGAGAAGCAGCTATTACAACAGCAGTATACTACATTGCAAGCACAACATGATCAATTAGTTGCCAATCCACCCTAGTCAGATACTGAAGAAAAACAACAACTCGATGACATGTTACATGCTCAGATCATAGACAATCTCAAGCTTCGATGCAATCTCGCCTTATTATGAAAACACATGTCCGTAGCACTCGAGGAGAATAAAAGACTGCAAAAACAGAACGAAGAAAACCTGGAAGCAGTAATGGAAGGTTCCCCGCATGAAATCAACCCAGAGCATTTCAAGGCCATCCCCTCAGAGAATATGCAAATTGTGTTGGAAACCCATGCCGACCTCCTAGAAGCCCACGCAGCACTAGAAAGAGAAAGAGATGACCTATTGAAGCAACTCGCAACTCCGTGGGAGTCACCAAGCAAAGTCACAACCGTAGCCGACACATCTGAAGAAGTCACAGAACTCAGAGCAGAACTAGAAGAACTAAGAAATAAAGTTCTGCAATACGAGCGTCAACCCTCTCCCCTTGTGGAACCGGAACCTGAAGACTTAGTGCCAATTGAAGTGGAAGAGACTTTTGAAGACACATATGTTCCCATGCAAGCACCTGGAGGTAAGCAAACAGAAGAAGGAATGGACACGATTGAGATCAAAGCCCTTGAATGGATGCAGAGGTTAGAAAAGGTTGCTGCAACCCATGATGAGAGAGTCGCAGTGCAGATAGCATCTATGTTTGGATTGGAAGAAGTGGTCATTAAATCAGATTACTTCAGAAACCTCTCCCATCATTGGTGGATTGGCACATCCGATGATTTGTATGTTCCATTCTATGTCTTAATGGCAGATTATAATGCCGAAATCAAGCAGCGCACAACGAAGGAACCAACATCGGTGACACAGTTTGCACCAGAAGACATCCCTGCTAGTGCCACGCATGGGAATATCTTTCAACCTACCTGGAGGATCCGTCTGCTTGAAACCTACCCTGAGATGGTGCGCTCGTGGAATAACATGCCTTTATATATCAAGTATAATCCCTGCTACTGCCCTATCTTTCGAAGAAGGTCTTGGCCGGAGTACACAAAAATAGTCATGACAGTCAGAGGATGTGAAAAATGGCTCAATTATGTCTACTTAGCTCCACCTAAAGGCCAACCCACAGTAGCATACATTTGACATTGGGGAGTTAGGTTCAAGAATGTCCCAGATGTCATGGCACAGATGTGCCTCAAAATTTTTGAGCTCATGCTAGTCACATTCAGGACATTTAAGAATATCAAAGAACCTCATCTTTCGGCTCTTGGATTTAATGAAGGGAATCAGGACCTTGTCTACGATCTGAGCACCACACCATCCATTAATGTCGTATATGCGTGGCATGCTCGTATAAAGTATCTACCTGCCTGCTTCAAACAGACGTTTGAAGAAATGTTCATCACAAGGTTCTGGGAATATCATTCAGAGATATTCATTCCCAGACCATCTCATCTATTACAGTTATTTGTGGTGGAACAAGCTCTGCATTTAGAAAAGCTATGTATGTCACATCCAGAAGTTCTAGGGCCAGTAGACTGGGATGCCCTACTCACTGATTTGGACAAAAGGTTGAGAATAGCAAAACATCATTTAGCCACAGACGTTGTGGAGACCTACATCCAAGGACCCACTCAACAAGGGTCTGTCAGAGATGATAGATGCGAGAGAGGGGGGTGTTGGCAGTAGTCAAGGTACACAAGGACTCACAAGACACGGAAGTCAAAGAAGGGATTCACAGCGAAGAGAAACCACCAGCAGACAAAGTAGTCAACAAAGATCTGGCAAGTAGGCCGTCCAAAATTTTCCATGAAGTAATACTTCCTAAATAGTGAAATTAGTCACTCTACATCATTGTAAATACCAGTTCACCTTTTTGTAACTCCATTTTGTGCAAGCCGAGGAGTCCTCGAGCTTGAAGAGTATTAGAAGTAGCATCGTAACCAATTTTCATAATTTTTAGACTTCGTTTGAGCCCCCAAATAGGACCTAGAACATAATTTTTAACTAGGCCGGACACTAGGACAGGGCCAAAAGCTAGTAAAAAACTATAAATAGAGCTAGAGAGCTCATTTTTGAGGTTAGCTTGTAATAGATTTGAACTTGTATGAGCATTTTGGAAGTAATCTAAAAGAACTCCATTGTCTTTCTCTTTGTCTTGCCGTGTGTGCGCATGTGTGTGTATGTGTGTGTATGTGTGTGTATGTTGGTGTGCTTCTCACTCATGCACAAGTGCCTTCACTTGCTCGAGGTCATCATACCATCCTCACGTCTTCCGAGATTGACATTAAAGGAGGTGCTACCCATCATTGAGCTACAAGCTTGCATAAATTGAGAAAGAACTCCAACAATATAACACAAATCTGGTCTTGTGATCGTAGCATAGATTAATCAAACTATAATACTCCTGTATGTAGTTACATCATGAAACTTCTCTCCATCATTTGAGCATAGCTTCACATTTGTGTCCATAGGTTGAGTGAGTGGTTTGCATTCACTCATTCCAAATCTGAAAACAACATCGAACAGGTACTTTCATTGCATCAAGTAAATGCCATCTTTCCCATGGACTATCTCAATGCCTAAAAAGTATTTTAGCTCACCAAGATCTTAAATTTTAAAGTCCTTACCGAGTTTTCTTTTTATCTCTTGTATTCCTGTAACATTACTTGCTGTTATGATGAGATCATCAACATATATGCAAATATATACCTGCTTGCCTTCCTCTTTCTTCATGTATAGAGAGGGATCTGCATTACTTGGACTATACCCACACCTTATGAGGTACTCGACCAATCTTTGATTCCAAGCACGTGGTGCTTGCTTCAGCCACTACAAAGCTTTCTTCAATCTAGAAACAAATCTGGATGCTTTCTATCTTCAAATCCAAAGGGTCGACTCATGTATACCTCTTCTTGAAGTTCACCATTGAGAAAAGCATTCTTTATGTCAAGTTGGTACAATGGCCATCTCCTTGATGCACTCACTCCAATCAAGGTTCTAATTGTTCCCATCTTTGCAACCGGGCTGAAAGTCTCTTCATAGTCGATGTCGTGAGTTTGCTTGAATCCTTTTGCTACTAGTCTAGCTTTATGCCTAGCTAGAGAACCATCAGAATTTCTCTTTCTTTTAAACACCCATTTATTTGGAACAATCTTCATACCTTCAGCCTTTGGAACAAGCTCCCATGTGTGATTGTCCTTGAGAGCTTTTATCTCTTCTTGCATAGCTTCTTAACATTCTTTTTGTGTACATGCTTCTTCATATGCATGCGGTTCTTTGTCTTTGACCACCTGAGTTATATATGCAAAATGCTTTGCAATAAAACTATCATAGCTCAGCCTTTCAATTGGATACCTTGCTCTTGAAGACCTCCTTTCATTTCCTTTTGAACATTGCTTCTTCAACCGGTTCAACTTTACCTTTGGTGTGATCACCTCTTCATACTCCTCTTCACTTGCATTTGAATCACTATTTTGGGCAGCACTTTCAGCTTTAGATCTTCCATAAGCTGATGTTGGTGATGAGGAATGACTCCTTAGCCTCCCCTTCCATGTTGAGCTTTCTCCAAGTGATGTAGAAGCTTTTGGACCTGACATTTGAGTGCTTGTTTGCTGAAATTCTTCTTGGACGGCACCTCCATGATCTTCGCAATCTTCTTCAAGAATCTTCTCTTTCCCTTTGTCTCCAAACCATGGTCTTAGCTCATCAAATACCACATCTCGTGAGACTCGTAGCTCCTTTGTCACTGGATTGTAACACCTATATCCCTTTTGCTCCAATGAATATCCAATAAAAATACATTTTTCGGACTTTGCCTCCATCTTTGTCCTTGGTTCTTGAGGGATGTGAACATAACACACACATCCAAAAACTTTGAGATGTGTAAGGTCACGTTTCTTACCGGAATAAACCTCCTCGAGAGTTAGATTATGCAGTCCGGCCGTTGTGCACTTGTTCATCAAATAAACGGCCGTACTAGTTGCTTCTGCTTAATAGTTTAGTGGCATCTTCATCTCGTTGAGCATGCATCTTGCAACTTCTGTGATATGTCGATTTTTCCTTTCAGCTATTCCATTTTATTGAGGTGTGTACCTACATATAAATTGTCTCTTGATGCCACTTTCATAAAGAAAATCTGAGAATTCTTTGGAGAAATATTCTCCTCCTCCATCGGACCTCGAGGTCTTTATGTAGCATCCTCTTTCCTTTTCTACCTGTGCTTTACATCTCTTGAACATGGAGAACACATCTGATTTTTGTTTTATGCAAAACATCCATACTTTTCTTGAATGATCATCAATAAAAGTGAGAAAATATCTATTACCAATCACTGATGGTTGTTGTGGTGGTCCCCATACGTCCGTGTGTATCAAGTCGAGGACATTCCTTGCCACATAGTTGCTCTTCTTGAATGGTTGTCAAGTTTGCTTTCCTAGTTGGCATGCCTCACAAAACACATGTAGTCCAGCACCATTGAATCTTGGAAGACCTCTTACCACTTCATGGTTGCTCATGTCCTTGAGCTTGGGAATGTTGATATGTCCAAACCTTTTGTGCCATAAATCGATTTCAACAATCCTCTTGTTTCCCTACTGAATATACATCACCTTTCCATGTGGTTGTTGAATGTCCCAGATGAACATCCTACCTTCTTTCCTTCCTTGAGCAATGACCTTGAATCCTTCTTTTGGATTCTTTATAAAGCAGCCTTTTTCAATGAAGATAACATGATATCCTTTCTCTACCATTTGTCCTACTAAAATCAAATTCTTTGCAATAGCAGGAACATGAAGAACATCAGACAATACCTTTCTATCTCCAATCTTGATATCTCCAACATGCTCAGTTGCGTGTTGAGTTTCATCGCTGGTCTCCACACATCCTTTTACACTTGGAGCTTGTAGCTTTGTGAATAAATCTCCTTGGCATGTCATATGGCTGCTGCAACCTGAATCTATGAACCATTTTTGGTCATCACTTCTCGAGTTGTTGTAGTCATGCTTCATGGCAAGCATGGTTTGCTTGTCTCCTTCACTTGATGTACTCGCATAGTTATTTTGGCTCCTTTGGTTAACTCCATTTAGACTTCCATTCTTTTGCCAACAATCATTTGCATAATGTCCTAGTTTACCACAATGATAACATGTTATACCTTTATTAGGATTGTATGAACCTCGACCTCTTGCTCTATTTCTTCCTTGACCTCTTCCATGTGTGTTGTCATTTGAGTTGTCCTTGTCCTCCGAGTTGTGTTGGCTGAAATTTGTGTTGTTGTAGCTTCTTCCTCTTCCTCTTGAGCCTCCTTTTGAGTTCCTTCCTCTACCTCTTCCTGCATATAACATTTGACTATGGCTATCCTTACCTTTGTTGCCTTCTCCTTGTTGAGCTACCTCTTCAGCCACAAGATTTTGTATAATCTCGTCGAATGTTGGTAGAGGATCTCTATAAAGAATGTTTGTGATGAGGGGCTTCCACTTTTCTTCACTCCTCAAGCCATTGAGGGTTGTTTGGACGATGTCTTCCTCTTCTATCTTGCATCCAACTGATGCTAGCTGATCTCGAAGCTCCTTGATCCTCAATGTATACTCACTAATGCTTTGGTTTGAGCTTTTCTTCATGTTGTTGAGCTCGTTCTTGAGTTGCATCATCCGAGACCTTGTTGAGGTAGCATACACCTTCTCCAATGCTTCCCAAACTTTTTTTTCTGTTTCTAAGCTTTGCACATTACCAATCATAGTGTTAGAAATAACTTGTGAGATGAGGAACATCACCCTTCGATTCCTCTCTTCCCAATCAGCAAATTGTCTCCTTTGTGCCGGAGTAATGTTGCGATCTTCAAGGTCCACCGGTTGTGGATCGTTTCTACTAACTAGACTCCATAAACCTTTACCTTTAAGGTAATTTATCATTCTATACCTCCAAGACTGAAAATTATCTTTGTCTAACTTCTCAACTTGTTGTCCTAAATCAGCCATTGAAAACTTCCAAGATTGAAGTTTAAATCAAGTATTGTGTGGCGCTCTTCCTTGATTTTATGAAGCTCCCCCTTGATTTGTAGCTTCTCCTTTGCTTCACTTCAGTTCCAATGCCTTGCCTCTTCGAAGTCCAATGCTCTGATACCAATTTTTGGAGAATTCCTCTCCTAATCGCAGCGGAAAGTGTAGAAGACCTTCTCAGGATCAAGACTCTTGCCAATAGCTGAACCTTCAAAGGAAAACTGGTACCAATTGAAAGATACAATGAACTTGCATCTTTGGTCACTCAAACTAGACACCTATAGCTTTACAATGAGCTATCAAACACTCAATTTGGAGTAGATTTGGATTGGTAACACGTTGATACAAAACAAACTACCTATCCACTCAGTTAGGCTGAAAACTGGACTTCACTAAAACCTGAATAACTCATTGAGCATAAAGAATTTCATAAAACTGTTCTAAATAGAGGAAGCACCGATGATAGGCTTTCCAAAGAATGTTTAAACACTAAAATTGGATATATATATTGAGAGCTATGACTCTCCCAAGTAGACTACCCAAAAATGGGTGTGCGACTAGACATACTCTATGAGAGTGAACTGAACGAAATGACTCAAACCAAATGAACTAGCTACAAGGGGACTTCCACGCCTTGTTCCTCTGTTCTTGAGTGTCCTCCCTTGCCTCGTTTATAGCCAAGTGACCAAAAACTCTCATGATGAGTTTGAGAGCTCTTCTCCATCATTTCTCCACTACTTTGGACAGCCACTCCTCTTACAGTTCAGTTTTTGGATTTGATTCTCTTTTGAATGATTCTCTTTTGAATGATTCTCTTTTGAATGATTCTCTTTTGATCCTGCAAGTTGATGTCATCCTTGAACCTCTTTAGCTTAGAAGCATCTAAGGACTTTGTAAACATGTCTGCAACCTGGTCATTAGTTCCAATGAACTTTATATCCACATCCTTGCTCAAAACTTTTTCTCGAACATAATGATAATGCACTTCTATGTGCTTGCTTCATGCATGAAACATTGGATTGTTTGTCAAGTGAATGCTTTACATGTTGTCACCATAAATTGGAATGGTCTCCACTTGCACATCAAGATCAGCCAAGAGCTTCTTAATCCACAAAGCTTCACAAGTTGCAAAGGCTAAACCTCTATATTCAGCTTCTGTAGACGATAGTGCAACAGTAGGTCGCTTCTTTGAGCTCCATGTGATAGGTTTGCTACCTATCATAAACACATAACCTGAAGTGGATCTTCTATCTTCCTTCGAACCAGCCCAATCAGCATCATTGAAGCCCTTTACCTGCAATTATTCATCATATCTATAAAACAATGCATGATTGATAGTATGCTTCACATATCTTAGCACTCGTTTGGCTGAATTTAAATGTTCACTTGTTCGAGCTTGCAAAAATTGAGAAAGAACTCCAACAATATAACATAAATCTGGTCTTGTGATCGTAGCATAGATCAATGAACCTATAATACTCCTGTATGTAGTTACATCATGTAACTTCTCTCCAGCATTTGAGCATAGCTTCACATTTGTGTCCATAGGTTGAGTGAGTGGTTTGCATTCACTCATTCCAAATCTGAAAGGAACATCCAACAGGTACTTTCTTTGCATCAAGTAAATTCCATCTTTCCCATAGACAATCTCAATGCCTAAAAAGTATTTTAGCTCACCAAGATCTTAAATTTTTAAACTCCTTACCCAGTTTTCTTTTTATCTCTTGTATTCCTATAACATTACTTGCTGTTATGATGAGATCATAAACATATATGCAAATATATACCTGCTTGCCTTCCTCTTTCTTCATGTAGAGAGAGAGGGATCTGCATTACTTAGACTATACCCACACCTTATGAGGTAATCGATCAATCTTTGATTCCAAGCACGTGGTGCTTGCTTCAGCCCATACAATGCTTTCTTCAATCTACAAACAAAATCTGGATGCTTTCTATCTTCAAATCCAATCGGTTGACTCATGTATACCTCTTCTTGAAGTTCACCATTGAGAAAAGCATTTTTTATGTCAAGTTGGTACAATGGCCATCTCCTTGGTGCACTCACTCCATTCAAGGTTCGAATTGTTCCCATCTTTACAACCAGGATGAAAGTCTCTTCATAGTCGATGCTGTGAGTTTGCTTGAATCCTTTTGCTACTAGTCTAGCTTTATGCATAGCTAGAGAACCATCAACATTTCTCTTTATTTTAAACACCCATTTATTTGGAACAATCTTCATACCTCAGCCTTTGGAACTAGCTCCCATGTGTGATTGTCCTTGAGAGCTTTTATCTCTTCTTGCATTACTTCTTGCCATTCTTTTTGTGTACATGCTTCTTCATATGCATGCGGTTCTTTGTATTTTGACCACCTGTGTCATATATGCAAAATGCTTTGCAATAAAACTATCATAGCTCAGCCTTTCAATTGGATACCTTGCTCTTGAAGACCTCCTTTCATTTCCTTTTGAACATTGCTTCTTCAACCAGTTCAACTTTACCTTTCATATGATCACCTCTTCATACTCTTCTTCACTTGCATTTGAATCACTATTTTGGGCAGCACTTTAAGCTTTAGATCTTTTATAAGTTGATGTTGGTGATGAGGAATGACTCCTTAGCCTCCCCTTCCATGTTGAGCTTTCTCCAAGTGATGTAGAAGCTTTTGGACCTGACATTTGAGTGCTTGTTTGCTGAAATTCTTCTTGGACAGCACCTCCATGATCTTCGCAATCTTCTTCAAGAATCTTCTCTTTCCCTTTGTCTCCAAACCATGGTCTTAGCTCATCAAATACCACATCTCGTGAGACTCGTAGCTCCTTTGTCACGGGATTGTAGCACCTATATCCCCTTTGCTCCGATGAATATCCAATAAAAAGACATTTTTCGGACTTTGCCTCCATCTTTGTCCTTAGTTCTTGAGGGATGTGAACATAACACACACATCCAAAAACTTTGAGATGTGTAAGGTCAGGTTTCTTACCGGAATAAACCTCCTCGAGAGTTAGATTATGCAGTCCGGCCGTTGTGCACTTGTTCATCAAATAAACGGGCGTACTAGTTGCTTCTGCCCAATGGTTTAGTGGCATCTTCATCTCGTTGAGCATGCATCTTGCAACTTCTGTGATATGTCGATTTTTCCTTTCAGCTATTCCATTTTGTTGAGGTGTGTACCTACATGTAAATTGTCTCTTGATGCCACTTTCATAAAGAAAATCTGAAAATTCTTTGTAGAAATATTCTCCTCCTCCATCGGACCTGAAGGTCTTTATGTAGCGTCCTGTTTCCTTTTCTACATGTGCTTTAAATCTCTTGAACATGGAGAACACATCTGATTTTTGTTTATGCAAAACATCCATACTTTTCTTGAATGATCATCAATAAAAGTGACAAAATATCTATTACCAGCCATTGATGGTTGTTGTGATTGTCCCCATACGTCCGTGTGTATCAAGTCGAGGACATTCCTTGCCACATAGTTACTCTTCTTGAATGGTTGTCGACTTTGCTTTCCTAGTTGGCATGCCTCACAAAACTCATGTAGTGCAGCATCATTGAATCTTGGAAGACCTCTTACCACTTCATGGTTGCTCATGTCCTTGAGCTTGGGAATGTTGATATGTCCAAACCTTTTGTGCCACAAATCGATTTCCACAATCCTCTAGTTTCCAAACTTAATATACATCACCTTTCTATGTCGTTGTTGAATGTCCAAGGTGAACATCCTACCTTCTTTCCTTCCTTGAGCAATGACCTTGAATCTTTCTTTTGGATTCTTTATAAAGTAGGCTTTTTCATTGAAGATAACATGATATCTTTTCTCTACCATTTGTCCTACTGAAATCAATATCTTTGCAATAGTAGGAACATGAAGAACATCATCCAATACCTTTCTATCTCCAAGCTTGATATCTCCAACATGCTCAATTGCGTGTTGAGTTTCATCGCCGGTCTCCACACATCCTTTTCCACTTGAAGCTTGTAGCTCTGTGAATAAATCTCCGTGGCATGTCATATGGGTGCTGCAACTTGAATCTATAAACAATTTTTGGTCATCACTTCTCGAGTTGTTGTAGTCATGCTTCATGGCAAGCATGGATTGTTTGTCTCCTTCACTTGATGTACTCGCATAGTTATTTTGGCTCCTTTGGTTGCCTCCATTCAACCTTCCATTCTTTTGCCAACAATCATCTGCATAATGTCCTAGTTTACCACAATGATAACATGTTATACCTTTATGAGGATTGTATGAACCTCGACCTCTTCCTCTATTTATTCCTCGACCTCTTCCATGTGTGTTGTCATTTGAGTTGTCCTTGTCCTCTGAGTTGTGTTGGATGAAACTTGTGTTGTTGTAGCTTCTTCCTCTTCCTCTGGAGCCTCCTTTTGAGTTCCTTCCTCTACCTCTTCCTGCATATAACATTTGACTATGGCTATCCTTACCTTTGTTGCCTTCTCCTTGTTGAGCTACCTCTTCAGCCACAAGGTTTGGTATAATCTCGTCGAATGTTGTTAGAGGATCTCTATAAAGAATGTTTGTGATGAGGGGCTTCCACTTTTCTTCACTCCTCAAGCCATTGAGGGTTGTTTTGGATGATGTCTTCCTCTTCTATCTTGCATCCAACTGATGCTAGCTAATCTTGAAGCTCCTTCGTCTTCAATGTATACTCACTAATGCTTTGGTTTGAGCTTTTCTTCATGTTGTTGAGCTTGTTCTTGAGTTGCATCCTCCGAGACCTTGTTGAGGTAGCATAGACCTTCTCCACTGCTTCCCAAACTTCCTTGGTTGTTTCTAAGCTTTGCACATGACCAATCATAGTGTTAGAAATAACTTGTGAGATGAGGAACATCACCCTTCGATTCCTCTCTTCCCAATCAGCAAATTGTCTCCTTTGTGCCGGAGTAATGTTGGGATCTTCAAGGTCCACCGGTTGTGGATCGTATCCACTAACTAGACTCCATAAACCTTTACCTTTAAGGTAATTTATCATTCTATACCTCCAAGACTGAAAATTATCTTTGTCTAACTTCTCAACTTGTTGTCCTAAATCAGCCATTCAAAACTTCCAAGATTGAAGTTTACCTCAAGTATTGTGTGGCACTCTTCCTTGACTTTATGAAGCTCCCCCTTGATTTGTAGCTTCTCCTTTGCTTCACTTCAGTTCCAATGCTTTGCCTTTACAAAATCCAATTCTCTGATATCAATTGTTGGAGAATTCCTCTCCTAATCGCAGCGAAAAGTGTAGAAGACCTTCTCAGGATCAAGACTCTTGCCAATAGCTGAACCTTCAAATGAAAACTGGTACCAACTGAAAAGTACAATGAACGTGAAACTTTGGTCACTCAAACTAGACACCTATAGCTTTGAAATGAGTCATCAAACACTCAATTTGGAGTAGATTTGGGTTGGCAACTCGTTGATACAAAACAGGTTACCTTTCCACTCAGTTAGGCTGAAAACTGGACTTCACTAAAACCTGAATAACTCATAGAGCATACACAATTTGATAAAACTCATCTACCTAGAGGCAGTACTCAAGATAAGCTTTCTAAAGAATGTTTAAGCACTAAAATTGGATACATATATTGAGAGATATGACTCTCACAAGTAGACTACCCAAAAAGGGTGTGCAGTTGGACATACTCTATGAGAGTGAACTGGACGAAATGACTCAAACCAAATGAACTAGCTACAAGGGGACTTCCATGCCTTCTTCCTCTGTTCTTGAGTATCCTCCCTTGCCTCTTTTATAGCCAAATGACCAAGAACTCTCATGATGCGTTTGAGAGCTGTTCTCCATCATTTCTCCACTACTTTGGACATCCACTCCTCTTACAGTTCAGTTTTTGGATTTGATTCTCTTTTGAATGATTCTCTTTTGGCCTCCAGTACTTGCTGAAGTAAATGCTTCTATTTTTCATTTTCGTATTTTCTTTCTACTTGAAGAAAATCCTTTTTGCAAAAATATATACGAGCTTACTTCTTTATTTTTAACACTCCCCCTCAAGCTCACATGTGAGCTTGCACCTTCAGCTATATCTTGCAAGTTGATGTCATCCTTGAACCTCTTTAGCTTAGAAGCATCTAAGGACTTTGTAAACATGTCTGCAACTTGGTCATTAGTTCCAATGAACTTTATATCCACATCCTAGCTCAAAAATTTTTCTCGAACATAATGATAATGCACTTCTATGTGCTTGCTTCATGCATGAAACATTGGATTGTTTGTCAAGTGAATGCTTTACATGTTGTCACCATAAATTGGAATTTTCTCCACCTGCACATCAAGATCAGCCAAGAGCTTCTTAATCCACATAGCTTCAAAAGTTGCAAAGGCTAAACCTCTATATTCAGCTTCTGTAGATGATAGTGCAACAGTAGGTTGCTTCTTTGAGCTCCATGTGATAGGTTTGCTACCTATCATAAACACATAACCTGAAGTGGATCTTCTATCTTCCTTCGAACCAACCCAATCAGCATCACTGAAGCCCTTGACCTGCAATTATTCATCATATCTATACAACAATGCATGATTGACAGTGTGCTTCACATATCTTAGCACTCGTTTGGCTGAATTTAAATGTTCACTTGTTGGAGCTTGCATAAATTGAGAAAGAACTCCAACAATATAACACAAATCTGGTCTTGTGATCGTAGCATAGATCAATGAACCTATAATACTCATGTATGTAGTTACATCATGTAACTTCTCTCCATCATTTGCGCATAGCTTCACATTTGTGCCCATAGCTTGAGTGAGTGGTTTGCATTCACTCATTGCAAAGCTGAAAAGAACATCCAACAAGTACTTTCTTTGCATCAAGTAAATGCCATCTTTCCCATAGACAATCTCAATGCCTAAAAAGTATTTTAGCTCACCAAGATCTTAAATTTTAAACTCCTTACCGAGTTTTCTTTTTATCTCTTGTGTTCATGTAACATTACTTGCTGTTATGATGAGATCATAAACATATATGCAAATATATACCTGCTTGCCTTCCTCTTTCTTCATGTAGAGAGAGAGGGAACTGCATTACTTAGACTATACCCACACCTTATGAGGTACTCGACCAATCTTTGATTCCAAGTACGTGGTGCTTGCTTCAGCCCATACAAAGCTTTCTTCAATCTACAAACAAAATCTGGATGCTTTCTATCTTCAAATCCAATCGGTTGACTCATGTATACCTCTTCTTGAAGTTCACCATTGAGAAAAGCATTTTTTATGTCATGTTGGTACAATGGCCATCTCCTTGGTGCACTCACTCCAATCAAGGTTCGAATTGTTCCCATCTTTGCAATCGGGCTGAAAGTCTCTTCATAGTCGATGCCGTGAGTTTGCTTGAATCCTTTTGCTACTAGTCTAGCTTTATGCCTAGCTAGAGGACCATCAGCATTTCTCTTTATTTTAAACACCCATTTATTTGGAACAATCTTCATACCTTCAGCCTTTGGAACTAGCTCCCATGTGTGATTGTCCTTGAGAGCTTTTATCTCTTCTTGCATAGCTTCTTGCCATTCTTTTTGTGTACATGCTTCTTCATATGCATGCACTTCTTTGTCTTTGACCACATGTGTCATATATGCAAAATGCTTTGCAATAAAACTATCATAGCTCATCCTTTCAATTGGATACCTTGCTCTTGAAGACCTCCTTTCATTTCCTTTTGAACATTGCTTCTTCAACCGGTTCAACTTTACCTTTGGTGTGATCACCTCTTCATACTCTTCTTCACTTGCATTTGAATCATTATTTTGGGCAGCACTTTCAGCTTTAGATCTTTTATAAACTGATGTTGGTGATGAGGAATGACTCCTTATCCTCCCCTTCCATGTTGAGCTTTCTCCAAGTGATGTAGAAGCTTTTGGACCTGACATTTGAGTGCTTGTTTGCTGAAATTCTTCTTGGACAACACCTCCATCATCTTCGCAATCTTCTTCAAGAATCTTCTCTTTCCATTTGTCTCCAAACCATGGTCTTAGCTCATCAAATACCACATCTCGTGAGACTCGTAGCTCCTTTGTCACCGGATTGTAGCATCTATATCGCTTTTGCTCCGATGAATATCCAATAAAAATACATTTTTCGGACTTTGCCTCCATCTTTGTCCTTAGTTCTTGAGGGATGTGAACATAACACACACATCCAAAAACCTTGAGATGTGTAAGGTCAGGTTTCTTACCGGAATAAACCTCCTCGGGAGTTAGATTATGCAGTCCGGCCGTTGTGCACTTGTTCATCAAATAAACGGCCATACTAGTTGCTTCTGCCCAATAGTTTAGTGGCATCTTCATCTCGTTGAGCATGCATCTTGCAACTTCTATGATATGTCAATTTTTCCTTTCAGCTATTCCATTTTGTTGAGGTGTGTACCTACATGTAAATTGTCTCTTGATGCCACTTTCATAAAGAAAATCTGAAAATTCTTTGGAGAAATATTCTCCTCCTCCATCGGACCTCAAGGTCTTTATATAGCGTCCTGTTTCCTTTCTACATGTGCTTTAAATCTCTTGAACATGGAGAACACATCTAATTTTTGTTTTATGCCAAACATCCATACTTTTCTTGAATGATCATCAATAAAAGTGACAAAATATCTATTACCAGCCACTGATGGTTGTTGTGATTGTCCGCATACGTCCGTGTGTATCAAGTCGAGGAAATTCCTTGCCACATAGTTGCTCTTCTTGAATGGTTGTCGAGTTTGCTTTCCTAGTTGGCATTCCTCACAAAACTCATGTAGTCCAGCATCATTGAATCTTGGAAGACCTCTTACCACTTCATGGTTGCTCATGTCCTTGAGCTTGGGAATGTTGATATGTCCAAACCTTTTGTGCCACAAATGGATTTCCACAATCCTCTTGTTTCCAAACTGAATATACATCACCTTTCCATGTGGTTGTTGAATGTCCAAGGTGAACATCCTACCTTCTTTCCTTCCTTGAGCAATGACCTTGAATCGTTCTTTTGGATTCTTTATAAAGCAGCCTTTTTCAATGAAGATAACATGATATCCTTTTTCTACCATTTGTCCTACTAAAATCAAATTCTTTGCAATAGTAGGAACATGAAGAACATCAGCCAATACCTTTCTATCTCCAAGCTTGATATCTCCAACATGCTCAATTGCATGTTGAGTTTCATCGCCAGTCTCCACACATCCTTTTCCACTTGAAGCTTGTAGCTTTGTGAATAAATCTCTTTGGCAGGTCATATGGTTGCTGCAACTTGAATCTATGAACAATTTTTGGTCATCACTTCTCGAGTTGTTGTAGTCATGCTTCATGGCAAGCATGGATTGTTTGTCTCCTTCACTTGATGTACTCGCATAGTTATTTTGGATCCTTTGGTAACCTCCATTCAGCCTTCCATTCTTTTGCCAACAATTATTTGCATAATGTCCTAGTTTACCACAATGATAACATGTTATACCTTTATGAGGATTGTATGAACCTCGACCTCTTCCTCTATTTATTCCTCGACCTCTTCCATGTGTGTTGTCATTTGAGTTGTCCTTGTCCTCCGAGTTGTGTTGGATCAAATTTGTGTTGTTGTAGCTTCTTCCTCTTCCTCTCGAGCCTCCTTTTGAGTTCCTGCCTCTACCTCTTCCTGCATATAACATTTGACTATGGCCATCCTTACCTTTGTTGCCTTCTCCTTGTTGAGCTACCTCTTCGGCCACAAGGTTTGGTATAATCTCGTCGAATGTTGGTAGAGGATCTCTATAAAGAATGTTTGTGATGAGGGGCTTCCACTTTTCTTCACTCCTCAAGCCATTGAGGGTTGTTTGGACGATGTCTTCCTCTTCTATCTTGCATCCAACTGATGCTAGCTGATCTCGAAGCTCCTTGATGCTCAATGTATACATCACTAATGCTTTGGTTTGAGCTTTTCTTCATGTTGTTGAGCTCGTTCTTGAGTTGCATCCTCCGAGACCTTGTTGAGGTAGCATACACCTTCTCCAATGCTTCCCAAAGTTCCTTAGCTGTTTCTAAGCTTTGCACATGACCAATCATAGTGTTAGAAATAGCTTGTGAGATGAGGAACATCACCCTTCGATTCCTCTCTTCCCAATCAGCAAATTATCTCCTTTGTGCCGGAGTAATGTTGGGATCTTCAAGGTCCACCGGTTGTGGATCTTCTCCACTAACTAGACTCCATAAACCTTTACCTTTAAGGTAATTTATCATTCTATACCTCCAAGACTAAAAATTATCTTTGTCTAACTTCTCAACTTGTTGTCCTAAATCAGCCATTGAAAACTTTCAAGATTGAAGTTTACCTCAAGTATTGTGTGGCACTCTTCCTTGACTTTATGAAGCTCCCCCTTGATTTGTAGCTTCTCCTTTGCTTCACTTCAGTTCCAATGCTTTGCCGCTTCAAAATCCAATGCTCTGATACCAATTTTTGGAGAATTCCTCTCCTAATCGCAGCGGAAAGTGTAGAAGACCTTCTCAGGATCAAGACTCTATCCAACAGCTGAACCTTCAAATGAAAATTGGTACCAACTGAAAAATAAAGTGAACTTGAAACTTTGGTCACTCAAACTAGACACCTACAGCTTTAAAATGAGCTATCAAACATTCAATTTGGAGTAGATTTGTGTTGGCAACTCATTGATACAAAACAGGGTACCTGTCCACTCAGTTAGGTTGAAAACTGAACTTCACTAAAACCTGAATAACGCATAGGTTATAAAGAATTTGATAAGATTGTTCTAGATAGAGGAAGTACTCAAGATAAGCTTTTGAATGAATGTTTAAACACTAAAATTGGATACATATATTGAGAGATATGACTCTCACAAGTAGACTACCCAAAAATGGGTGTGCGGTTGGACATACTCTATGAGAGTGAACTGAACGAAATGACTCAAATCAAATGAACTAGCTACAAGGGGACTTCCATGCCTTCTTCCTCTGTTCTTGAGTGTCCTCCCTTGCCTGTTTTATAGCACCAAAAACTCTCATGATGAGTTTGAGAGCTCTTCTCCATCATTTCTCCACTACTTTGGACAACCACTCCTCTTACAGTTCAGTTTTTGGATTTGATTCTCTTTTGAATGATTCTCTTTTGGCCTCCACTACTTGCTGAAGTAAATGCTTCTATTTTTCATTTTGGTATTTTCTTTCTACTTGAAGAAAATCCTTTTTGCAAAAATATATACAAGCTTACTTCTTTATTTTTAACACAAACTTTGAGAGATAGCAAATTAGATGCATCTCTATCATATTGTACATGATAAGTCTCTTATAGTGGTTCTTTCACATCGGATTGCTATGCAATGGCTGCCTCTAGTCTTTGCGATGAGAATGAGCGTGTTTCTTTTGATGAAGCATAAACTTCAAAAAATTGGTTGGATGCTAAGAATATGATGCTATTAAGAATGGTAATTGGTCTGTGATTTGCCTCCAGGGAAAAATGCCATTGACACTAAATGGATATACAAGCAGAAATGTAAGCCTCTTTGATCTGTTGATAGGTATAAGGCTAGGCTTGTTGCAAAAGGTTATACTCAAGAGAGAGGCATTGATTTGGATGAGAACTTTGCACCCACTTGCCGAATGACCACTATTTCTAGCATCTGTGCACTAGAAGCTCATCATGGTTGGAATGTACATTAATTGGAAATTAAAACTGTATTTATGAATGGTGACTTACATGAAGAAGTGTATGTATTTCAAACTCGTGGTTTGGTGCAAAAAGGGCATGAGAACACAGTGTGCAGGTTGAAAAAAGAATTATATGGTTTGAAACAAGGACCACGTGCTTCGTATGAAAAGATACATGGCTACTTGATGGCACATGGTTTTGAGAATTGTCCAACAGAGAGCATTATATCTTAAGCATGGAGATGATGTAATTCTGATCATTCTTGTGTATGTTGATGCCATGATATTCACTAGTCCTAATGAGAAACATATTGCTAAATTTAAGGCTGATTTGCATGCCTCTTTTGAAATGTCAGATTTGGGGCATTTGCATCATTATTTGGGCATTCAATTTATGGATGATGATGGGGGAATAGCTTTGTGTAAAAAAAATATATATTCACATATTACTGCAACATTTTGGCCTTGAAGATTGCAAACCTATTGCCACTCCTATGAAAATAGGTTTAAGGTTGAATCTTCATGATGTTGGAGATGCACTTGATGTTGTCCTCTATTACCAGGTTGTTGGATGCTTGATTTACTTATGCATGAATCTGCTTGATATTCAATTTTCTCTCTCTTAGATGAGTAGGTTTATGCATTGCCCAAGTTTTGAGCATTAGCAGGCAATTAAGCACATCTTTCACTATTTGAGTGGTACCCGATTTTTTGGATTGTTTTATCCCAAGGGGGATCATTATCGTTAGATTTACATGCTTTTTTTTACTCTAGCTAGCCTGCTTGTTATGACACTCATGTGTCCATGAGTGGTTTTTGCTTCATGCTTGGTATCTAGTGCAGATCTTGGTTGGGCAAGAAGCATCTTATTGTAGCCACTTCTAGTTGTGAGGCTGAGTATAGAGAAGCTTTCACAACAATTGTTGAGTGTGTGTGGCTCAAATTCCATTTGGCTAATTTGGGTGTTGGTCAGTCTTTTCCCACCACCATCTTCACTAACAAATAGAAAACATTGGCAGTTGCAAGGAACCCTATGTTCCATGCTTGCACAAAGCATATTGAGGTGCACTATCATTATGTCAGCAAGAGGTTCTCTGTTGGAGACATCATTTTGACATATGTTCCCACACATATGCCAAACTGATCTTTTCCGAGAGATTCCACCTAGGGAGAAGTTTGAAGCTTTCTGCAAAGGTTTGGGCTTACTTCCTTTTGTGCATTGATCTCTTTCCACGTAGCATGATGTTTCCTTATACATAAGTGTCAGCTTGTTGTTCATTGCATCACTCCTAGGGGGGATTTGTTTATATATTTTGGTAGTGATGTGGTTGAACACACTTAGGAGCACCGAGGCACTTTTTTCCCTCTTTAGGAGGTCTTTTTCCCTTGGATTGTATATATGCCTATAATCCTAATGGGTTACTTATCTTTGTACATTCACTTGGTAATTCATTTATTCTTGTGTTGTGCTCCAAGCTTCTTCTTCTTCCTTTTAATGTTCATGTGCTTGCATAGACATCAAACTCTAAGAGTGCTCCCAATCACTTGAGATTTCATATACAAGAGACATCATGGTTTCCTGAGAAAATTGTCTATGTAGGGAAATCAGGATTTTCTTGAGATTTTTTTTGAAAATTTAGATATTCATAACCCATATCCTATATTCTATGGGGTCATGAAGTCAAACTAAGAGTGCAATGCTTAAATATAGAGAAGTTCACAAACAAGAGTTTTTGGAGGAGGCATCACACTATCAACTAGATCCAAGGGACTTCAAATTGCAAACAGACAATCCAACTATTCATTTTTGTCAATTATACAACTAAAGGAACAAGTGAAACTTAATTTGGGCACCTTGAACATCATAAATGCAAATTGGTCATGAAAAACCCTAAGAATACCTAACTCACAAACAGAAGCACCAAAAGACATGAAATTTGATGTATGCAGATAAGTTCAAGATGTATAGTAGAGCATAAAGTTAAATCATGAATTGGCTCTCTTTGGCATGACTGTGACTCAAGCACCTAGTAGGACACTCACATTCAGTGAAGAATGATTCAAAGAGTGATACTGAGGTTATGGAAGGCTCAAACAACATGCGAAGACTGACTTTGAGTGAAGATTTCAAGACAAAATTGAGAGTGAGTATCATATCACTTTAGAATTCATGCGTACCAATGTTTATGGAGGTGAAGTCTCCTTGGATGGACTTAATCACAACATGATACACTTGAAACCTTCTCAAGAATCTACTCGTTGGAAGAAACCGACAATCAAGTTTATGAAAGGTCACTGTTTAGATAAACAAGCCACCATGTGTGTGGTGTGATATAATCCCAACCATGCAAATGATATGAAAGATTTAGAGATTGAGAAATGGGCTGATGCGGAGTTAGTCCTTAGTCCTTGTGGCAAGTCTATCTTAAATAGGATACCATGTGTAGATAGAATATTGGCAGACTCTACACTCAAGGAAATATACCTTTTAATGTGAATAGACGTAGCCTTATGGACAATTGGATCTTCTAGTGAAGTACCTAGTTCAATACAAGGCTATATTTGAGTGAGCAAATCATCTTAGGAGGATCCAATTCTATTTGTGAAGAAAAAGGATGGATCATTATGGTTATGTATTGACCATTGGGATGTCAACAAAACCACAATCTAGGATAAGTACTCGGTCTCAATCATGGAGGAATCTCTTGATTGCCTTGGTAAGGCCCGATACTTTACTCGCATAGAGCTTCAATCAAGATACCACCAGATTCAAGTTGCCCTCAAGCACATTGGAAAAACAACATTCTGTACCCCTATGAAAGCTATGAGTCGCTCGTCATTCCCTACAATCTAATGGGATCTCTCCAGCTACTTTATGTTGATAAATGAATTATGGATTCCGGGACATGCCAGACATCTTCTTAATCATCTACATCAATAACTTACTCATCTATACCCAAGTGTTATAAGAGCACTATGAGCATGTCCAGATGATCCTCCAATGTCTCCTTAAGTGCCATTGCAAAAGCAAGCAAATGCAGGTTCGCATTGAAGAATATAGAACAAAAAGGTAATGGACGCTCTCAAAGTCAAATACTTAAAGTTTATAATGAAATGATGCCTCTCTTCTACATTAGACTAGTGCACATAATTCTACTTAATAAGTTGGGTACTTTATTCGAATGGACTCTACCTTCTCAATTTTTAAAGCATTATGTCACAAAAGGTCGACCCCTACAACACAATTACTCATATTAGGATTGAGAACAAGAAGGAAATGATTCTCTAGTGAATTCTTCACAGAGGCATTTGGACTAATGTGAGGGCCTAACAAGTTGTTTGGTTTCCCCTTGTGGTGCAAAAGATGTCTCTCTAAAGATTAAGACTTGGGGAACCTTTTCTTCATGTGTCCCAAGAGTAACAGGCTTTTAGGCTCATTAAAAATATCTTAAGCTACAGATGAAGATATCTTGGTAGCAAGCGATCCTTGGTGAAGAAATGGGTTGCTCGATGACCCTTTGGAATGTGAACAAAAGTGAAGCTATTTGGGAAAATTGGAAAGGATGGTGCTCGAAAAACTTTGCTAGTCCACATACGGACTCATCCTTGGAGTGTGGCTTCATACGGACTCATCCTTGGAGTGTGGCTTTAGGATCTTAGGAAACAGAATTAAAAATACAAAGAGTACCCCCCCATTTAAACACTCAATGATCAACGAAAACAAGTTGAGAAATGAATGTAACCACCACAAAGGGTACGACATGTTCATTAACTTGCTTGGTAGCCCTCCTAAGATTGTAATTTCTTTGCCCTTTTGATCTGATTTGAGACATTGTAAAAAGAAACGTGATCGAGAAATTAAATCCTTCTTATGTATGATTATCCTATAATTGGTTCCAATCCTCTTACGAACCTTATCATTCTAAGAATTCCCAAACCTTGAATACACACAAAGTTCTAACTTTTTCCCAATTTTTTCCTTGTGCATTAATGTAAACCAACCAATGTTATTCATGCTTAGAACTCCTTAAAATAAATATTGTACTCACCAAGAAGTTCATAGTTCATAACCTAGGCACTAAAATGGACAAGTCTTTTGCAAGAGCTTCTTAGCACTGATATGAAAACTATAATTTTTTTCTTCCCCTTAGTTTCCCTTTGAAATTTCATGGAGTACTTGTAGATACACATGGGAATAATTTATTCTAAATTGCATTAGGTTGTAAAAGGTGTGCCCAAAACACCACAATTGAGAAGGAAACCCCTAATGGTAACATCAATCTTATTGATCAAGAGGAACTCTTAACAAATGGATAGGTGTAACTCTATATCCAATCAAAATAGTGCCTACTATTAGACTCCATAATAGCCTAGATAGAGACCATATATGGAAATAGATTCAACAACGTACCCCTAAGTGTCTTCATATGATAATGGATCTACCCATCATTGCTATCTTTTTTCCCTCATGAAGTAGGATAGTGCTCTTCCTACCTTTAGTTCCCCCATTTAAAAGTAGATTAGTGTTACTTCCTTTGGATCCAAATCCGAATTTCCTTATTCATAAGGAATCACGTACATCTATATCAAGTGTTACACAATAAAGTAATCTTACTCAAAACAAAAAACTATGGATCAATCTGTCTTTATGAAGAAAGTATGTTCGTATATGAACAGTGTCTACCCCTAATGATTGTATTTACTAATGCACATTTTGTATGGCCCCCATTACAAGGAGGAGCCAAGCGTGCATTACCCAATTGATGGGAATCCCAACTTGCATGTTGAATGAAGGTCAAATTGGACCCATCTAAGGTATCGTAAGGAAAGGGGGTTACTAGGATCCCCAATTGTGGGGTCTTGGGTAGTGGGGAGCATCCCAATTGGGGGATCCAAGGGGGTTAGTAGTCCCCTTGGCTAGGGGGTCCTAGCAGGCCAGTGGTAACCATTGGTAGGGGTCCAAGGGGAGTGCTCCTAATGCAATGGTAAAGGACATATTCCATGGAATATTCATTGTCAAAATAAAACATCACTCATATTTGTTAGGTTAATTGAGGCAGCCTAAGCCACATATGGGGATTATGCGGCTAGTGGCCACCCACTTTCTACCCCCCCCCCCCCCCCCATGTATAGCTATCTGCAAAAGGCCACATCTCTCCACTATTCTATATATACATGGCTTCTACACTAGCCCTGACATCGAATTGAGCCAACATACCTCTACCTTGTAACTCTCTATCTAGGGTTTTCTAGATGACCATTTAAGCTCTATCTTGATAGTGCACAAGTGGACAATGCCATCATCTTTGTACATGCTGTTACTATCAAATTTTTGAAATTCTACTATATCTGTTATCTTCTTTGCTGATGCTCATGTGTTCTCTTGTGTAACTACTTTCTTATCGTGTATGCCCCTTTCTAAGAAGAGGGTACGTGTGGAATATTTCCCTTTCCCTTTCATTCCTTTCACAAGTCACAAAACATCCTTTCATAGAAGAATATGCTTCCTAAGTATATGGAATATGCGATGGGGACAATCTCTCATGATTCTAATGGACACTTGAGTGATAAATAATGAGGAAAAATAGATTCCCACCTAGAGAAATTACTCCCTTCTTGTGTTTGGACCTTGCAAAAGGATAGTTGTGTTGGTTTTCTAGCTATAAAAACATCTTCAAAAATCAATAATTTAATCTCCCTTAGAGAAGAAATACTTGATAGGAGCCATTTTCTGCTAAATGGATCAAAAGAATAATCCTCTTCATGATTCATAGTTAGAGAACACAATCTGAATGGGGACAAAATCATGAATATGTTCTTTCCATCACGATGAAGGATAAATTCTACGCCATATCCTACGGAAATGCAGTGCAACATTTCCTACATTAAAATTAATCCATGAAGTAGTTGGGGATGGAAATTTTGGTTTTGAGTATAAGTTTATGACATTGTGTGAATATTAAAAATTTAAAGATAAGGGAGATCTTATGAAACCCACCAAATCTTTATTAATACATGCATGCCTTAAACTTAGCTTGAGTGGATATATATAGTTCCCAATCAAGGTTCCATGTGACATGTACTAAGGCAAAAGGTGATATGGGCACTCACATTCCTAGGCATAAAAAACCATTTGTAATCAAAGTTCATAAGTACCCTAGAATCCAAAATTAGATTAGCTTTTATCTATAAGCTTTCTATGGTATCTAATGGTAGTGAACTGTTCATTATGACTTGATAATTAGGCATGAGAAAACCGACTTTAGAGGAAGGAATTTTGGGTCTTGGAGAACCTTAAAAAAAAAGCAAGAATAACCATGTGAGAAATAAAAAATACATTGTTAATTTGGAGGGTTTTCTGGCTGATGTGAGTACTCTTTGTGAGAAAATGCTATACCACCATTTGAGGCTCATGGGATGCCTCCTTAACATGAATATGAAAAATGGGAAAAGTAAGACCTTATGCAATACATTTCTTATATAAATATCAACATTGTTTCTAATATTTCATCAAGAGACCTAATTTTTTAGGAGCATGAAGAGCCATTATTATCGTTCTCATTCCTTCTTTAGGGGACCAATAAGTATTTTAGGCAATGAGCACTTAATCTAAAAATGGACATATTCGTCGCAATTGAAACACATAATAGACCTAGGAGGAAAATTTTGTCAAGGTCTACCTCCTATTATCTACTATCCTTGGTTGGTAGAGGTGGTGGTTGAGGATGTTCATGATCTAGGATACCCCAAGAGAGAAGATTGAGTTGCTCCCATCCATTGAACATTTGGTCGTTGCCCTTGGATTAGGTTTTGAGTTCCCAAACCCTCTAGGAAGCAACAATCCTTGGCTTCATGGCCTCCTTTCTTGCAAAACTCGAAGTTGGGTAGTCCTAGGAGGTCTACCCTTAATTTGTGCACAAAGAACACCAAAGCCCACTTCTTACCTCTTTCAATGCTCTCACTTCGTCCAACTATTCTCGTATCTATGTGAGGCCATACGAGGTGATTTTCTCTTCTCCCAAGCCCTTTAGTTGAAGATCTTTTACTTCTATTCGCAATTTTGATACAATAACTTCACTTGAGGAAGAGCCCTTACTTTGGTAGGTTACAAAAGGAACTCTTTCTTTATCTATCATAGTGGTTTCCAATTCAAATTCTTAAGGTGGCATCTAGTCATAGAAGACATTTGAGCTTCTATTGGGTGGTTGTGGAAGATCCTTTTCCACCCACTTCTTAATCACAAAATCACATGGTGCATTTGGTATCCTTGCCACTAGGGACCTCACCCTTGTGATAAGTACAGAAAAGGATTCCCCTCTATGTAATATCAAATTCTCTAATTCATATAGGGTTCATTTTGTAGAGTTAATGGCTTGAATGCTTTGGCTTTGAACACTACTCATGTTTGGAAGTGGTTGTCAATATACTGGTTGAACCACTTATCTACTAAACCTTCCATTGTGGAGGGAAATATGGCTAGAAATGCATTGTGTCTTTGTTGTAGGCCTCTACTTTTACACGTTGAGAAGAATCTTTGCATGTGGTCTTTGGGATCTTCATGGTGACCACCATGAAATGAGGAGAATCTGATGTTGATCCTAGACAATAGGGCTAATAACTCCTTCACCATGTTGTCTTGTGTAATGCCATGTCCTTTGGGAAAGATTGCAAGTCTGTTTGTAGAGGTCTCTTGAGATTTAGTTTTGTTCTCTAGATGAAAGACTACATCCAATCTTTTGGATGAGGATAAGCTCTTTATTGGTGTTGAATAAAGGTCTTATCACCTTCTATGGTAGTTCTTGATAGGTTTCTTTTCAGGGCTCAATTGAATCACTTTACATGTACTATTGTGTGTCATGGACCATTTTTTGTGAAGCTTCTACTTGGGGCGAGGATAATGCTTTTAATAGAGGTACCCAATCTAGTTGAAAAAGTGGAGTCTCCCTACTAGAGGGGAGCTAAACAGGAGAGTTTTTGAGTCACCAAAGTAATGGCCTAACAACGTAGAAGTCACCCTAAGTAAGAAGTCCCCAACACTTGCTTGGCAATGTGGAAGTTCCCCTAAGTAACCAGTCATGCAAGTTAAGAAGATTTGAGAATGTGGAGTCACCCAAGTTTGTTGTGACATTGTCGAATTGCCTAAGTTGAGAGAAGATCTAGGAGTTGCCTAAGATAAATGGAGGACAAGGATCACCCAATTTGGGAGGAGATGGAGAATTTTAGGAGTTGCATAAGGTGAGTAGAGAAGGTGCAGAGGATAAGGAGGTGGTGTTATTGAGCAACATAATTAATCTTCAGAGATAAGAAAAGTCACCTAGAGTATGTACTAGTGGGTAAATAGGCTAATTAGGATCTAAATTTAAAAAAACTCCAAAAGCCCTATCCCATTGAGCATGCCAAAATTTCACCTATATATGGTGAATTTGTGTGTGTGGGTGTAAGGAATGCAATTGCACCACTCCTGGAGTATGAGATACAAACTAGAACTTACAGGAATTAATAATTAATATTCAAGGACAAATACTTGAAACCGCATAGAAATAAGAAATTCCTTTACACATTTTTGTCTTTCCTTATGCTCCACTTGGTACCCTCTAGCAAGATTCAAATAGTAGGGACTTCCTTCAGTAGGGCAATGATACAAGGTTGGAGTCTATGTCAAGTAAGTATGCTTAGCTCTCAATTTGGGCTAAGTCAGTCTATGCCTATCTCTATAATATGTTGCCTTGAAATTGTGTACTCCCATTTTATAGACATCAAGAGGTAAGAGATTACATGATTCTGTTAAAAGAACAATGGGGGAATTAAGGACATATTTGTCTTTGCCTAGAAAATTACACATGTTTGTCAAGGCACCAAGTACAAGAGTTTGTTAGATAGTAGTGCCCAATATATATGGCCCTACTTGCCTTGACTTCCATGGATTTCAACCTATTAGAGTTTGGAAGCCACTAGCCTTGTTAGAGCTTGCAAGCCGCCTTGGTGCCAAGGAGGCTGGGTGAGTCTTGGCACCTAAGGAAGTTGGGTAGTTCATGACACCCAAGAAAGTCGGGCAAGTCCTGATGCCCAAGGAAGTTAGCCAAGTCATAGCACCTAAGGAAGTTGGACAAGTCATGATAGTACAAGTCCTTCCAATGGTGTTATGTGTCTTGTTCATTGGCTTAATCCAAAAAAAATTACTCTACATGATGTTTGGCCCATCTTCAGGATTCTAAGATTGGTAACCCAATATTCCACTTCCTCCTCAAGGAGTATGAAGATTTCATCATGTAGACTCCCACCCCCATGAAGCGTCCAACACCATATTGGCATGATACTAGGCCAAGGCCCTCCACCTCTCACCCTATATAAAATGCATGACTATGATATGAAAGAATTCAAATGGAAACTACACAAGTTGGAAGAACAAGGCTATATTTGATTGAGAAACTCATCTTAGCACGATCCAATTCTGTTTGTGAAGAAAAAGAATGGATCATTATGGTTATGTATTGGCTATTGGACTGTCAACAAAAATCACAATCAAGGATAAGAGCTCGGTCTCAATCATGAAGGAATCTCTTGATTGCCTTGGTAAGGCCCGATACTTTACTCGCATAGACATTCAATCAGGATACCACCAGATTCAAGTCACCCTTAGGCACATTGGCAAAACAAAATTATGTACCCCCATGGAAGCTATGTGTGGTTTGTCATGCTCTACAATTTAATGGGATCTCTAGATACTTTATGTTCAGAAATGAATTATGGATTTAGGGACATGTTAGGAATCTTCTTAATGATCTACATCAATGAATTACTCATCTATACCCAAACATTATAAGATCAACATCTTTTTGAGAAACCAAGAAAATTCAAGTTCGCATTGAAGAATATAGAATTTTTTGGCTTCATCATATTTGAACTTGGGGTACACATCGACCCCAAGAAAGTTAAATAATGATAAGGTGGGTTCCCCCTTCATCTATCAAGGAACTGCAGGAATTTGTTGATTTCTACCATTTCCCTCACCAATTTGCATCCCTAATCAACATAATAAAAGCCTTGTTTCCAATGCTGCAAATTTTTTTCTCCAAAAAGTGGCTAACATAAATCCAATCATAGTAAAGCCCAATGTATAATAATACTTCATATAAATAGGTAAGGTTCTCTATAGAACATTATAGCCTAGTATTGAGTCTCAACTCTATAATATGTTGGAATAAACATTTTCATTCATTTAATATATCCTCTATTACCTAAACCAAGTCATGCCATATCTAGGTTTGAGGTGTATCATTGTGACGCTCTCCCTTCTCCAAAAAACAGTTGCTACTAGTTGGAGAAGATCTCATATCCTAGTTGAGTAGCTTTATTAACTTGTCTTATGGTGAATCTAAATACCCATCCTAGGATGTCCTCATGAATTTAAGACCAATAAAACTAGCTTTTCATAAAAACCATAAATATTGTTAACTTCTAAGTGTCCTATAATAGTGTTCCATGGAAATCATACAAGATTAAACTTGTACATTCATTATGTGTGTTTCCCCATGAGTACCTTCCTCAACACGGACTATTGTTCTAACCTCTACTAATTTTGTGCCTCTACATCCCCATCCTCCTATTGGAGCTTGAGGTTTGCAAAAGCATGCAAACAACACAAGAAGAAGAAGCTTGGAGCACAACGCTAAATATTGAATGTAGTGCCATTAGAATGTACAAAGATAAGTAACCCATTAGGGAAATAGGCATATATACAAGCGGGGGAAAAAACTTCCTAAGGAGGGAAAAAAGTGCCCCACTGGTCCTAGTGTGTTCTTGCACATCATCACCAAAATATATCAACAAATTCCCCCTGGGAGTGATGCAGTGAACAAGGAGCCGACACTCATGTATAAGGAAGTGCCAAGCTATGTGGAATCAATCCACAAAAGGAATTAAGCCCAAAGCTTTGTGGAAAGTTTCAAACTTCTCCCTAGGTAGAGCCTTCGTGAAAAGGTCTGCAATGTTCTCCTGCATGGGTGCGTATGTCAAGTTGATCTCTCTAGTGGAGAACCTCTCCCTGACATAATGATAATGCACCTCAATGTGCTTAGTGCGAGCATGGAACACAGGGTTCCGTGCAACTACGAATGTGCTCTAACTATCAGTGAAGATGGTGGTGGCAAAACGGCTGCAATAATGTGTCAATATATTTCATTTGACACAAAGGTATTCCACCATCAACTTGCATAAACTGAATGCCCAAATAATGATGCAAATTTCCCAAATCAGACATGTCAAATGAGGCATACACATCATCCTTAAAATCAGCAATATGCTTCTCATGAGGACCAATGAGAAACATGTCATCAGCATACACAACAATGATCAAAAGCATATCATTTGCATGCTTAACATAGAAGGTGCTCTCAGTTGGACTATTCTCAAAATCATGTGCAATCAGATAGGCATGTATCATTCCATACCAAGCATGTGGTGCTTGCTTTAGACCATATAATGGCTTCTCTAACATACACGCCTGGGTTTCATGCCCTTTCTGCACAAAGCCAGAGGGCTAAAAAACATACATTTCTTCATGCAAGTAACCATTCAGAAATGGTTTTTTAATTTCCAATTTATGTACATTCCAACCATGATGAGTTGCAAGTGCACATATGCTATGAACAATAGTGATTAGATATGTAGGTGCAAAGGTCTCAGCAAAATCAATGCCTCTTTCCTCCACATAACCCTTTGCAACAAGCCTAGCCTTATACCTGTCAACTATTCCATCAGGCTTACGCTTTAGCTTGTATACCCACTTTGTGCCAATGGCCTTCTTCCCAAGAGGCAAGTCACACAAAGGCTAGGTACCATTTTTCATGGTAGCATCATATTCTGATTGCATTGCAGCCATCAAATTTTAAGAATTTTGTGCTTCATCAAAGGAAACAGGCTCATTCTCATCATAGAGACTAGAGGCAGCCATAACATAGAAGTCTGATGCAAAAGAGGCACTATGAGAGCTTGAATGAGTATGATATGACAAAGGTGAATCTAGTTTACTATCACACAAAGTCTGCACCAGCCATTTTGGCATAGTTTTTGCCTCCTCAATATCAGCTCTCTCATCAACAAGTGCATCATGTAAATCTGCATAAAAAAATGGAATGATCTAGATCATCACATGAAACTTGTAAAGCCTAAGAAGTTGCCTCACTTAGACCAACACTAGACTATCCACCTATAAAAAGAGGCAGCAAAGTATCATATGTTGGAGAAACACTCACTAATTGAACATATATTCGAAGGACAAATCTTAGGAAGAAAACCCCATGCCTATGTGAAGGGACAAATTCACAAGTGTATCATATTTGTAAAGTTAGTTCACTTTAGTTCTAGAAGTTTTTTAAAATCACGAGGATAAGAAAATCTATATAAGTTAGTTTGTATCATCTGACGCGGCGAGCAAGAGAGAAGAAGTGGAAGAGAGTGATAGAAAGAGAGAAGGAGTTCATTTTATACGACGGAGTATAGTCGGGCTTCTCTGAGTGAGAAAGCATCTGTAAAACTTCTGAGTTTTCATAGCTATGAGAAAGAACTTGTAAAGTTCTATGTATGAGTCTCTCTCCATCATCTCCATGCTTGCCTACTGTGTGATGAATTCAAAAGTTCAATTCAAGCAATTCGATGCCTGGCATCGAGTTTGTGCTAATAAGTCATTATTTTCATTCTCTCTGTGTTACCTGTTGTTGAATCTTTTAAAAACATGAGGTTTGTGGAGCAACTCGATGCCTGGCATCAAACTTCTAGCATACAAGTGGTCTTCTTCATGGAGTTTGAGCATAAAGTCGATGCCTGGCATCGACTTCTAGCATACAAGTGGTCTTCTTCATGTGTTTGTAAAAGAGACTATTTCTAGTGCAAAAAAAGAGGCTAAAAAAGCTCAAAGTTGATGCCCGGCATCGACCTTGGCTGAAATTCGATGCTAGGCATCGAATTTTTATTTTTAGACACTCAGAATTACTAAAGGAGGAAAAATTTCCAGTTTTGGAAGGTCATATAGGGTCATCTTGTGAGGGCCATAACTTGAGTTCTAGAGATCCATTTCATGCATATGATAGTTTGTTGGAAAGCTCTACTATTCTAGTTTCAGCCTATAAAGTTTAATGGAGAAATAATACTTGAGCTAGGAGAAATTAGCAAAATACGGAAGGTATGTCATTCTAGTGACTAGAAAAATCTGAAGAAGCAAAGTTCTTGGTTTCGGCTATCATTTCTCAAAGTTTGGAGTGGCAATGAGTTACTGGTGACCATAGAGGTGTTAGTGTCACATTAATTCATTTCTTGTGGTGTTTCATACATCAACAAGTGGTATTAGAGCAGAAAGATTCTTGAGAGCAGAAGACGACAAAGGTACGAGAAGTTTTGGAAAGTTTTCCTTTAAAGTTTCAAAGGTGAAGCATTTGAAGACACAAGGCATCAAAAGATTAGTTTCGAAGTATCCTCATACACAAAGAATTCCAAAAGTTATTATCCTTTATCCTTTAAGCTCACAGGTTGCAGCAGAAGGGAAGGAGTATGGCAGATCATACCTCCATTGACAAACTGGACAGAGATAAGTACCCCGCATGGGTAATGAGAATGGAAGCCTTACTTATGAGTAAGGATCTCATGATATATGTTACAGGTGAAGAAGAGAAGCCAGTATTTGAAGATGAAAGCCGACCAAAGAAAGAAGAACTTGATGCTTTAAAGCATTGGCAGAAGAAGGATGCAAGTGCAAAAGCCTACATCTACAATACAATCTCTGATCATTTGCTACCACACATCAGAGGATTGGAATCATCTGAAGATATATGGAATGCATTGGAGTATCATTTCCAAAGCACTACTAAAGCAAGGAAAGCAAGTCTATGGTCAGAGTTTACAACATTCAAGAAGAAGCCAAGTCAAAGTATTAGTGATTATGTCACTAAGATGAAGGATCTTGCAGATAGTCTTGGATCCATAGATGAAGATGTTGAAGATCACAGATTGACTGCTCAACTACTTGCAGGTTTGAGAGGGGATGAAAGGTGGAAACCTTTTGTCTTATCAAATCAACAGAACTTTCATTAAATCATTATGTTCCAGATTTGAACCGGTTGCTTGGTTTGATGCTCACATATGAGCAAGACTTGAAGGGAGATGGAGATAAAGGACAAAGTTCTGCAATGTATATGAAGAATAAGAAGAAAGGAGATAAAGGTAAAGCAAAGGATGAAGAAGAGTCAACTTCTCAAGTTTATTATGCAAGAGGTAGAGGCACAAGCAGAGGAAGAGCAAGAGGTTTTGGAAGAGGAAGAGGTAATCAAAATAACAACAAGAAGGCTTGCTGGATCTGTGGATTGAGTAATCATTTGGCTCATGACTGTTGGCACAACCAACAAGGATCAAACCAGAATCAAAACAATAATAGCAAAGGCCGAGGTGGAAGATATCAAAGTAATTTTCAAAGAGGTAGACAAAATCAAAGAGGAGGCTATGGTAGAGGTGGAGGAAGAAGTTGGGGACAGAATCAATCCTACAACACCACCTACTATAACTATGCAAATGACACACAGAATGAAAGTCATACATCATTGATGATGAATTCAATCAGCACATCAGACAAAGAAGATCTAAAGGTATTTTACATTGACTCTGGATGTTCTAATCATTTGTCAGGAAACATACAATTGATGTCAGAATTGGAAAAAGGTATTTCTAGTCATACAGTTCAAACAGGTGACAATACAAGACATAGTGTACATTCAATTGGAAAAGTGAAATGCAAGAGTGGAGCAGATTTGCTAACCAATGTTTTGTATGTTCCTACAATACCTAAAAACTTGATTAGTGTGGGACAGATAGTTGAAAAAGGTTTTCAAGTCAGGTTTACAAATGAAGGAGTATTTGTTGAAGATCCAGAGAATGGATATAATCAGATTGTCTCTGGTAAGAAAGAAGGTAGACTCTTTACTTTAAGAGTTAAGGAAACGTTGGTCAAGCTTTGCTCACACATGGTGAAGCAGTGATTACAGAACTTGATCTCTGGCATAAGAGATTAGGTCATTTTAATGAAAGAGGAATTCAAGCTATGGTTGCTAATCAGTCTGTACTAGGATTACCAAACGTGCAGAGTCAACATATGGTTTATAAATGTGAAGCACGTCAAATGGGTAAAGCACACAGGTTACCATTTCAAAAGAAAGGATTCAAACATGATGGAGTACTTGAGCTCATTCATACAGATGTATGGGGACCAACAAAAGAAGGATCTATCAGTGGCTCAAGGTATTATGTTCTTTTCATTGATGATGCTACAAGATGGATAACTCTATATGTTTTGAAGGTAAGATCAGAAGTGTTTGGAGCCTTCAGGCATTTTCATGCATATGCAGAGAGAGTCACAGGTCAAAAGCTTAAAAGACTAAGGTCTGATGGAGGGGGAGAATACTTCTCCCAAGAGTTCAATGATTATCTTTGGAATGCAGGTATTAAGAGAGAAATAACTTGCAGGTATACACCACAACAAAATGGTGTAGCAGAAAGAAGGAAGAGGACTTTGGTTGAGTTTGCTAGAGCTATGCTAAAGGAGAAGAATTGTCCAAATTATCTTTGGGCTGAGGCTGTAAATATAGCCACATATCTTGTGAATAGATTACCATGTGCAGCTCTAAATGGAATGACTCCAGATCAATTACATATGCTTATGTGCCATCACAATTAAGACATAAACTTGAACCAAAGGTAGAAAAATATGTGTTCATTGGTTATGATGAAAAGCACATGGGTTACAGGTTGTGGAATCCTTTAACCAAACAATTTCTTGTTTCTAGAGATGTTACATTTGATGAACAGAAAAGTTCGTATGCAGATCAAAGTAATACAGCTGAAGAATTTGAAGAAGAGGTAAGAAGATGTGAGAAAGGAAAATCAATTGTGCAGGTGAATAGAGATAAAGACTACATACAAGCAAGTACATCCAGAAGTGGATTAACAAGAAGAATGAAGAAGCTCCTATATTTGATGAAGAGGTGTATCTAGACACTTATGAAGAATGTGAACCAAGAAGGTCAAGCAGGACTAGAAGACAACCAGAAAGGTATTCTTATGATACTTCTTACATAACTCAGAAGAACTATGCATATATGGTCAAAGATGATGAAGAACCTCAGAACTATGATGAAGCTAAAGGTAAGAAGCAATGATATGAGTCCACTTTATCTTGTAGCAAATCCAGTTTTTCATGCAAGGACAAAGCACATAGAGATAGAGTATCATTTTCTCAAAGAAAAAGCTAATGGAGAAGGAGATTGAAGTGGAGTACATTTCTACTAAAGATCAGATAGCAGACATAATGACAAAGAGCTTGGATGGTGTGAAGACCAGCAGATTCAAAAGCATGGCAAGAGTAAAAGAAAAGAAGATGATATGAATAAACAGAGAATGTTAAATAGTGATTGAGGGGGAGTTGTTGGAGAAACACTCACTAATTGAACATATATTTGAAGGACAAATCTTAGGAAGAAAACCCCATGCCTATGTGAAGGGACAAATTCACAAGTGTATCATATTTGTAAAGTTAGTTCACTTTAGTTCTAGAAGTTTCTTAAAATCACGAGGATAAGAAAATCTATATAAGTTAGTTTGTATCAACTAACGCGGCGAGCGAGAGAGAAGAAGTGGAAGAGAGTGATAGAAAGAGAGAAGGAGTTCACTTTATACGACGGAGTATAGTCGGGCTTCTCTGAGTGAGAAAGCATCTGTAAAACTTCTGAGTTTTCATAGCTATGAGAAAGAACTGAGTAAAGTTCTGTGTATGAGTCTCTCTCCATCATCTCCATGCTTGCGTACTGTGTGATGAATTCAAAAGTTCAAGTTTTTCAAGCAATTCGATGCCTGGCATCGAGTTTGTGTTGATAAGTCATTATTTTCATTCTCTGTGTGTTACCTATTGTTGAATCTTTTAAAAACATGAGGTTTGTGGAGCAACTCTATGCCTGGCATCAAGTTTGAGCATAAAGTCCATGTCTGACATCGACTTCTAGCATACAAGTGGTCTTCTTCATGTGTGTGTAAAAGAGACTATTTTTGGTGCAAAAAAAGAGGCTAAAAAAGCTCAAAGTCGATGCCCGGCATCGACCTTGGCTGAAATTCGATGCTAGGCATCGAATTTTTATTTTTAGACACTCAAAATTACTAAAGGAGGAAAAATTTCTAGTTTTGGAAGGTCATATAGGGTCATCTTGTGAGGGCCATAACTTGAGTTCTAGAGATCCGTTTCATGCATATGATAGCTTGTTGGAAAGCTCTACTCTTCTAGTTTCAGCGTATAAAGTTGCATGTAGAAATAATACTAACGCTAGGAGAAATAAATAAAATACTGAAGGTATGTCATTCTAGTGACTAGAAAAATCTGAAGAAGCAAAGCTCTTGGTTTCGGCTATCATTTCTCAAAGTTTGGAGTGGAAATGGGTTAATGGTGACCATAGAGGTGTTCTAGTGTCACATTAATTCATTTCTTGTGGTGTTTCATACATCAACAAGTGGTATCAGAGCAGAAAGATTCTCGAGAGCAAAAGACGACAAAGGTACGAGAAGTTTTGGAGATAATTACCCCGCATGGGTAATGAGAATGGAAGCCTTACTTATGAGTAAGGATCTCATGATATATGTTACAGGTGAAGAAGAGAAGCCAGTATTTGAAGATGAAAGCCGACCAAAGAAAGAAGAACTTGATGCTTTAAAGCATTGGTAGAAGAAGGATGCAAGTGCAAAAGCCTACATCTACAATACAATCTCTAATCATTTGCTACCACACATCAGAGGATTGCAATCATCTGAAGATATATGGAATGCATTGGAGTATCATTTCCAAAGCACTACTAAAGCAAGGAAAGCAAGTCTATGGTCAGAGTTTACAACATTCAAGAAGAAGCCAAGTCAAAGTATTAGTGATTATGTCACTAAGATGAAGGATCTTGCAGATAGTCTTGGATCCATAGATGAAGATGTTGAAGATCACAGATTGATTGCTCAACTACTTGCAGGTTTGAGAGGGGATGAAAGGTGGAAACCTTTTGTCTTATCAACAGAACTTTCATTAAATCATTATGTTCCAGATTTGAATCAGTTGCTTGGTTTGATGCTCACATATGAGCAAGACTTGAAGGGAGATAGAGATAAAGGACAAAGTTCTGCAATGTATATGAAGAATAAGAAGAAAGGAGATAAAGGTAAAGCAAAGGATGAAGAAGAGTCAACTTCTCAAGTTTATTATGCAAGAGGTAGAGGCACAGGCAAAGGAAGAGCAAGAGGTTTTGGAAGAGGAAGAGGTAATCAAAATAACAACAAGAAGGCTTGCTGGATCTGTGGATTGAGTAATCATTTGGCTCATGACTGCTGGCACAACCAACAAGGATTAATCCACAATCAAAACAATAATAGCAGAGGCCGAGGTGGAAGATATCAAAGTAATTTTCAAAGAGGTAGACAAAATCAAAGAGGAGGCTATGGTAGAGGTGGAGGAAGAAGTTGGGGACAGAATCAATCCTACAACACCACCTACTATAACTATGCAAATGACACACAGAATGAAAGTCATACATCATTGATGATGAATTCACTCAGCACATCAGACAAAGAAGATCTAAAGGTATTTTACATTGACTCTGGATGTTCTAATCATTTTTCAGGAAACATAGAATTGATGTCAGAATTGGAAAAAGGTATTTCTAGTCATACAGTTCAAACAGGTGACAATACAAAACATAGTGTACATTCAATTGGAAAAGTGAAATGCAAGAGTGGAGCAGATTTGCTAACCAATGTTTTGTATGTTCCTACAATACCTAAAAACTTGATTAGTGTGGGACAGATAGTTGAAAAAGGTTTTCAAGTCAGGTTTACAAATGAAGGAGTATTTGTTGAAGATCCAGAGAATGGATATAATCAGATTGTCTCTGGTAAGAAAGAAGGTAGACTCTTTACTTTAAGAGTTCAAGGAAACGTTGGTCAAGCTTTGCTCACACATGGTGAAGCAGTGATTACAGAACTTGATCTTTGGCATAAGAGATTAGGTCATTTTAATGAAAGAGGAATTAAAGCTATGGTTGCTAATCAGTCTGTACTAGGATTACCAAACGTGCAGAGTCAACATATGGTTTATAAATGTGAAGCATGTCAAATGGGTAAAGCACACAGGTTACCATTTCAAAAGTACTTGAGCTCATTCATACAGATGTATGGGGACTAACAAAAGAAGGATCTATCAGTGGCTGAAGGTATTATGTTCTTTTCATTGATGATGCTACAAGATGGATAACTCTGTATGTTTTGAAGGAAAGATCAGAAGTGTTTGGAGCCTTCAAGCATTTTCATGCATATGCAGAGAGAGTCACAGGTCAAAAGCTTAAAAGACTGAGGTCTGATGGAGGGGGAGAATACTTCTCCCAAGAGTTCAATGATTATCTTTGGAATGCAGGTATTAAGAGAGAAATAACCTGCAGGTATACACCACAACAAAGTGGTGTAGCAGAAAGAAGGAACAGGACTTTGGTTGAGTTTGCTAGAGCTATGCTAAAGGAGAAGAATTGTCCAAATTATCTTTGGGCTGAGGCTGTAAATACAGCCACATATCTTGTGAATAGATTACCATGTGCAGCTCTAAATGGAATGACTCCATATGAAGCTTGGTGGGGTAAGAAATCAACACTAGATCATTGTAGAGTGTTTGGATCAATTACATATGCTTATGTGCCATCACAACTAAGACATAAACTTGAACCAAAGGCAGAAAAATCTGTGTTCATTGGTTATGATGAAAAGTAGATGGGTTACAGGTTGTGGAATCCTTTAACCAAACAATTTCTTGTTTCTAGAGATGTTACATTTGATGAACAGAAAAGTTGGTATGCAGATCAAAGTAATACAGCTGAAGAATTTGAAGAAGAGGTAAGAAGATGTGAGAAAGGAAAATCAATTGTGCAGGTGAATAGAGATGAAGACTATATACAAGCAAGTACATCCAGAAGTGGATTAACAAGAAGGAATGAAGAAGCTCCTATATTTGATGAAGAGGTGTATCCAAACACTTATGAAGAATGTGAACCAAGAAGGTCAAGCAGGACTAGAAGACAACCAGAAAGGTATTCTTATGATACTTCTTACATAACTCAGAAGAACTATGCATATATGGTCAAAGATGATGAAGAACCTCAAAACTATGATGAAGCTAAAGGTAAGAAGCAATGGGAAGAAGCAATGAAGGAAGAGTTCAATGCACTGGAGGAGAACAAGACATGGGAACTTGTTCCTAAACCAAATGGTAAGAAAGTAATTGGAAATAAATGGGTTTATAAAGTGAAGAAGCTTGCAGATAGAAGTATAGCCAGATACAAAGCTAGACTGGTGGTGAAAGGCTATGCCCAAACCTATGGCATAGATTATGATGAGACATTTAGTCCTCTAGCTAAGATGTCAACTATAAGGACAATCATTGCTATTGCAGCTTCAAAAGGATGGACCCTAAGTCAATTGGATATAAAGAATGCATTCTTGAATGGATACATATCAAATGAGGTATACATGGAACAACCTCAAGGGTTTATAGATTGCAGGTATCCAAATTTTGTTTGCAGGTTGAGAAGAGCATTGTATGGATTGAAGCAAGCTCTAAGAGCTTGGAACTATAGATTGGTGAAGTATCTCAATGATCTTGGATATCAAAGTTCAAAAGCAGATTCAAGTCTACTTATCAAAAGAACAGAGGAAGGTACAATCTACATTTGTATTTATATAGATGACATTATAATCATAGGTACTTCAGATGAAGGAATTAAGGAGGTAAAGAGATTACTTGAGAAAGAGTTCAAGATCAGTGACCTAGGAAAGTTGTCATACTTTCTTGGAATAGAAGTCACTTATAGAGATCATGGCATATATGTATCACAAGAAAGGTATCTTCTGAATCTATTGAAGAAGTTTGATATGGAAAGTTGCAGAGAAGCTTCAACTCCACTTGAAGTTAATCACAAGCTCAGTAAATATGATGGTGCAGAATACAAAGATATGAGGAAATATCAATCTCTTGTGAGTAGTTTGATTTATGCTACACTAACAAGACCCGATCTTAGTTATGCAGTGGGAGTTTTATCACAGTTCATGCATTGTCCAAAGGACCCACATTGGATTGCAGGTCAAAGAGTTCTCAGATATATCAAAGGAACTATAAAGGAAGAATTATATTATCCTTTTACATCATATTTGAAGTTGAGAGCCTATAGTGACTCAGACTGGGCAGGTAACCAAGATGACAGAAGATCAACTCATGGTTACATGATATACATTGGTGATAAGCTTGTAAGTTGGTGTTCAAAGAAACAACATACAATAGCATTATCATCAACTGAAGCAGAGTACAAAGGACTTGTGGAAGCAGCTAAGGAGGTCATATGGATGCACACATTGTTCAAAAGCTTAGGCATTGATCAAGGAACACCTACAATACATGGAGATAATATGAGTTCACTTTATCTTGCAGCAAATCCAGTTTTTCATGCAAGGACAAAGCACATAGAGATACAGTATCATTTTCTCAGAGAAAAAGGTAATGGAGAAGGACATTGAAGTGGAGTACATTTCTACTAAAGATCAGATAGCAGACATAATGACAAAGAGCTTGGATGGTGTGAAGACCAGCAGATTCAAAAGCATGGCAGGAGTAAAAGAAAAGAAGATGATATGAAGAAACAGAGAATGTCAAATAGTGATTGAGGGGGAGCTGTTGGAGAAACACTCACTAATTGAACATATATTTGAAAGACAAATCTTAGGAAGAAAACCCCATGCCTATGTGAAGGGAACAAATTCACAAGTGTATCATATTTGTAAAGTTAGTTCACTTTAGTTCTAGAAGTTTCTTAAAATCACGAGGATAAGAAAATCTATATAAGTTAGTTTGTATCAACTAACGCGGCGAGCGAGAGAGAAGAAGTGGAAGAGAGTGATAGAAAGAGAGAAGGAGTTCATTTAATACGACGGAGTATAGTCGGGCTTCTCTGAGTGAGAAAGCATCTGTAAAACTTCTGAGTTTTCATAGCTATGAGAAAGAACTGAGTAAAGTTCTGTGTATGAGTCTCTCTCCATCATCTCCATGCTTGCCTACTGTGTGATGAATTCAAAAGTTCAAGTTTTTCAAGCAATTCGATGCCTGGCATCGAGTTTGTGCTGATAAGTCATTATTTTCATTCTCTGTGTGTTACCCGTTGTTGAATCTTTTAAAAACATGAGGTTTGTGGAGCAACTCGATGCCTGGCATCGAGTTTGAGCATAAAGTCGATGCCTGGCATCCACTTCTAGCATACAAGTGGTCTTCTTCATGTGTGTGTAAAAGAGACTATTTCTGGTGCAAAAAAAGAGTCTAGAAAAGCTCAAAGTCGATGCCCGGCATCGACCTTGGCTGAAATTCGATGCTAGGCATCGAATTTTTATTTTTAGACACTCAGAATTACTAAAGGAGGAAAAATTTCCAGTTTCGGAAGGTCATACAGGGTCATCTTGTGAGGGCCATAACTTGAGTTCTAGAGATCCGTTTCATGTATATGATAGCTTGTTGGAAAGCTCTACTCTTCTAGTTTCAGCTTATAAAGCTTCATAGAGAAATAATACTTGAGCTAGGAGAAATTAGCAAAATACTGAAGGTATGTCATTCTAGTGACTAGAAAAATTTGAAGAAGCAAAGTTCTTGGTTTCGGCTATCATTTCTCAAAGTTTGGAGTGGCAATGAGTTAATGGTGACCATAGAGGTGTTCTAGTGTCACATTAATTCATTTCTTGTGGTGTTTCATACATCAACATCATACATGTCTTTGGAGCTAACATATGTCTCCTTAGTACATGAAAGTAATACCTGAATAGAATCTTCCACAAAAACAACATCATGGCTAACCAAAATGTGTTTAGTCTATGGATGATACAAAGGATAGCCTTTGATTTCAGAACTATACCCAACAAAAATACATTTCACTACTTTATCATCCAATTTTTTGCATTTTTGTTCAGACATTAATGCATATGCAAAACAACAAAAAACATGCACATGAGAAATACATGGCTTGCAACCATGTTGAGCATCATATGGTGTGATATATTGTAGTGCTTTAGTGGGACATATGTTAAACCATTTCACATTTTTGTAGGCGTAGGAAACTAGCAAAATTCAGATGACCAAAGCATGCATGCCAAACCTTTGCATCTGATATAGCCTGAGAATCATGTACTGCACATGTTGAATCATTCATAGATCTTTCATAGTCTATGAGCTCATAAAACCCACGATACAAAATGCCAGAAGCAATCGCCATTTGACTCATCATGGACTATACATCTATCATCAACAAATTTCACAACCAAGCCAATCTTGGTAAAAGCTGAAACTAATAATAGATTCTTCTTGATCCCTGACACAAATAAAGCATCCGACAATGTAAAATAAATACCATCAACAATAGTCAGAATGATCTTACCAACTCCCATGAAAGGATAAGAGGAGTTGTTGGCACATGTGACAATATTCCTTGTAGGGGCGGGTTCGAGTGAAGTGAAGAAACTACGCTACAAGGTAATATGTTTGGTTGCCCCACTATCAAAGTACCAAATATCTGAATCTACTGCAGACATATATAGTTCAGGAGAAGATGAGTCAAAACTACAAACAGTAGTAAATGCCCATTCTTCATTCTGCACTAGATTAGCAAACTCTGCTTTCAGTGTAGAGGCCTCTATAACAATCATTCGAGCCTCTTTTTTCTTTGCCTCTTTTGCAGCCAGTTTTGGACAATTCTTTATGACATGATCATTTGATTTATAATACTTGCAAAACAATTTCTTCTTTTCTATTTTCTTGTCATCTCTATCATACTTCTTTGATTGTGTAGAATTAGCAGATTTGTGCTTACTAGTAGAAGAGCTCCATTTACCTTTGCCCTTCTAACTAGCCAGAAAAGCTTGATCTGCAACATGCATAATGGACCTGTTCTCCCTAGACTGATCTTCTTGCAACAAAATAGAGAGTAACTCCTCAAATGTCAAGGCATTTGGATTGCCTTTCATCATCAAACAAAGAGTAGAAGCAAAACTCTATAGAAGACCATTCAGAAGAGTCTGCACAAGTGAACTATCAGGCACGACTTCATCAGCACAAATCAACTTCTCTTTCAAGTCTTTGATCTTTGTTAGAAAATGTCAATGGAATCACCTTCATTCATGTGCTCACTCTCCAAATATTTTTGGAGGTAAGCAACATGAGCCTCATTCCTTGCTTGGTACAAAGTGGTAAGTGTATCCCAAGCATCCTTAGCTGTTCTGCAAGAGCGAATGTGAGGAATAATGGCACATTTGACAGACAAGGCTATCAATGCATGTGCCTGATCATCTCTACAATCCCAACAAATTTGCTCTGTAGTAGGTATAGCAAGAAGTGCAACACGAATAGGAACATCAAGAATATCGTAATCTTCAATGTCGTCTACATCACCCTTAGCAACTATGTTTGTAGGTCTAATAGAATGTTTTTCAACACCCTGCACAATATTCCATACTCCCTTTGCAACCAATACATGACACATCATATAAGCCCATAATGGGTAATTTGTACCATCCAACTTTTCCTCAACAGCCAACATACGGAATACATCACTACTTTCAACCATGTCCACTAACTAAAATACCTTGATGCAGAAAATTGACTGTATACCCTATTAAGTTGTACTAAACCTGTAGCAGACTTCGAGATGCTTATAATGGCGAACCAAAACCTGTATATATCTTTGGCACAAAATGACCAAATAGCCTGCATAAGCACTATGATAGTGTGTTCGGAGGCCAAAAGGAGCTTAGATCGCGATTTTGGCACCGCATACCAAAGCTATTTTGATCTCCTAATCACCCCGAGTATGCACAACAAACTTCATGCAGTTTTGAGACTATGACCAGAGAGATGTCGACAACACCCTATTTGAAGCAACGACCTGCTATGATACCAATTGTTGGAGTTTGAGGTCTACAAAAGCACGTGAACAACACAAGGAAGAAGAAGAAGCTTGGAGCACAACACACAATACTGAATGTATTACCACTAGAATGTACAAAGATAAGTAACCCATTAAGGGAATAGGTGTATATACAAACCACGGGAAAAAACCTCCTAAAGAGGGAAAATAGTGCCCCGGTGGTTCTAGTGTGTTCACACACATCACTACCAAAATATGTCAACACCTCCATGACTTTCCTTAGTAGAATAATGTGTAGGAGCATTCCTACATTTCTTCTTGTGGACTCAAGCAACTTACTAATGAGTTGATAGAAATTGAGTCCATCAAGAAAATGCATATATATATCCATACTTTTGATCCATGTCATGAAAGGTCTCTACTCATCAAGCCCACTGAATTTAAGGGCATGTTGAATAGAAAGGTAATGGATGCTCTCAAAGTTAAATACTTAAAGTTTGTATCAAAATGATGCCTCTCTTCCATATTAGACTAATGCACATAATTCTACTTAATAAGTTGTGTTATTTATTCGAATGAACTCTACCTTCTCACTTTTTAAAGCATTAGGTCACAAAAGGTCCATTCCTACAACACAATTACTCATATCAAGATTGAGAACAAGAAGGACATGATTCTCTAGTGAATTCTTTGACAGAGGCATTTGGACTAATGTTAGGGCCTAGCAAGCTGCTTGGTTTCCCATTGTGTTGCAAAAATGTCTCTCTAAAGATGAAGACTTGGGGAACCTTTTCTTCACATGTCCGAGTAACATAATTTTAGGCTCATTACAAATATTTCTTAAGCCATAGGTGAAGATATCTAGGTAGCAAGTGATCCTTGGTGAAGCAATGGGTTGCTTGATGACCCTTTGGAATGTGAACAAAAGTGAAGCTATTTGGGAAAATTGGAAGGATTGATGCTTGAAAAACATAGGGACTTATCCTTGGAGTATGGCTCTAGAATCTTAAGAAAGAGAATTAAAAAATAGAAAGAGTACCTCCCATTTAAACACTCGATGCTCTTTGTAATTAAAGAAAACAAATTGAGAAATGAATGTAACCACCACAAAGGGTATGACATGCTCATTAACTTCCTTGTAATTTCTTTGCCCTTTTGATCTAATTTGAGAAATTGTTTAAAAAAATTGATCGAGAAACTATCCTTTAATTTATGGATAGAAATTACATCCTTCTTATGTATGGATTTTTTCTCCAAATGTTTCCTTGTTCATTAATGTAAATCAAGCAATTTTTTTCATGCTTAGAACTCCTTAAAAAAAAATATTATACTCACCATGAAGTTTATAATTCATAACCTAGGCACTAAAATGGACAAGTATTTTGGAAGAGCTTCTTAGCTCTAATATGAAAACTATAATTTTTCTCTTGCCCTTAGTTTCCCTTTAAATATTCATAGAGTACTTGTAGATACACGTGGGAATCATTTACCCTGAATTGCATTAGGTTGTCAAAGGTGTGCCTAAAGCTCCACAATTAAGAAGGAACCCCCTAAGTGTAACATGAGTCTTATTGATCAAGAGGATCTTTTAACAAATGGATAGTCGTGACTCTATATCCAATCATAATAGTGCCTACTATTAGACTCCACAACCTAGGTAGAGACCATAGGTGGAAATAGATTCGATAGCCTACCCCTAACCATCCTCATATGATAATGGATATACCCATCATTGCTATCTATTTTCCCTCATGAAGTAGGATAATGCTCTTCCTACCTTTAGTTCCCCCATTTAAAAGTAGATTATTGTTACTTCCTTAAGATCCAAATCCAAGTAACTTCCTTATTCATAAGGAATCACATACATCTACTCCCAACGGTGAAGCTCACACACCTAGCTCTATGAATAAAATAATCTTACTCAAAACAAAAAACTATGACTCAATCTATTTTAAGGAAGAGTGTATGTTAGTATATGACCAATGTCTACCGCTCATGAATATATTTACTAAGGCACATTTTATAAGGCTCAATTACGAGGAGAAGCCAAGTGTGCATTATCCAATTCATGGGAATCCCAACTTGCATGTTGAATGAAGGTCAAATTGGACCATCTAAGGTATCATAAGTTACCACAATCCCCAATTGTGGGCTTCTGGGTAGTGTGGAGCAGCCTCGGTTGGGGGGTTGAAGGGGGGTAGTGGTCCCCTTGCCTTGGGGGTCCCAAGGGGCTAGCAGTAACCATTTTTAGGGTCCACGGGTAGTGCACCCAGTGCAACGGTAAAGGGAATATTGCATGGAATATTCATTGTCAAAATAAGAAATCGCTCATATTTCTTAGGTGGATTGAACCAACCCAAGCTGTATATGTGAATTATGCCAGTAGTGGCCACTCACGTTCTACCCCCTATGTATAACTATTAAGAGAAAGACACATCTCTCCATTAATCTATATATACATGATTCCACACTACCCCATATATTGAATTGAGCCAACATACCTCTACCTTGTAACTCTCTATCTAGAGTTTTCCATATCACCATTTAAGTTGTACCTTGAGAGCACACAAGTGGACAATGCCATCATCATTGTACTCACTATATGTGTTATCTTCTTTGCTACTGATCATGTGTTCTCTTGTGCAACTAATTTCTTCTAGTATATTCCCTTTTCTAAGAAGAGGTTACATGTGGAATATTTCCCTTTCCCTTTCATTCCTTTCACAAATCAAAAGGCATCCTTTCATAGAAGATTATGCTTCCTAATTATATGGAATATGTGATGGGGACAATCTTTCATGATTGTAATGGACACTTGAGTGATAAATAAATAGGAAAAATAGATCACTACCTAGAGAAATTACTCCCTTTATTTGTTTGGAGCTTGTAAAAGGATACTTGTGTTGGTTTCCAGCCATACAAACATCTTCAAGATCAATAATTTAATCTCCCCTCAAAGAAGAAATACTTGATAGGAACCATTTTCGCTAAAGTGATCAAAGGAATAATCCTCTACATGATTCGTAATTAGGGTACACAATCTAAATGGGGACAAAATCATGAATATGTTCTTCCCATCATGATGGAGGATAAATCCTATGCCATATCCTATGGAAATGCAACGCAACATTTCCTACATAAAAACTAATCCATGAAGTAGTTGGGAATGGAGGTTCTGGTTTTGAGTATAAGTTTATGACATTGTGTGAATACTTAAAATTCAAAGAGAAGGGAAATATTATGACACCGAGTAAATCTTTATTAATACATGCATGTCTTGAACTCATCTTGAGTGGATATAAGTAGTCCCTAATCAAGGTTCCATGTGACATGTACTAAGACAAGAGGTGATATGGACACTCATATTCCTAAGCATAAAAAATCATTTGTAACCAAGTTCATCAGTACCCTAGAATCCAAAATTAGATTAGCTTTCATGTATAAGCTTTCTATGGTATCTAATGGTAGTGAACAATCCATTATGCCATGATAATTAGGCAAGAACAAACTAACTTTAGAGGAAGGAATTTAGGGTCTTCGAGAACCTTTAGAAGAAAAGCAAGAAAAATCATGTGAGAAAAAAAGAATCCATTGTTAATTTGGATGAAGAATCAATGTTTTATAGTTGAAATGGTTACTCTTGGTGAGAAAATGCTATACCACCATTTGAGGCTTATGGTATACCTCCTTAACATGAATATGAAAAATTGGAAACGTAGGATCATCTTCTTGGAAATTGCAAATGTATGCCTTAAAAACTTATAGAAATGATATTGTCTGGTTCTTTGTTTAGGGATGGGGGAGCCATCAAGTGATGTATATACTCTTATATAACCTTTGAACCTTATGCAAGACATTTCTTATATAAATATCAACATTGTTTCTAATCTTTCATCAAGAACCCCAATTTTTTAGGAACAAGGAGATGCATTATTATCACGAGTCTCATTCCTTCTCTAGGGGACCAATAAGTATTTATTGGTGGAAAGGAGATTCTGATTGCATGTGATAGTCTTATTTGAGATTCTTTATTGTGAATTGGATATTGGTGTCACAATCTATCACTTCATAATATTTATAGCTTGACATGTATCCTTCACGTCTATTCATCTTTTAAATCCTCACTTTACTTTGTTTATGTACTATATTTTCAGTCATTGGGGTTCCCAATGTTCAACACATGTATGTAAAACAACCACATTGAGCACACATTTCTTTCTTCTTAACATGTAATAAAATGCATCCAATTTAACTTACACATTAACCTAATTTTCAATAGCTCACTGTTGATGGGATCTTGTATATCACATGCAAAGAGTGCCTGTTGTATAACTAGGGGTCAAACTGGCCAAAGACATGGGTTTTGAGGGTCCAAAACCACTTGGAGAACCCTTGGATTCTATTGGGAAACCCTTGGGAAAGTGTCTCCAAGAGTGTGGTTTGAACCCTTGAATTATTTGGATTTATTTACTCCCAAATTGAAGGGTTTTGACCCTTAGGATTGATATTTCCTAAGGGTATGCTATTTAACCCTTAGGGAGGTCTCTCAAGCCTTGAGACTTGTATGTACAAGCTTGGGAGAAGTCCTTTTAAGAATCCATGTGAAGGCCATGAGATTCCATGTGAAGGCCATGAGATTCCATGTGATTTCCAAGGTTAGAAGGCCTTGGATTAGAATCCATGTGGAGAGGACACTTGGCAAGCTCTCCTCATATTTCCTCCCTTAGCCTTGGGATATATCTATGGGTAGAGTTGGATGGGTGGATACATGCTCTCTCTTTCCATAGTGGTTTAGACTAGTTGATTTTATACTCTTGAGTGATAGCTCAGTTTCTAGGAAGTTGTTTTCACAACATTGGTATTCGAGCCAGGTTCTGAATGTGAACTGATAGCGTCCTGCGTGGCCCTTTACATTCAATAAATTTTGGCACACATTTTAGCTTAAAAAGGGTTAGTACTGCTATGAGAGGGTTAGCGGTTAGTACTGTTGTGGGGCTCATTAACTCCAATCAGAGAGTACCTACTGACCACTCACTTCGAATAACTACAAAGGAACGTCTACAACAGGCCACATATGGGGTTTTGAACCCGCGAACTTAGGAGAGGACAGCGCTGCTCAAGCCATTTGCTCTAGCCATCTGCTCTAGCCATGAGAACAAGTCCCTTTCGTGTCAGCCACAGCCCACGCGACACACCTGAGGCAGCTTAGAGATGAAAACGATGGGTAGAAGCATTCCTATCACGCACGCATTTCTTTGGAGCACGAAATCAGAGGTGGGGAGTTCACTGTTCAGGACGTACTGAGCCGCCGACTGATCATTAAGTGTTTTTTGAAACTTCCTGTCCAATGAAAAGCTCTGGTTGGCCCTGCTCATATACACTCCTTTCCGCAGCACACGCACATAGCAGCCACTTTCATGGAGTTCTATGTGAAGCATCGAAAATATTATGGGGAATCATTTTATATAGTTTTCCTCATTATTTTCAAGTTTTGAACTCAAGACTTTTCGATTTAAAATATTCTCGTTGCATATAGTTGCATTAGCATATATGTATGAGATATGCAAGCAAAAGATTTCATGCATTCTAAGTATGAACAGAACATGAAATAGAAAGAATGAAATTTATTTGTCTCGAGACATGAAAATAATTATTATAGGATTTGTACATTAATATGCATTGAATTCATCTCATATATGATGCAACAAATATAAATCCATTTCATATATGAGTGTTAGCATACATGAGCGAACCTTCATAGTTCTGGTAAGGTTAAACATTGAGTTTAAGCATATCATTAAGAAACTAATAAGGATTTCCCTAGTAGCGGCAGTGAACCAAAAAAAGCCCAACTTGAAAATCTCACGGTCTCACTATGCGAATTGTAGTCTGGAGAGGCATTAGTTGCAAAGTTCGAACTTGCGTGGCCACAACCCAATATATTTCAAATGAAGGATACTAGATGTTGGGATGTTATGATTTTCCAAGTTTGCAATATCAAAAATGGCCCCACTATGCAAATATACGAAGGATGGACGTAGCTTCCATGAAGGTAAGTGTTACTTTCAAATTGTTCTTGCCATACTAGAATAATGCATTTAAGAATGCATTTCAAATGATGCAAATGAGGTTCTAATGCACATTGAATGGTGTATAGAATGATCCATTTAAACGGACCATTTAAGGCACAATTGAATAGCAAAAGTTTTCTCATTAGCATGAAATGGCACCTATGAAAGATGATTAGGAATTGAACATTGAAGTTTCATCATAGCATGGCATGAACATGAAGGCAAAGTAAGAGCATATTATTGAATAAAATGGAATTCAATATGAGAATTCCATGCATGCTTTAAGGAGTGGTTCAATTTTTGAACCTTATGCATGCTCAACATTTTCATGCATATAAATAGATTGAATCCTGAATGCATGGGTTTATGGGATGAGAGAGAAATAAAGATAAGTAAGCTCAAGGTTTTTAGATAGAAAAATGACTTCTTCATATGAAGTCAGAAGCATAAAAGCTTAATAGTGTAATGAGATCATGAGACTCAATGCCCATTAACTTTTATACTTTTTATTTGTTGGCTTAATTAAAAAGCCAACAAAATTCAACTTAAGAAGAGGAACTTTAAACTTCGAGTCCTACTTATGGACCCCCAAGTTCCATAATACCCATAGCATGCTTGATTAGCAAGACCAAGCACTTAAAGCTTCAAATCCAACAAGTTTCTCTTCTTATTAAACAATAAATGGTAGTAATAAGAACTTGGATTGAAAAATCCAAAGGAGAAACTAGAAGCTTATATGAGACCCTACACACATGGGATAATTTTTTATTGTGAACGATGTTAAGAAGTTGAGAGGAACTTCAACATCTGATCATTGAGGACAATGATCGCACTTAAAGGGGGAAGAGAATGTCCTTAAATGATATATTAGGGAAAAATGGTTGAACCATTTTACCCTTTTAAGCATTCATTTCTTCCCCAACAAGCTTCTTCCTTCATTGACAAGCGGTAGGATCCATTTGGAGCTTTGAGAAAATTGCTTCAAGAGTGAAGAATTGTAACTCATTAAGCATATCTAGAGAAGAGGAAGATTAAAGGGTTGAAAGAAACCCTTAAGGACTCTACTCCAAAATGTGCTCTATGAGTAAGAAACAATTTATCAAGAAGGTTAACAAGGTAACCATTCAACAAAGCTTATGATTGACTATATCCTTTGATATAGATGCCTATTTATGTCAATAAATGATATCTAGTATGCGAATACTAGCTCTATTATCAAATGACATAAACAAAGATAACTTTGATTGCATCTAATCAAGGAAAATAGTTCAATGAAAGCTCAAAGTCTTTTCAAAGAACAAATCAAGACTCTATAAGAATGTAACTTACAAAGATTTTGATTATATTCGATAAGACTAAAACAAAGGGAGTTTAATCCTTGAGTAAGAGCTAAAGTTGTCTACACTAAGGTGAGATTGTAAATCGGATGGTATGGGACATCTAGGTTTACAATGTCACTTAAGTAGGTTCAGTGGTATGGGACACTGAATTTAAGGATAATTGAAGCTTAAGCTCAAGGATATTGGAGAGCTTTTGAGTGAAGGATTTAGTATAAATGAACCTCCCATTTGGATAGGGAATTAAAAAAATCATCAATTTCCTACAGTTTTCGAGGAAAAAAACTCTTAAAAGGGGGGAAGAAAGGTATCATCAATATGATACTTCTAAGCAAAAGATATTCCTTAACTCTTTTATGAAAGTTAAGGAGTACATTGGATGTCCTTAAATACCCAAGTGTGTTTGAGTTAAATCTCAAACAAAGTAAGAACCAAATATGTAAGAAGGGAATTCATTAAAGAATTCCATTTTTGCAAGTAAATCAAGGTAAACTAGCCAAAGATTTGAGGCATATTTAGAGTAGGCTATTTGAGAATAGATAGATCCAAATTTTGGATCAAAAAGCATGGCAACTTGCTTAAGTCAAAAGGGGTGACATATAATTGTTGATCCCTAAGAGAAGAATGGTTTGAAGAACATCAACATGATGTTGAAGACTTAAGCAAAGATATCAACTCGTGAAGGTATGAGTTTAAGATCCCAAGAAAATCCCATGGGAAAATATCATTGAAAAAGGGATCTAAAGGAGAAAAGGCTCGATCTTATCTCAATTAGCTAGAGGAATTTTGAGAAAGCCAAGTGACCTAACTTGGTAAAATATATCAAACATTTTATGGTTGGATAATTCAAGAGGCCTCCATTGGTCAAAAATATCAAACCTTTTTATAGTTCGATACCAAGTAAAGTTCAAAGGTCAACCTAAATAGACCTTTGAATTAATTGACATTAGAAGCCTTAGTCTTTGATCTCATGAAAATGATACCAAGGAGTTCCAAGATGGAATTCATGATCAAGGTAAATGATCAGAGAGCATTGAAAAGATAAGGGCAAAAAAGGTGGAAACATTGAGGATGTGGTTCTACGGATTGGAGAAAGGACTCACTGGTATGGGACAGTGAGAAATAACTCCCATTGAGATTTTTCTTTGATGGCCAGAGAGAAAATAGCCTCAAGATCCGATAGGAAACATCACGATAAGCCTTAAAGATAAGACCATTTGGATTAAGGTCTTAAGGTCATTATGAGGTATAGAAATGTACCTCCTTGAACTAATTGTATGAACAAAAGGGTAAATAGAATGAACATGACATTTACCCTAGAACAGGCTATCCTTTATCCTCGTAAGCAGATGCATTTTTCTTAATAAAATCCATAGCCAAATTTTATATGGAACAATAAATTTGGATAAGAAAGAGGGTAAAAATTTTGGGAGTTTACTAAGTTAAACGCCAAAAGTAAAGTCAAGCATATTCAAGTATAATAACCTTGAATGAAAAAATGATCAGTAAAAGATCTTCTTATCTTTGGTGAGAACAAGTGATTCAAGAATGTTCCTAGCAAGATCTGGGATATGATGCCTAGAAACAGGTATCTTTCTTGCAAGACCTTGAAACTTGAATCATCTAAACTCCATCCAATAGAAAATCTAGAGGGTGTCTTGATGAAGTATTGTTTCTCAATTTTGAGGATTTGAAGGAATTGGTTTATGAAGATTTGTTTCTCTTTGCAAAGCTTTGATAACCTTTGAGGTTAGTATACATAACTATCTAAACCATAGTTGGTTTAAGATAGTTAGTACTGATTCTCATTGAAAAAAACAGGCTAAGCTAAGACGAACAAATGGGGTAGAGACTTAGGAGAATGGTCTACCAAATAATTCCAATTAATAAAGTCATTTGTGGATCTTAGTCTTGAATATTAAAACTTCCAAAAGGATTAAACTCTATTCTGAGAATTAATCCAAGGAAATTCAAACATGATCAAGATAGGGATCCACTTGTAGACATGAACTTGTAGATTGGGTATATTATCATTCAGAATACTTGAGCTTTATGTTTCAAGAAAACTTGGATGATTGAAATAAGTCCACCTAAGTTGCCAGGGAATGAGAAGATAGTATTTCTCCTCATTCTATTGAGCATGTTTTGGCAGGGACTCACTAGACCCACTTTGCTAAGTTCATATCTTTAGCTAAGTCCTGGAAAATACAAATAAAGTATATTTGTATTTGAAAAGGACTACAAAAGAATAAGTTAAGATTAGAACATCAGAAGATTCCTCTTCTTTCTGTTGAAAGTGAAAGATGAATCTAGTTTCTAGCCCTTTCAAGATAGAGATAAGATCTCTATCATAGACTCCTAAAATTATAAATTCTACGCAAGTACAAAGTGTACTGAAATTTATTATTTTATGGAGCTCTAGGTTTGTGAAAGTGCCAAAAGAAAAAGACCACCAAAGAAGTCCACCCATTTCACTAGTCCATAGGTACAAGGCATGCATGTACATTCAGGTGGACTAAGAGAAAGTGATTTGGGTTGGAATTTTGATTCCTTTCCTTTCATATTAAGGTAGGCATTAGCCTTTATCTGATTGTTGGAAACGAATCTAAAGAGAGAGATGACCATGCTCAGAGAATAGATCATGGTGCACGGGGGAATACTTCACATATTATACCTACACACATTTTCGAGGATGAAAATGTTAAAGGGGGGAAGAATGTTGTATAACTAGGGGTCAAACTGGCCAAAGACATGGGTTTTGAGGGTCCAAAACCACTTGGAGAACCCTTGGATTCTATTGGGAAACCCTTGGGAAAGTGTCTCCAAGAGTGTAGTTTGAACCCTTGAATTATTTGGATTTATTTACTCCCAAATTGAAGGGTTTTGACCCTTAGGATTGATATTTCCTAAGGGTATGGTATTTAACCCTTAGGGAGGTCTCTCAAGCCTTGAGACTTGTACGTACAAGCATGGGAGAAGTCCTTTTAAGAATCCATGTGAAGGCCATGAGATTCCATGTGATTTCCAAGGTTAGAAGGCCTTGGATTAGAATCCATGTGGAGAGGACACTTGGCAACCTCTCCTCATATTTCCTCCCTTAGCCTTGAGGTATATATATGGGTGGAGTTGGATGGGTGGATACATGCTCTCTCTTTCCATAGTGGTTTAGACTAGTTGATTTTAAACTCTTGAGTGATAGCTCAGTTTCTAGGAAGTTGTTTTCACAATAGTGCCCATACACAAAAGAATTGTTTTGATTCCTAGAAACAAGAGTTAACTATGGTTAAGGTGTCTTTTTTGTATTTTCTTTGCTTTCCCATTTACCTGCTATCCAACCAATATAGTTCGCATAGGTAAACTTCCAAATAGTTACACACTACTAATCCATTTTGCTTACTTATTTTCATTCATGGTTGGACATGGATCACAATTTTGTAGAAGTGTATTTTCAATTATCTAATGGGATTTATACAGTAAAAGTTCTTTCTCATTCCTCATGATCTCATATTTAATTTTCAGTCAACATCAATGGAAGATCAGGCATAGGAGATTGTAGATTCTTGCAATGCAAATGTTTTTTATGTAGATTTCTTGTATTTATGTTGTTTTGGTTAATTTTAATTCAATAGAAACATGTTTTATTTTTCCATTTCCACATTCAATCATGCTACTTTTGGTTAAAAAGAAAAACCTAATGATTATTTTATTCATAGTAATGCTATGTAATCCTTTGCTAATTTTGTAAACATTTTAATGATGCTAGTATTGGTTAAAAAGGAAAAAAAAAATCTAATGATTCTTTATTCTATGCAATCGTCTTTAAGTCTTTACATGCTGTGTGAATGGGATTTGTTTATCAAGCATGAATCTATGTATGGTTCCCATTGAGTTTTTCTTTGGGGTTTTCATTGAAGAAAACTTATCAATCTTCAATTATGGACTATAAAAGAAAAGGGATGAGCTATCCTCAAAATGATGCAATCATTTACTGGAATCCATGGATGAATATGAAGCAACAAACTATGATGCAAGTGTGGTGATTATCATCAATTATGAGATCTCTCCATTGCAAAATGTAGTATCTTTTTGTGTTTCCCAAATGCTAAAGGAGGCATGCCAAAGTGATGGAACCAAATATTATTCACAAAAATTGGGTTCTTTGATACCAAGAAAGACCAATAAAATGAATAAGTTCGTGAATAGAATTAGTGACCTATAGCCCAAGGAGAAGCCACATCATTAGTTGTGTGATAATGGAAGCATGATTCTCAACCATAAGAGTAAGGAGATGTTTGATATGGGCTTATTAGGCCATCTTTATGTGTGTATGGGGAAATGGATAGTAAGGTAAGACCCTTAGCTTGAGGGAATGACCTTGAGATAGGTGGTAGAGTGACTATGCATAGTGACCACATGCATACATCAAACCAATCTAGAAACTTTCCATTTATGGGGAAAGAGGAAACTTTTTATTCATGAGGGAAGAGGATATAATGGATGGGAGGTGAGTCATACACACAACATTCCTCATGCGTTCTTTGCAGATCCTTCGAGAGAGTCTTAGAAGCCTTTCAAAACTTGACTTTAGTTCGATTATTTCTCAAGGAACATAACCCCAATAATAAGATTTTTGATCTAAAAGGACAATCATACAAGGATCTTGATAGTCATATCACTTGTTTTGAGATAAAATGAAGTGAGAATGGATTTGATAATTAAATAGATGAAATCAAGAAATAGAAATGCATATCTAATTTATAGGGAGATCCATGAGCTTCTCCAAAGAGAATGAATTAGCACTTATTTTAGCATCCCTTGCAAAAAAAAATTCTAGGTCAATCATTTTGTCAAAGGCATATATAATTTACATAAGAATGTGATGATTCTTGTCATGTGCATTGTAGAAGAGGCCATCGAGACCATAGTTCCAAATCTCCTAATTCAAGGGGGATTCTTCCTTAGGGAAGTTTACCCTGTGACATGTCTATGTGCAAGAGCACAACTTGACAGTGAAATAGTGATGTCACAAAAATGATAAATTTACGAGAACCCAAATGAGAAAAGACCAACTCCTTAAGAATCAAAATGATTACAATAAGTTAAAATAATCCAAATGGGCATTACAAGGTGGGCTGGAAGCCACCCCAAAGACTAGAGATCGACGTCACAAAAATCAACAGTAAGGAATATATGAAACAACAAAGTACTCTCTGCAAGAGAAATGCAACAAACTCCAAGTGAGATACACTAGCTAAGACTACTCGATCAGCCTTCATGCTATTTGCCACATGACTGAGAAGCCAATTACACTCTGTATAGTCACCATAGAGTGGCCTCAACACACAATGAGTAGAGTCAGGACAAAGTGCAGAGAGCAACCAAAAGAGGATTTGACTAGTAGAGGATAAGCAATCTAACTAGAGTAGAGATCCAATAATGAGATGAACAGATAAAAGATCCCGATCAAAGACATATATATGATAGCCAAAATGAGTGCCAAGCATCTTCTTATATAGTCTCAAAATGCCAAGAGGAGTATCCTTGTCGAATCCAAGCTCTTATTGTTGTACATGCCAAACTCACAAATCTAGCGGAAAAAGTGGGCTAATTTTGGTAGTGGTTGCAAACAACATTTATGTCTTTCAATTAGTTCTTCTAACAACGACAAAGCCTTACAATAGCTTTCCTTGGTTTTGAATGCCCAAAATGGAGTTGCCCTCCTCAAAGTATAGTCACATACCTAAGAGGAGGAATAGTCACCCATTAGCCAAAGTGATAGAGTAATAACCTTGCATGGGTTGGAGTAATGGCCACTGTCAGAGACAAGTGTTCTTCATGACCCGAATTCCAATTCAACGGAGAAGTAATGATCTAGATGGTGGGAGGGTTTGAGGGGTGAGAGACAAGTTGGGTTGGGGAGAGGGGGAGACGATTTGGGTTTGATGGGGTAAGAGGGCAAATCGGGTTTGAGGTGGTGAGAGGTGAATTGGTGTTTTAGGGGGTGAGGGTAAAATTGGTGTTTGAGGGGGTGAGGGGTGAATTGGGTTTGAGGGGGTGAAGGGAGAATTGGGTTTGATTAGGGTGGAGGGACAAATTTGCGTAGGTTAGGGTGAAGGGATGAATTAAGGTTGATTAAGTGGAGGGACAAATTAGGGTTGATTAGGGTGGAGGGACAAATCATGGTAGGTTAGAGTGGAGGTATGAATTAGGGCAGGGTGGAGGGGGGTTGATTAGGGTGGAGGGATGAATCAGGGTAGGGTGGAAGGGGGTGAATTAGGGTTGATTAGGGTGGAGTGTGATAGGTTAGGGTGGAGGGATGAATTAGGGTAGGGTGGAGGGGGGCGAATTAGGATTGATTATCATGGAGGGGGCCGAATTAGGATTGATTAGGATGGAGGGAAAAATTAGGGTTGATTAGGGTGGAGGGACAAATTGGGGTAGGATGGAGGGATGAATTAGAGTAGGGTGGAGGACGAATTAAATTTGATTAGGGTGGAGGGATGAATAAGGGTAGGTTAGGGTGGCAGGAGGAATTAAGGTTGATTTGGGTGGAGGGATGAATTAGGGTTGATTAGGGTGGAGGTATGAATTAGCGTAGGTTATGGCAAAGGGATGAATTAGGGTAAGGAAGAGGGATGAATTAAGGTTGATTAAGGTGGAGGGACAAATTAGGGTAGGTTAGGGAGGAGGGATGAACTAAGGTTGATTAGGGTGGAGGGATGAATTAGGCTTGATTAGGGTGAAGGGAGGAATTATGGTAGGTTAGGGTATAGGGACAAATTAGCGTAGGGTGGAGGGAGGAATTAAGCTTGAATAATGTGGAGGAAAATTAGGGTAGGCTAGGGTGGAGGGACGAATTAAGGTTGATTAGGGTGGGGGGACAAATTAGAGTTGATTAGGGTGGAAGGATGAATTAGGGTGGGTAAGGGTGGAGGGATGATGTAGGGTAGGGTGGAGGGGGGCAAATGAGGGTTGATTAGGGTGGAGGGGGGTGAATTAGGGTTGATTAGGGTGGAGGGATGAATTAGAGTTGATTAGGGTGGAAGGAGAAATTAGGATAGGTTGGAGGGATGGATTAAGGTTGATTAGGGTGGAGGAACAAATTAGGATATGGTGGAAGGATGAATTGGCATTGAGTAGGGAGGAGGGGGCAAATTAGGAATCTAGGGAGGAGGGGGCAAATTAGGAATCTAGGCAGGAGGGGGGAAAATTAGGCTTGATTAGGGTGGAGGGAAGAATTAGGATTGGTTAGGGTGGAGGGACAAATTAGGGTAGGGTGGAGGGTCAAATTAAAGTTGATTAGGGTGGAGGGACAAATATTGATGGGCATCTCAAGGGAGAGGACTTGGGTGCACAAAATCCTCCACAAGGGATTACGATGGCCTTGTATTTACAAGGATGCTATTATATTTTCAACCATTAGTCAACTTGGTGGTAAAAAGTATATTTTGATGGCCACATGCTATTCCTCTAAGTGGGTTAAAGCTAAGGATATTTCTAATTTCACTACAATGATAGTGGCAAAGTAGTCAACTTGGCGGTAAAAAGTATATTTTGATGGCCACATGCTATTCCTCTAAGTGGGTTAAAGCTAAGGATATTTCTAATTTCACTACAATGATAGTGACAAATTTTATGTACATGAGGTCCAAATTTAATCTCTTCATAGTAAAATCAAGCATCAAATTGATGCAAGAGCCACCATCTACAATGACACCTATGAAAATTTCACTTTTTATGGAAACAGATACGCTTGAACTCTGGTAGTCTGCAAGGGATGTAGGGGGAAAATCTACAATGAACCCATCTATACTTGGTGGTGGGATTAGGTATCTAGACTATATGACTTTCTATAAATCATTTCTCACCTTTGAGTCCATTTTTATGAGATGAAATAAACTAACCTTGTGTTCAGTTTCCTTTTAAATTTCTTCGATATCACCTCTTGTGTATTCTCTTCGGAACAAATGGGTTGGTCCTTAACTGAAGTCATCACTATGTCATAGGCTCTTCAATGGCCACCTGATCCTTCAAATCAGCCTTCTTACCCTCTTCTTTTTCCTTGACTCCCTGTTGCTCTTCTGTATGGTTTGTTGTTGCCTGTCTAGATCTAGCCATCATAGGTACTGGAGATGATGAAACAACATAAGATTGTGGAGTTGTACCTTCTTCTCTTGGAGAGACCATAATCATATGGATGAGAGTGGGGCGATTGTGAGGACAATCCTTTGTGAAATGATCCTTGGTGCCTAGACAATGTTGATAAGGAGGTGTGCCCTTAGGTAGAGATCATATGTTTTGCATGTAACCATATTCTCCACAGTAATAACACATTAGAGTTCTAGTACATCTAGTTCGATTTGGACAATTCTCCTCTCTGTCATGCATACTTGAAGTACTAGCATAAAATGTGTCAAGAACTTGGGTCTTACCTCTTTGCCAGGCTCCCTTAAGGTAGTAACAATCACACACCTCATGTCCACCTTTGCCAAAAAATTGGTAGCTTACTCGATTAGGGTAGTTCATGTTGGAGTGACCATTGTTGTTGCATGTGGTACACCAAATTTGCCTTCTAATGTCTTGAGTAGTCCACAACTCCTCCACTTCATGATGAAGTTGCACCACTTCATGATGAAGTTGAGTAGTCCACAACTCGTCCACTTCATTGTAGCATGTAGGTGGCAAAATGACCTTCTCCTCTTGTTGACTTTGTTGCATCTTCAATGCTTCTAGTTCCCTTGTAATTGCTCAATCGAGTCCAGATTCGTGACGTAGTTTGCTTGAATCCCACCTTCAAAATGCACTCTGGCCTTCTCTATGCAAGAACTGACCGCCACAAAATCATTCAATGTGGCATCTAGTCTCAATGATTCGCTAAGATTCTATTGAGAAGACCTTGGGAGAGCCTTTTCTATCCACTTTTTGACTAGGAAGTGTTCGGTGTGTGTAGAAGTGCGAGAGACACACAAGAAGCACACACAAGGAGCACAAATGCAGCAAGACACACGGAGAAGACGATGACTGGAAGAGATCTCTCTATTGATCGATGAACTTAACTGAAGTAAGAGCTAAATAATATCCCTAAGTACAAAGTACCACCACAAATGAGAGTATCAAGTATGTGGTAACATGGGGAAAAAACCTCTAGCCAGCACTAGAGTAAAAAGTGCCCATGTATAGGGAAAAGGTTCACATCAAAGCTACTCGAGGAACACATAAGTGTAACAAACCCCCCCTGGAGCGAATGATGTGAACACATACAGGGAGTGACAGATTAGCCCCCACAAGGTAACAAGCCTAAAGCTTTGCAAAAAGCTTCAAACTTTTCCCATGGAAGAGCTTTGGTGAATATGTCTCCCACATTATCTTGTGTAGGCACATATACCAAATCAATATCTCTGCATGAAGGCGCTCTCTCACATAGTGATAATGCACCTCAATATGTTTGGTCTGTGCATGAAACACTGGGTTTCGTGCAACAGCCAAAGCACTCTGACTATCAGTGAGAATATGCGTAGCAGCATCAATCTCCATGCAAAGATCCATCAATAGGCGTCTCACCCATATACACTCCATTGTCACTGTGAAAACTGCCCTGTACTCAACTTCACAACTCGATGTCGCCACTGTAGGTTGCTTCTTACTCAACCAAGATATGCATGAGTCTCCGAAGAAAAAGCAATTACCACTAGTGGACACACAAGTATCATAACAACCAGCCCAATCACTATCTGTAAAAAGCATGCAAGCATGGCTGAATATCTCTACCATAAAAGAGACCTAAACTCAAAGTGCCTCGAAGATATCTGAACACGCGTTTCACCGCTTGCCAATGCTTAGTGCCAGGGCTATGCATGAATCAACTCAACTGGGAAACTGCATATTGTCCGGCCTTGTGTTGCATGCATATATAAGACATCCCACAACTTGCTGATAAAGAGAAGTGTCAAATGCATCACTGGAATCCTCAACTGAGAACTTGAATCCTGTCTCAACTGGTGTGGAAACTGGCTTACAATCCTCAAAGTCAAAATGCTGAAGTAGTTTTTCAACATACTTTGCTTGATGCATAACAATTCCCCCCTCAACTGATACAAACTGGATGCCAAGATAGTAGCTCAAAAGACCAAGATAAGTGACATCAAAAGTATGCTGCAAATCAACCATAAGAATGTCAAGTTTTGCATCACATGACCCAGTCAAGAGTATGTCATCGACATAAAGAACAAGCACTATAAGATCAGCCCCATTTTTGCGTACATAGAGTGTGCTTTCAATCGGACTACATGTGAAGCCAAGAGCAATCAAGTGTTTATGTATTTTGTCATACCATGCACGTGGAGCTTGCTTGAGACCAACTATTGGCAGTTTTTTTCATTCAAGTAGAGGGAAAACTGAATTTTCATGAAATACCACATCTCGACTCACAATAATTGTGTTCGTCAATGGATGGTATAACCGATATCCCTTACTTTCAGCACTATAACCAACAAATATACATTTCTTTGCCTTGTCATCAAGTTTGTGACGTTGTTGTGATGGCACAAGAGCATATGCCAAATAACCAAACACACGCATATGACTAATCATAGGCTTATGACCATTCCAAGCCTCATAAGGAGTGATGACTCTCAATGCTTTTGTAGGGCAGCGATTCAACACATAGTTTGCACACATGACCGCTTCCATCCAAAACTTATGAGGAAGATGCTTTCCTTTAACCATACATCGTGCCATTTCAAGCACAGTTCTATTTTTATGCTCGGCAACACCATTTTGTTGAGGTGTATATGGCACCATACATTGGTGTGAAATACCTCTTTCATGAAGAAAAGCATTAAACTCATGTGACATGTATTCACCGCCACGATCCGTGCGTAGAGTCAAAAGCTTTTGTGAAGAAAAATTTTCAGCCATAGCTAAAAATGCTTTGAAACAAGAAAATACCTCATTTTTTGCTTTCATAGGATACACCCATGTATGGCGAGTAGCATCATCAATGAAGGTAACAAAATATACATGCTTCCCAAAAGATGGAGTCTTGACGGGACCACATACATCACTATGAACAAGTTGCAATTTTCTTGTAGTGTGTGTATGACTATCTTTTGGAAAAGAAGCACGATGCATTTTTCCAAGAATGCAACCTTCACATGCATGCTTTTCAATGGACTCAAGTGTAGGCAAGCCAATAACCATGTCCTTCTTTTGCAAGTAGAGCAAACTATTGAAGTTTAAGTGACCAAAACGAGCATGCCAAAGCTCCATTTCAGCCATGGAAGAAGTATGAGCAACTAAGGCATTCGAGGTAGCCCTCTTGTATGTATCCATGCGATACAAACCATTACATAATGTACCGGACATCACAATAACATCGCCATTGCTGAAATCATGAACCATACAGTTATCATCAACAAAGTGTACATGAAGTCCAGCTTTGGCAATCAACGGAACTGAAATTAAGTTCTTCTTGATACCTGGCACATACAATGCATTTTTCAAGAGAATCACACCTCCATTTGCAGCCGTAAGCTCAATTTCTCCTACCCCAATGATAGGATAAGAGGCATTATTTGCACACACCACATGTCCTCCTTTAGGTGCATCTTTCAAAGAGGCAAAAAATCTTTTCCATGATGTTATGTGCTTTGAAGCACCACTATCAAAGAACCAATCCGAATCAGCCTCACTCACAACCATACATTTAGAATGTAAAGAAGCATCATAATGACATGTAACAACGCATGCCCAAAAATCTTGAGCCATGTTAGCTTCATCATTCTTTGCATTTGCTGAATTTTCAGCAATAGACATGCCAGATTCCTTCTTCTTTTCATTGCGTTTAGCAAGCTTTCTACACTCATCAATAGTATGACCAACCTTCCGGCAATATTTGCATCTCTTCCTCTTTTGCAAATCACTATCATTAGAGGAATGAGTGGAAGAGGAAGCTTGAGGCTTTAGTTTTGATGAACCCAAAGCTGAACCATACTTGCTATTCCCCTTTTGTGAGATAGCAAGTGCTTGCGTTCCCTCAATCAAACCACTCCTATTCACTCTAGATTGCTCTTCTTGCAAAAGAAGAGACACAACCTCATCAAATGCATACATATTAGGATTTCCTTTTGCAACCAAACGGAGTGTAGTAGCAAAGCTTTGAAAAGATTTCGGTAATCCTTTCAACAATGTAGAAATGAGTGATGCATCTGGAATGATCTCATCTATGTTTGCCAATTGCTCTTTCAAGTCCTTGATGCGTGTCACATACACATCCACTAACTCATTTTCAGCCATACATACATCCTCAAGTTGCTTCCTCAAGTAAGCAACAAGTGCTTCATTACGCATGGCATACAAAGAAGCAAGACTGTCCCATGCCTGTCTCGATGTAGAACATGACCGAATGTGTGGAACTATATGACGCTTCATTGAAAGCGCAATCAAAGCATGAGCTTGAGCATCTTTTCCATCCCATCTAAGCTGCTCTTGTGTAGGTGGAGAAGGAGAAACCACTGTACTCGAAGAAGAAGCTCCATCTGTGACAGTAGACTATGAAGTAGAAGCACCTGCCGGTCTTCGATCTACATCTGCCACTATGTTCCAAAGTTTTTTTGCAACAAGAACATGCTTCGTCATGTAAGACCACATCGGATAGTTGGTCCCATCAAGCTTATCTTCAGCTTGAAGCATGCCAAACAAGTCATTGCTGCCTGCCATTTCACTTAGGAATGAGAATGTTGCAAAATCTTCACTTCGACGAAAACTGAAAATGAGTGCTGAAATTTCAGTTCACAAACTGTCACTCTGATGGCGATTCTGACTACATGAATGGCTTTGAAATGGGGGTAAAATGCCAGCGCATCTGGTGGAAATGTTTCCAGGCTGCTGAAATTCAGTTTTATGCTCTGAAGTCGATTTGCACTATTAAAGTGCACGCGCGCCGCGACGCAAAAAATTGAAACTTGAGAAGAAGCTGAACCTACTCTGATACCACTGTTGGGTGTGTGTAGAAGTGCGAGAGACACACAAGAAGAACACACAAGGAGCACAAACGCAGCAAGACACACGGAGAAGATGATGGCTGGAATAGCTCTCTCTATTGATCGATGAACTGAACTGAAGTAAGAGCTGAATAATATCCCTAAGTACAAAGTACCACCACATATGAGAGTATCAAGTATGTGGTAACATGGGGAAAAAACCTCTAGCCAGCGCCCATGTATAGGGAAAAGGTTCACATCAAAGCTACTCAAGGAACACATAAGTGTAACAGGAAGGAAGGCTCCTGGGGCGTGCAACAAACAAGAAACGGGTGGTTTAGCATGTGTATGAAGTTCATGAAAAGATTCACTTGGCTATAACTTCAAGTTCTCCAATTGATTAAGGATCGCTCAAAAGAGTCGCTTGGCCAAAATGTTTGAGAGAAAGAAGTTTTGAAGGCCTCCTAGGTGGCAAAGTGCCCATCTACATGTTGGCTATTCTGTTTTTCTACAGGTCCCTCTTAGGTAGAAGGGAACATTACTAGCATAACATCTTCTTGATGTTGAATCCCATATCCGCAAGATAAGGAGATGAACCTCCTTACATGATCATTTACATCTTCATGTACTAAACCTTTAAAAGTAGGGAACTTAACATTTAACTTGGATAGTAGATTTGAAAGGTCCTCCATTTTTGCTTGAGTTTCTTCTAGGGTGTCTAAAGCAAAATCAAGAGTTCTTCTAAGCTTCTCTTCTGAAAGTAGGTCAGAGGCTAAATCAATGGAGAGATTTGAAGGTAAAGGGGTATTGAATTGACCAGATAAAGATCCAATTGACTTGTTAGAGCTCTTAGGGAAACAAAGAGGCTCCTTGTCTACTCAAGTATGGTTCATGTACCCACTCAAAAGACTCAAAAAATCAAGAAAAACACTATAGGAAACAATTGCTTTCTACAATAGATAAAACAACAAAGTACTCTTTGCAAGAGAAATGCAATAGACTACAATTGAGATACACTAGTTAAGACTAGTCAATCAATTTTTCATGCCATCTGTCACACGATTGAGAATCTAGCACTCTATATAGTCACTATAGAGTGGCCTCAACAAACAATGAGCAAAGTTGCAACAAAGTGCAGAGAGTAGCAAAATGAGAGCTCAAGAAGAGTATATGACTAGTAGAGAATAAGCAATCTAACTAGAGTGGAGATTCAAAAAAGAGATGAACCAGATAAAAGATCGCGATCAAAGAGATATACATGATAGCAAATGAGTACCATGCCTCTTTTTATATAGCCTCTAGAGTCCAAGAGGAGTAGCCTCACAAAATCCAAGATTTTATTGTCATACGTGCCAAACTAATGAGTGTGGTGGAGAAGTGGGCTAATTTTGACATTGGTCGCTAACCACATTTAGGTCTTCCAATTAGTTCTTCTGACAATGCCAAAGACTTTCAGTAGCTTTCCTCGATCTTGAATGTCCAAAATGGAGTTGACTTACTCGAAGTATAGTCACCTACCTTAGAGGAGGAATAATCAACCATTAGCTAAAGCGATAGAGTAATAATCTTGTGTGGTTTGGAGTAATCACCACTTTTCAGAGATAGTGTTCATGATCCGAATTCGAATTTGAGAGAGAAGGGACGATGTAGATGGGGAGAGGGTTCGAGGGGCGAATTTCGCTTAAGGGAGCTTGAGGGAATGAATGAGGGTTTGAAGGGTGAGAGGATGAATTGGTTTGGGGAGAGGGGGGATGACTTAGTTTGGATGTAGTGAGAGGACGAACTGGGTTTGATGGGGTGAGGGGCGAAATGGTGTTTGAGGGGGTGAGGGGGGAATTTTTGTTTGAGGGGGTGAGGGTCAAATTAGTGTTTGAGGGGTTGATGAACAAATTGGGTTTGAGGGGGTGAGGAGTGAATTGGGTTTGAATAGGGTGGAGAGACGAATCAGGGTAGGCTAGGGTGGAGAGACGAATTAATGTTGATTAGGGTGGAGGGACAATAAGGTTTGATTAGAGTGAAATGACAAATTAGGGTAGGTTAGGGTGGAGGGATGCATTAGGGTAGGGTGGATGGGGTGAATTAGGTTGGACGGATGAATCAGGGTAGGGTGGAGGGAGGTGAATTAGGGTTGACTAGGGTGTGTTGGAGGAGATGGTGGATAATCACAAGAGATGAATTGGTGTAGCTAAAACCTGCTTCACACCTACTATAAGTAATGGTTGGAGAGTCTTTTGTGCCTCTTTAGCTAGGTAATAAGCATAAATAATCACATATGTTGCTTGGAAGATGATCCACTAATGATAGGATCAAAACAGATAGGTAGGCATATAATCCAAGGTCCAAAACTTGTTATTTTGGTTGATACACCTACTCAGAATTTTGAACCATTCTCTGAGTACAACAAAAATTGATAAAATTCCTTTTGGGGAACTTTAATTATCTTAACAAGCTACCAATCATGAGTGATATCATAAAAAATGATGGACTATTTGCAGATAAATATGTTTAGCAAATCAATCATGCATCCTGACATTTACGAGCCTTGACAGTCACAGACTAGTGAGCAGAGATTGATTAATATCTGATTGATCACGAGAAGCATTATCAATGAAACTTTGTAGCATTAAAATAGACACTATGCTGAAGCTATCATGCTTTGAATCACAAGAAATGATCCACTATACAATGAGAACAAGGTTTGACAAGTTCACTATTCTGATGGAGTATGATAGAGATATGAGAGTAAGAAGTAAGGATAATGTATGTATTAAATCATGTAAAAGTACAATGTCATTGGCAATAAATCATTGCTCAATGAGTGAGAAATGAATGATCCATGAGGTGAGCTCCTCTTCACAATGAAAGTACATGAATATGATCTCTGAACCTCGAGATAGACGTGGGCCTTTCATATCCTCTTTTTATAGTCTTTGTTGGAGCCAAAGATTTGAATTCAAATTCAAATCTCTACCTAAAAGTGAATCCTAAAGTATAGGATTGATTCTCTCTTGAATCAACTACCAAATGATATGAGATTATTGTTAGTATATGATCAACATCTACCCCTCATGATTGTATGCACATTTTGTAAGGCCCCCTTTATGAGGAGAAGCGAAGCGTGCATTACCCAATTGATGGGAAACCCAACTTTGCATGTTGGATGAAGGTCATATTGGACCATGTAAGGTATTGTAAGGAAAGGGAGTTACTAGGGTCCCCAATTGTGGGGTCCGGGGCAACGGTGAGCAGCCCCGGCTGGGGGTCCAAGGGGGCCAGCGGGCCCCCTGGCTGGGGGGTCCGGGGGTAGCGCCCCCGGCGTGACGGTAAAGGGAATATTCCATGGAATATTCCTTGTCGGAGTGAGAAATCATTTATATTTGTTAGGTCAGTTCAACTGGTCTAAGACGTGTATGGCAATTACGTAGGCGGTGGCCGCCCACGCTCTACCGCCCATGTATAGCCGTCCATGGCAAGCCACCAATGATCCTATATATACATGACTTCTACACTACCTGAGACATAGAGTTGAGCCAGCATACCTGTACCTTATATCTCGCTGTCTAGAGTTGTCTAGATCACCATTTAAGCTCTATCTTGAGAGCGCACGGGTGGACAATGCCATCATCTTTGTACTTGCTGCTTGTTGAGATTCTCCTATATCTGTTATCTTCTCTACTATTGCTCATGTGTTATATTGCGTAACTATTGTCTTACATGGTATCAGAGTTGTAAGGTTCGAATAGCTTGAGAAGTATCACTACTTTAGCCTACTAGCAAACTAGAATATCAGTAGATTATTCGAGTGATTACATGATGGCTTCATCATCGAACACTGATCTTGGTGTTTCAGCTAATGTTAATGTTGCACCTATTCAAATTCGCCCACCTGCATTCACTAAAGGGAAGATGGATGGAACCAACTATACACTCTCGAAGTTCAAAATTTTAGCAATTTTGGACTCCTATGAAGTACTTGACACTATCATGGGACCGATGGGATTGGATCCACAGCCTATACCAGTTGAAGATCCAGCAAATTCAAGATTGATGATTCAGCCAGACCCAGATCTTCTACGAGCTTGGAAGAGGCGGAATGCTGATGCATTATGTGCGATTGTCACTAGTGTAAGTGATTCTGTGCTTACTTTAGTTCAACATACTACTAAAGCACATGAGGCTTGGGGCATATTGGCACGTCAATATGAGACCAAGAATCACACTAGGATACAAAATTTAGAGAATCAGTTGGCAAATGAAAAGCATTCTGATTCTGAAAAGGCTGAAGATTTTATCAAACGGATCAAACATCTTCAAGATCAATTGGTTGCAGTTGGTGTTGTTGTAACACCAGAAGAGCTGGCTCGAAGATGTGTACATGTTCTTCTAGCAAAGTATGATGGATTAGTAACAACCCTTAACACTCAAGTAAGACCAACTCCCCTTACATTTGAAGAGTTTTGTGCGATGCTTTTAGAAGAAGAGATGCGACTGAAGAATCGGCAAAGCACAAGTGATGCTGCATTCTCAGCAAATGCAAAAGGTAAAGGCTCTTCTCATGGATCAAAGAGGAAGCCAAAGAAGAAAAATTTCACAGAAAGTTACTTCTATTGTGAAAAGAAAAGCCATGCCATCAAGGATTGCAGAAAGAAGCAAGCTGATGAACGGAATGGGATTGTAAAATCATCATGGAAGAACAAAGAGTCTACAAACAACACAGCTGGAACTTTGGGTAGCTATTGAAGAGGTATGCTCATCTACTCAAGCACGTGTTGATGAACCATGGATTTTAGATAGTGGAGCTTCTTGCCATATGACCAGTAAAAAGGATTAGTATAGTTCCCTGGTGCCTCTGTGGGAATCCATCAATGTAGTGGTGGGAAATGACTCCAAGTGTCCAGCCGAAGGAACTGGAACCATCTCTTTTATCACTTCTCTAGGTGTTGAGAAAAAGTTATCCGATGTTCTCTATGTACCTACACTTAAAAGAAATTTGTTGTCAGTTTCTGTAATAACAGATCATGGACTCGAAGTTCACTTCGATAAGAGTGGTGCAAAAATCATGGATTCATCAAGTAATGTTGTAGGTAAAGGCATACGATGGGATAACTTGTACGAGTTAAGTGCTTTAACTGCTATAGAAGATAAAGATGTAAGCAGGTTATGGCACCAACGATTTGGGCATCTCGGATTTGCAGTTTTGAAGGAGATGCAAAGAATACGGATGGTTGCTCATTTGCTTGCATTTTTAGAGTTGCAAGAAACTTGTGAAGCTTGTATGATGGGCAAGAAACAATGAAAGGCATTTCCAAGAGAGACCAGCAATCCATCTCAAGCTCCTCTAGAGTTGGTACATGCTGATCTATGCGGTAAAATATCTACACCTACTTTAGGAGGATCTTTCTACTTTTTGCTGTTAGTCGACGAAAGATGTGGGTTTATTTCATTCGAGAGAAGGCTGATGCTTTTGAAAATTTTAAAACATGGCATAAGTATGTGGAAAATGAATCAGGAAGAAAACTAAAGAAATTCAGAACAGATAGAGGAGGTGAATTCTTGTCAACCGAATTCAATAATTACTGTAAGGAGCATGGTGTGAAAAGGCAACTTACCACAGCTCATACACCTCAACAAAATGGCATTGTTGAGCACAGGAATAGGACAGTAGTTGAAATGGCTCATTGTATGTTAAAGGCTCAAGACATGCCTGATTCATTCTGGGCAGAAGCAATCAATACAACAGTCTACATCCTCAATCGAAGCTACACAAAAGCACTGAAGGGGATGACTCCTCAAGAAGCATTTTTTGGTAAAAAGCCTTCAGTTTTGCATTTCAGAAATCTGATGGAGAAATTTCCTCAATAAAAAGCCAACCAGTTGTAGCTGCATAGCGTAAGCCACTACTGAAGTGGGCACAACAGGTCTTTGATGATCACAATCCACATGTAGATGTACTAGAATCATCCTCGGATGGATTACAAAGATCAAAGAGAATAGAGGAGCAAAGAAGAGCCTCGGAACACATTGTTAATATGGCTCTAATGGCAGATATCATGGGCTCGATAAAGGAACCTACCACCATTGAAGAAGCCCTTGATGATCCAGGTTGGAGAGTGGCAATGCAGTCTGAGTATGATAGTATACTCAAAAATGATACATGGGATCTAGTCGACTTGCCGCCAAAGAAGAAGGTAATAGGTACTAAATGGATTTGGAAAGCTAAGTATAAAATAGATGGAACATTAGAAAATTATAAGGCAAGATTAGTTGCACGGGGTTTTTCATAGATCGAAGGATTTGATGTTCAAGAAACTTTTGCACCAACAACACGCTTGACAACTATTCAAACGGTACTTGCAATAGCTGCACAAAAGGCCTGGCCTATTTTCCAGATGGATGTCAAATCTGCATTTTTGAATGGTCACCTGAAGGAGGAGGTATATGTATCTCAACCACCAGGTTTTGAGGTGCCCAATTCAGAAAATAAAGTTTGCAGGTTGAAGAAAGCTTTGTATGGACTTAAACAAGCTCCACGGGCTTGGTACCAACGGATAGATAATTTTTTCAAAAATATGGGTTTTGAAAGAAGTACTTCTGATGCTAACTTGTATGTAACAAAAAGGGATAGCAAGCTAGTTGTTCTCATTGTATATGTAGATGATTGGATCATTACAAGAGATCATCAGGAACTCATCAATCAAACTCGGATCAGCTTGGGAACTGAGTTTGAAATGACAGACTTAGGTCTACTCCATTTTTGTCTGGGAATTGAAGTATGGCAAAGGAAGGATGGCATTTTCATCTCACAAAAAAAATATGCCAAAGAAATTCTCAAGGCATTTGGAATGATGGACTGCAAACCAACTAGCACACCTATGGAGGTAAATCATAAGCTATCTATGGATGATAACATGCCTGATGTAGATGCTAAGAAGTAGGAAGCTCATTGGAAGTCTTATTTTTCTATGCAACACTAGACCAGACATTTTCTATGCTATTGGAGTGCTAAGCAGGTTTTCCAACAAACCTAAGGAGAGTGATTGGAATGCTGGAATGCGAATTCTAAGGTACATTGCAGGAACCTTGGATTTTGGTATTTTGTATACCAGAGGTGATACACTTCAAGGATATTGTGATTTAGATTGGGCTGGAGATTGTGATTCTTGAAAATCAGTTTGTGGATATTGTTTCTCACTTGGTTCAGGAATATTTTCTTGGGTAAGTAGGAAGCAACCAACTCTCGCACTCTCCTCCACTGAAGCAGAGTACAAAGAAGCTTGTTTGCTTCTTGTGAGGCAGTCTGGTTAAGGAGAATTCTTGCAGATCTAGGCTTTCCATCAAATGTGCCGACTGTACTCAAGTGTGATAATCAAAGTTGTATGGCTATTGCAAAGAACCCAGTATTTCATGCTCGCACCAAGCACATAGAAGTACAGTACCATTACATTTGTGAGCTAATTGAAGATGAAATTGTGGAGCTAGAATATTGCCCAACAGAGGAAAATTGTGCTGACATATTCACTAAAGCACTTGGAAGAGAGCAGTTCAACAGGCATCTTCAACAGATGGGCATAGGACCGAGACCTTCTTGATTTATCATCGGTAAACATTGAGGGGGGGTGTTAGTATATGATCAATGTCTACCCCTCATGATTGTATGCACATTTTGTAAGGCCCCCTTTATGAGGAGAAGCCAATCGTGCATTACCCAATTGATGGGAAACCCAACTTTGCATGTTGGATGAAGGTCATATTGGACCATGTAAGGAAAGGGAGTTACTAGGGTCCCCAATTGTGGGGTCCTGGGCAGCGGTGAGCAGCCCCGGCTGGGGGGTCGAAGGGGGCCAGCGGGCCCCCTGGTGGGGGGGTCCCAGGGGGCCAGCGGGCCCCCTGGTGGGGGTCTAGAGGTGGCACCCCCAGCCCGACAGTAAAGGGAATATTCCATGGAATATTCCTTGTCGGAGTCGGAAATCATTTATATTTGTTAGGTCATTTCAACTAGTCTAAGCCGTCTATGGCAATTATGCGGGTGGTGGCCGCCCACACTCTATCGCCCATGTATAGCCGTCCATGGAAGGCCACCCATGATCCTATATATACATGACTTCTGCACTACCTGAGACATCGAGTTGAGCCAGCATTGTTGGCTTCATGGCAAAAGCTTGATAACTAAGCTGCAGAATTTGCCACGCCACAAGAACTAAGCTAAAGTGTTGTTAGAACACCTCTATAATCATCAATAGCTTAGCAAGTTCCCTGAAACTGAAAACTTCACAACTGTGTTTAGTGAAATTCAAAAATTCACTTAATAGGAAACTTCGCCTTATCTTCAGGCTTCAATACTGATCTCGTTTACTTCAAAACTTTACAATTCTGTGCTTGATTACTGTTAAATAATCTTTCAGCCACTTAAAATGAGCCAAAATTGTGTTTGAAACTCACTGGAATATCACCGGAACTCCACGGGACTGTTACCGGACTATCACTGTAATTGTACCATAATTGTACCGGAATGTTACCCGAATCAACTGCACTTTTGTTTGTAGTTACTTCAAATGACTGTAGATGAAGTAAGGAAGTAATACCTGAACTTCCCTCAGTGAATGAACTCTATCTGAAGTTTGAGGAAAAACTTCACCAGTTCTGGATGTCTTTTACTATCAGACACTGTACCATGTGTACATGTCCCGTTTCACAAAATTCTTGGATCAGTTCGTAGTTGAGATTACTAGCTTCAAGGTGAGCTACCACTCATGAAAAACTTTACATTGTACTGCGAGATCTAACTTGTAGAAGTATGGTAAAACGTGTACTAAGAAAAATTTAACTATTAACTAACTTTCACAGTAACATGAAATCACTTATATTTCTTCACACAAGAAAAATGCGCTCAGATTTTTCCACATGAACATGTGTTTTCTATTAGAGAAGATGTGTACAAAATGGCTTGGCGTCTCTTTGCTCATAGCCATGGAAAACTCTCCTACACTGAGTAGTTCTTCCTTACCATCTCTCTTAGATGAGTACCCAACAGTTCAGGTTCTATTATTCATCCCTACATACACACTATTGCGTCTACTACAAATGCGCTTCTAAGCTCTCTACTCGAGCTCTATCTCATCTTTTTTTCTTTTTGCATTCTCTCAACTCTCTTATATACATTTTTGATCCGAGATTCGTAATTCTGGAAGTTTTTGTGAACTATATTACAGTCGTGAAGTTGTCCCTTCACTAAGGCTTGATTTTCTGAGTACTTTGTTTCTACTTCTCTTCGTCTTTCTTTGTCCTTCATATATCTTCATGTCTCTATATCTAATTAGTGAGTGAATCTCCAACAGCTCCCCCTCAATCACTAATTGACATCTTCTAATCTTTCATATATTCTTCTTTTCTTTTACTCCTACCATTTGTTTGAATCTGCTTGTCTTTACTCCATCCAAGCTCTTTGTCAGAATATCTGCAATCTGATCTTTTGTAGGAGTGAATACTATTTCAATCTCCTTCTCCATTACCTTTTCCCTCAGGAAATGATATTGAATCTCTATGTGCTTTGTTCTTGCATGAAATACTGGATTTGCTGCAAGATACAACGAACTCATACTATCTCCATGTATGATAGGTATACCTTGATCAATACCCATGCTTTTGAACAAGTTCTGCATCCATATCACTTCTTTAGCTGCTTCCACAAGTCCTTTATACTCAGCTTCAGTTGACGATAAAGCCACTGTATGCAACTTCTTTGAACACCAGCTCACAAGCTTATCTCCTAGGTATATCATATACCCATGTGTCGATCTTCTGTCATCTTGACTTCCTGCCCAGTCTGAGTCACTGTATGCTCTCAGCTCTATATCTGATGTAAAAGGATAATATAATCCTTCCTTTATAGTTCTTTTGATATATCTAAGAACTCTTTGTCCTGCAAACCAATGTTGATCCTTCGGACAATGCATAAACTGTGAGAGAACTCCTATTGCATAACTAAGATCTGGTCTTGTTAGCATAGCATAAATCAAGCTTCCCACTAAAGATTGATATTTCCTCATATCTTTAAACTCTGCATCATCATATTTGCTGAGTTTATGATTTACTTCAAGTGGTGTTGAAGCTTCTCTGCAATTCTCCATGTTAAACTTCTTCAGTAAGTTTAGGAGATACCTTTCTTGCGAAACATATACACCATGATCTGTATATGTAACTTCCATTCCAAGAAAGTATGATAGCTTTCCTAGATCACTGATCTTGAACTCTTTTTCAAGCAATCTCTTTACCTTCTTGATCCCTTCATCTGAGGTACTTATGATTATAATGTCATCTACATAAATACAAATGTAGATCATACCTTCATCTGTTCTCTTGATGAGTAGACTTGCATCTACCTTTGAACTTTGGTATCCAAGTTCATTGAGATACTTCACAAGTCTGTAATTCCAAGCTCTTGGAGCTTGCTTTAATCCATAGAGTGTTCTTCTTAATCTGCAAACATGGTTTGGGTAATTGGAGCTTACAAACCCTTTAGGTTGTTCCATGTAAACTTCATCTGATATATATCCATTTAGAAATGCATTCTTTATGTCCAATTGACTTAGCTTCCATCCTTTTGATGCTGCTATAGCAATCAATGTCCTTGTGGTTGACATCTTTTCCACCGGACTAAATGTCTCATCGTAGTCTATGCCATACGTCTTAGCATAGCCTTTTACTACCAGTCTAGCTTTGTATCTGGCTATTCTTCCATCTGCAAGCTTCTTAACTTTGTAAACCCATTTATTTCCAATCACTTTCTTACCATTTGGTTTTGGAACAAGTTCCCAAGTCTTGTTCTGCTCAAGTGCATTAAACTCTTCCTTCATTGCTTCTTCCCATTTTTCCTTACCTTTTGCTTCACTGTAATTCTGAGGTTCTTCATCTTCCTTTACTAAGTAAGCATAGTTTTTCTGAGACAAATAAGAAGTATCATAGGAATACCTTGTTGGTTGTTTCCTTACTCTGTTTGACCTTCTTGGTTCATATTCTTCATGTGTATCTGAATACACTTCTTCATCATACCTCGGTCCATCTTCATTTCTCATATTTGATCCAATCCTGGATGTACTTGCCTGCATATGATCTTCATCTTCATTCACCTACATATGTGATTTACCTTTTTCATTTCTTCTTACCTCTTCTTCAATTGTTTCATCATTATGCTCTCTATCTGCATACCAGCTCTTTCAATCATCAAATATCTCTGGAAACAGTAAACTATTTGGTTAAAGGACTCCATAACCTATAACCCATCTGCTTTTCATCATATCCGATGAACACATATTTTTCAGCTTTTGGTTCAAGCTTACGTCTAAGTTGTGATGGTACATAAGCATAAGCGACTGATCCAAACACTTTGCAATGATCAAGTGTTGGTTTCTTACCCCACCAAGCTTCATAAGGGGTCATTCCATTTAAAGTTGTACATGGTAATCTATTTACCAGATATATTTTTGTATTTACAGCTTCAGCCCAAAGATAATTTGGACAATTCTTCTCCTTTAACATTGCTCTTGCAAACTCAACCAGAGTTCGGTTTCTCCTTTCTGCTACTCCATTTTGTTGCGGTGTATACCTGCAAGTTATTTCTCTTTTGATACCTGCATTCCACAGATAATCATTGAATTCACGAGAAAAATATTCTCCTCCATCAGACCTTAGTCTTTTGAGTTTGGTTCCTGTAAGTCTTTCAGCATATGCATGAAAATGCTTGAAAGCTCCAAACACTTCTGACTTCTCTTTCAAAACATAAATAGTTATCCATCTTGTTGCATCATCAATAAAAAGAACATAATACCTTGAGCCACTAATAGATCCTTCTTTTGTTGGCCCCCATACATCTGCATGTATGAGTTCTAGCAAACCATCATGTTTGTAACCATTTTTCTGAAATGATAACCTGTGTGCTTTTCCCATCTGACAGGCTTCGCATTTATGAATCATATGTTGATTCTTCATATTTGGTAATCCTCGTACAGATTGTTTTTCCACCATAGTTTTGATTCCTTTTTTATTAAAATGTCCTAACCTCTTATGCCAGAGGTCTAATTCTATAAATGCTTTATCACCATGTGTGATTAAGGCTTGACCAACATTCCCTTGAACTTTAAGAGTAAAAAGTCTACCTTCCTTTTTACCATGGACAATTTGATTGTATCCATTCTCTAGATCTTCAACAAATACTCCCTCATTTGTAAACCTGACTTGAAAACCTTTTTCTACTATCTGTCCCACAGTGATCAGATTCTTCAAAATTGTTGGAACATACAAAACATTTGTTAGTAGGTCAGCTCCATTCTTGCACTTGACCTTTCCAATTGACCTCACATTATGTTTTGTATTATCACCTATTTGTACTGTATGATTTGAAATACCTCCTTCCAGTTCTGATAACAATTCTATATTTCCTGACAAATGATTTGAACAACCAGATTCAATATAGAATACCTTGAGATCTTCATTCTCTGACATGCTTATCGAATTCATCATCAATGTTGTATGATTGTCATTCTGCGTATCATTCGCATAGTTGTAGTAGGTAGTGGTGTGAGACTGATTCTGTCCCCAACTTCTTGCTCCACCTCTACCATATCCGCCTCTTTGGCTTTGTCTACCTCTTTGATATCTTCCGCTTCTGCCTCTGCTATTGTTATTCTGATTGTGACTTGATCTTTGAGAATTATGCCAGCAATCATGAGCCAAATGATTGCTTAATCCACAGATCCAACAAGACTTCTTGTTGTTATCCTGATTACCTCTTCCTTTTGTATTACCTCTACTTTTACTTCTGGCATTACCTCTTCCTCTTGCATAATTTGCTTGAGTAGTCATCACTTCTTCATCTTTTTCTTTTCCTTTGTCACCTTTCTTCTTACTCTTTGTGTACATAGAAGAACTATGTCCTTTATCTCCATCTGTCTTCAAATCTTGCTCAAATGTTAGCATTAGTTCAAGCAACTGATTTAAATTTGGTACAAAATGATTTAATGAAAGTTCAGTTGAGAGTACAAAAGGTTTCCACCTTTCATCTCCTCTCAATCCTGCAAGCACTTGCGCTATTAACCTGTGGTCTTCAATATCCTCATCAATGGATCCTAGACTGTCTGCCAAGTCCTTCATCTTAGTGACATAATCACTAATGCTTTGACTTTGCTTTTTCTTGAACATTGTAAACTATGACCATAAGCTAGCCTTCCTAGCTTTGGTAGTGTTTTGGAAATGATCTTCCAATGCACTCCATATGTCTTCCGCTTTCTCCTGACCTCTAATATGTGGTAGTAGATTATCTGTAACGGTATTATAGATATACGCTCTTGCCGTTGCATCTTTCTTCTGCCATAGCTTCAAAGCTTCTAACTCTTCTTTCTTTGGTTGACTGTCGTCTCCAAAAGTAGGTTTCTTTTCTTCCCCTGTTACATATCTCATTAAGTCTTTACTCATAAGTAAGGCTTCCATTCGCATTACCCATGCGGTATAATTATCTCTGTCCAATTTGTCAATAGAAATGTGGTCTGCCATAATCTTCTTGTTTCTGTTACTGCCAGTGAGTATAACGTTAAAGGATTTTACCTTTTGTAAACCTTTACCTTTGAGAGTGACTTCAGAACGCTTCTTTGATTTCGTTTGTTGTTGATCTCCTCAGCTTTCACCTTTCCAACAAAGAATTCTTCAACTTCTCTTGTATCTGCACTTCTGTTTTACTCTTGAGAACCTTTCTGCTCTTCAGAACCTTTTCTGCTCTGATACCACTTGTTGGCTTCGTGGAAAAATCTTGATAACTAAGCTGCGGAATTTGCCACACCACAAGAACTAAGCTAAAGTGATGTTAGAACACCTCTATAATCATCAATAGCTTAGCAAGTTTCCTGAAACTAAAAACTTCAAAACTGTGTTTAGTGAAATTCAAAAAGTCACCTTATAGGAAACTTCACCTTTTCTTCAGGCTTCAATATTGATTTGGTTTACTTCAAAACTTTACAATTCTGTGCTTGATTACTGTTAAATAATCTTTCAGTCACTTAAAATGACCCAAAATTGTGTTTGAAACTCAGTGGAATATCAACGGAACTCCACCGGACTGTCACCATAATTGCATCGTAATTGTACCGGAATGTTACCGGAATCAACTGCACTTCTGTTTGTAGTTACTTCAAATGATTGTAGATGAAGTAAGGAAGTAATACCTGAACTTCCTTCAGTGAATGAACTCTATCTGAAGTTTGAGGAAAAACTTCATCAATTCTGGATGTCTTTTACTGTCAGACACTGTACCATGTGTACATGTTCCGTTTCACAAAATTCTTTGATCAGTTTGTAGTTGAGACTACTAGCTTCAAGGTGAGCTATCACTCATGAAAAACTTTACACTGTACTGCGAGATCTAACTTGCAGAAGTACCGTAAAACGTGTACTAAGAAAACTGTAACTATTAAGTAACTTTCACAGTAACATGAAAACACTTAGATTTCTTCACACAAGAAAAATGCGCTCAGATTTTTCCACATGAACATGTGTTTTCTATTAGAGAAGATGTGTACAAAATGGCTTGGCCTCTCTTTGCTCATAGCCATGGAAAACGCTCCTACACTGAGTAGTTCTTCCTTACCATCTCTCTTAGATGAATACCCGACAGTTCAGGTTCTATTATTCATCTCTACATACGCACTATTGCGTCTACTACAAATGTGCTTCTAAGCTCTCTACTCGAGCTCTATCTCATCTCATTTTTTTTTGCATTCTCTCAACTCTCTTATATACATTTTTTATCCAAGATTCATAATTCTGGAAGTTTCTGTGAACTATATTACAGTCCTGAATTTGTCCCTTCACTAAGGCTTGATTTTCTGACTACTTTGTTTCTGTTTCTCTTCGTCTTTCTTTGTCCTTCATATATCTTCATGTCTCTATGTCTAATTAGTGAGTGAATCTCCAACAAGCATACCTCTACCTTGTATCTCCCTGTCTAGAGTTGTCTAGATCACCATTTAAGCTCTACCTTGAGAGCGCACGGGTGGACAACGCCATCATCTTTGTACTTGTTGCTAGTAGAAAATTGTTGAGATTCTCCTACATCTGTTATCCTTCTCTGCTATTGCTCCTGTGTTATATTGCGTAAGTATTGTCTTACAATTATATGATTCCTAACTCCTCATGGGTTTATTCCACTTTTACAAATGTAATTGTGAAGAAATGTTAAAAGAGGTTGTACATATGAAGACTTCCAAATGTAATGTCAATACATCAAGCTTATGTGAGGTGATCAAGTATGTAGGCTTGGGATTAATTGCACCAACAACTCCTTCTCAAGCCTAACATGCTTGATCTTCATTGCTCCTTGATTTCCTATAAACCAATCATCAATTTGAACCTGTTCATCTTTGTTCCATCCAATGCTTTGGTAAGTATATGTGCATATTGTAAATGAGTTGATACATGGGATAATTGGATATCCTTGCTAAGCATTTTCTCCCTAACATAGTGATCGTGCACTTCAATGTGCTTGGTTCTTGCATGGTATACAAGATTACCAGCCAAATGAAGTGAACTAGTGTCATCTCCAAAGATAGTTGGAGTGTAGGAATGTATCTCCAAATCTGCATACAATTGCTTAAGACACATAGCTTCTTGAGTTGCATTTGCCAAATCTCTATATTCTGCTTCTGTGGAAGATAAGGCCACAGTTGGTTGCTTCTTGGATAACCAAGTTATGAGTTTTGAACCTGCAAAGTTAGGTACCCTAAAGTGCTCCTCCTATCATCCTTGGGGTCAGCCCAATCTGCATCAGAATACATTTTTATATCTATGTCAGAGGTGAAGGAATAGAACACTCCTTCATTCATTCTGCCCTTTAGATACTTAAGCACCCTCTTTTCAACTTCCATATGAGGCTTCCTTGGTACATGAATGAAGTGACTCAATGTACTTACTGCATAGGCAATATTTACTCTTGTTAAAGTATCATAATTAAGACTACCCACAAGTTTTTGATAACCTGTAACATCTTCAAGTAGTTCACCTTCATGTGAACTTAGCTTATGGTTGAGCTCCATGGGAATATATGCAACTTTAGTGTTCTCCATCTTAAACTTTACCAACATATCATTTATTTACTTCCTTTGTGTGATGAATATACCTGAATCTATATACACAAGTTCTAAGCCAAGGAAGTAAGTTAATAACCCTAGATCACTGATTTTGAATTCCTTCATTAATTGAGCCTTGACCTGCTTGATACCATCAGAATCATTACTTGTAATAATTATATCATCTACATAGAAACATAAGTAGATGACCTCTGATTTATTCTTCTTAACAAATAAAGAAGAGTCTGCCTTGTTTGCCACAAAGCCTTGATCCTGCAAATAGGTAACAAGCCTATGGTTCCAAGCTCTAGGAGCTTGCTTGAGACCTTAGAGTGCTTTTCTAAGCTTGCATACATAACTTGCTTTTTCTTCATCTTTAAAACCTGGTCGTTGTGCCATATACACTTCTTCTGATATCCAACGATTTAAGAATGCATTCTTGACATAAATTCCAATTTTTTGATGCAACAAGGCTTACTAATACACTGATTCTTGGCATCTTTGCCAGAGGTGAAAATGTTTCTTCATATTCTACTCCATGTGTTTGAGCAAATCCCTTTGTCACTAACCTTGTCTTGTATATGTTTATTGAACCATCAAAGTTCTTTTTAATTATATATATCCACCTTGAACCAAATACCTTCATATCTCGCTTCTTGGGAACTAGATCCCAAGTGTGGTTTTCGTGCAATGCTTCCACTTCTTCCTGCATGGCTTCTCTCCACTCTTTCTTCTTCCTAGCCTCTTCAAATGAAGAAGGCTCTTCTACCATAGAATCTTTAGTGATGTACACAGAATGCTTTGTGACTAAGGATGTATCATATCCATACCTTGTGGGCTTCTTACTTTCTCTTTGTGATCTCCTTAAAGCTTGATTGGAAGACTCGACTAGATCCTCTAATTTCTTGTATTTGAACTTGCCTCTTGAATTCCAAGCTTTGAAGTCAATCTGATCCTCATCTTCTGAGTTGATGTCCTCTGCTTGGTGTTGATCTTCTTTAGTGAGGGTTGGAAAATCATTTTCCAAATCATATGGTAACTTGACTTTCTTGAAATCATCTTTAAACCATGAATTATTCTCATCAAATACTACATCCCTACTAACTATGAATGCCTTGTTAGTGGGATTGTATAGTCTATATCCCTTTTGATTCTCATCATACCCAACAAATATACATCTCTCAGCCTTAGGGTCAAGCTTCCCTCTGATTTGTGATGGGATGTGTGCATAGGCAATGCATCCAAATATTTTGCAATGATCTAATGAGGATGCTTCATATGGTGCCATACCATCCAATGATTTTGATGTAAAACTATTGACCAAGTACGTGGCTCTAGATACAGCCTCTACCCATAAATAATTAGGTAATTTTTCTCATTTAACATAGACCTAACTATTTCAACAATTAACCTGTTCCTTCTCTCTACCACTCCATTCAATTCAGGACTATACCTGGTTGTTACTTCCCTCTTTATGCCTCTGTCCTATAGAAATAGACCAAACTCATGTGAAAAGTACTCACCACCTCCATCAAACCTAATTCTCTTCAAGCTCCTTCCTTTTTTGTTTTCAACTAGTGTCAAATACTTCTTGAAACATGTAAATACCTCATCTTTATGCTTCATGAAATAGAGGATTGTCCACCTACTATAATCATCAATAAATGAGATGTACCTTGAGCCTAAGATGGATGGATTTTGCTAGGAACCCACACATTAGTGTGTACAAGCTCCAAATAGTTTTCATGGATGTATCCTTTCCTGTTGAATGGTTGCCTGTGAGCTTTGCAAAATTGGCAAGATCCACATTTGTATATCATGTGATGCTTGGTCACATTGGGAATGGCAAGCACACTTTGATTCCTGCAAATTTTCTTTGGAGTTCTCTCTCCTATGTGCCCTAGCCTTTTGTGCCATATTTCCAACTCAGATAAGGTTTGATCTCTATAACTGAATAGTGCTATGTTCCGTGTGTCTTCAATTTCAAAAGTAAACAATCTACTTGACTTCTCACCTTTGGCAATCCTTTTGAAGCCTTGTTGGGGGTCTTCCACATATGCTCCATGCTTAGTGAATCTAACCTGTAGACCTTTATCTACAATTTTCCCAACACTAATTAGGTTTTTGGTTATAGTAGGCACATACAAAACTTTTCTCAAAATGTTCATACTACCATCAGATGTTTCACATTTCCAACTTGCTTGACTAAGTGTTTAGTGTCATTAAATGCTTGTACTTCATGCTTCCCCTTGGGCTCTTCAAGATCAAATAATAGAGCTATATTTCTTGCCACATGTTGGAACAACCTAAGTCAATGTAGAAAAGATGCTCATCATCTTTACCTTGTTTGGATGTCATGTTCATGATGAGTAGAGAGTCTTCTTGATCTTCAATATAGTTGTTGAAGTCCCTTCTTCCTCTAAAGCCTCATTGATAGTTGTTCCTGTTGTAGCCTTGATTGTAGTTATGGTTGTAGTTGCCTCCACCATTGTTGTACCTGCCTCTAGATTGTCCATAGCTTCCTCTATGGAAGCATCTTCCCCTTTGGTTCCTTGTATTTTTGTAGCATTCTTATGTAGTGTGGTTGTTGAGACCACATATGTTGCATGGTGAATTGTTGTACTCCCCCTAGTGTTTTTGTTCCCTTTGGTTCCTTGTATTTTTGTAGCATTCTTCTGTAGTGTGTTGTTGAGACCACATATGTTACATGGTGAATTGTTGTACTCCCCCTACCTTGTTTTCCTCCTCTGCCCCTTTCTCTAGTACCTCTTCATCTTCCTGCATAATTAGCTTGAGAGGTACTAGCCTCTTCATCCTATTTCTTACTTTTACCTTTATCCTTAGCTTTATTCTTATTTGTATAAAGGGCAAAAGATTGGTTACCTCTTGAGTTGTCACCATTTTTGTTGAGCTTTGTCTCATGGGTGAAGAGTTGTCCCATCAAGGTGTTGAGATCAGGTATTTGCATATCGATGTAGAGATCCATTGTGGTGTTGAATGGCTTCCACTTGTCATTAGCATTAATTCCATTGATGATCTGCCTCACTATGTGCTCTTCCTCTATCTCTTCTCCAATGCTTGCAAGTTGATTTGCTACATCTTTCATTTTGGTTACATAATCAAGCACTCGTTGCTTTGGTTGTTTCTTGAGGGTTGTGAATTCCATCCACAAGGGAAGTATGATGAAAGCACTTCCCAAGAAACTTGGGATGTCTTTCAATTTCTAACATGCGGTAACATTCTTCCTAGCTCTTGTGTTTGAGGAGAAGTATGATGAAAGCACTTCCCAAGAAACTTGGGAGGTCTTTCGATTTCTAACATGCAGTAACAAGAAATAAGAGATTGTGTTTAGTAGATATGACTTGGCAAGAGCATCCTTTTTACACCATGTGGTCAACCTTTCTTGCTCTTCCTTTGTTCATTGATGCTTGCTCTTGAAAGTTGGCATGTCTTCATCTCTTGAGATGTATCCATATAAGCTTCTCCCTTGAAGATATTCTTGTATCCTTAGGGACCATGCTGAGTAGTTTTTCCTGTCCAATTTGTCAGTGAAGGATGGAAATCCATCTCCCATCTTGATTGAACTTGCTCCGATACCACTGTTGGAGGAGATGGTGGATAATCACAAGAGATGAATTGGTGTAGCTAAAACCTGCTTCACATCTACTATAAGTAATGGCTGGAGAGTGTTTTGGGCCTCTTTAGCTAGCTATTAAGCATAAATAATCACATATGTTGCTTGGAAGATGATCCACTAATGATAGGATCAAAACAGATAGGTAGGCATATAATCCAAGGTCCAAAACTTGCTATTTTGGTTGATACACCTACTCAGAGTTTTGAACCATTCTCTGAGTACAGAAGCAATTGATAAAATTCCTTTTGGGGAACTTTAGTTAGCTTAACAAGCTACCAATCATGAGTGATATCATAAAAAATGATGTAATATATGTAGAGAAATATGTTTAGCAAATCAATCATGCACCCCGACATTTACGGGCCTTGATAGTCACAGACTAGTGAGTAGCGATTGATTAATATCTGATGATCACGAGAAGAATTTTTAATGAAAGTTTGTAGGATTAAAATAGACACTATGTTGAAGCTATCATGCTTTGAATCATGGGAAATGATCCACTATACAATGAAAACAAGGACTGACAAGTTCACCATTCTGATGGAGTATGATAGACATATGAGAGTAAGAAGTAATGATCATGTATGTACTAAATCATGTAAAAGTACAATGTCATTGGCAATAAATCATTTCTCAATGAGTGAGAAATGAGTGAGCTATGAGGTGAGATCCTCTTCTCAATGAAAGTACATGAATATGATCTTTGAACCTTGAGATAGACGCGGGCCTTTTATATCCTCTTTTTATAGTCTTTGTTGGAGCCAAATATTTGAATTCAAATTCGAATCCCTACCTAAAAGTTAATCCTAAAGTATATGATTGATTCTCTCTTGACTCAACTACCAAATGATATGAGATTATATGCCTCCTAACTCCTCGTGGGTTTATTCCACTTTTACAAATGTAATTGTGAAGCAAAGTTACAAGAGGTTGTACATATCAAGCCTTCCAAGTGTAATGTCAATACATCAAGCTTATGTGAGGTGATCAAGTATGTAGGCTTGGGCTTAATTGCACTAACAAGGTGGAGGGGCAAATTAGGATGGAGGGAAAAATTAAGCTTGATGTCACATTTCTCACCCATCATGTTTTGCAAACATTTGAAGAAGCTTTTGAGATAGTGTTTTTATTTTATCAATACAATGTAGTTTTCATGAGAAGATCCATCTCATTAAAAGCTAATTTGATTTCTTAATTCAAATTCCAAACAAAACTCAAAATTGACAAATAAAAATTTATGATCAAAGATTGATCCACTCAATCATGGGATGTTTTGGTGGCCAAGTTAGCACTATAACAGAAAAATACAGTGATGAGCATGAGTGGCTTTAGTGTAGCAACTATGAAAGATACTACATTTTTCTATGATGGAGTCATAAAAGAATGGCTTCTCCACCTCTTGGAACTATTAGATGTCATAGAACCATAAGACTCCAAAGAGTCACCTACCAACATCAAGTGGGTGGTTGACAAGCACCAAACTATCAATCAAACATGTACCCAATCAGGGGCATGTAAACCAATAATACATCATTTAAATGGAGAGAGATGGAAGAGAGAGAGAGAGTGAAATTTATAATTATTAATTTACATCTTTCTAGTAGAAATATCTCCAAGTGCATCAGAGATACCCCTATGTCTCGCATATCAAAACATGCAAAATGCGAAGTTCTACACACATTAATATTTAGACATGCAGAAAAAAATACTCAGAGAGAGAAAACAAGCTTCTAAACTTTGATGGGAAAATCCTTACCTTGTTTTGGAGGTCCTTATGCACACATGGAGCCTCCAATGCAAGGGAAAGATAGCTCAAATCTTGTACATCCCCTTGGAACACTCTTTTTCTCACCATGGAGACTACACATGAGCAAGAAAGAATAAGAAAATAAAGAAAAAAAGAGATTTATGAGATTTTATCAAGAGATCACTTCTCATAATGACAAAAAGTCTACAAAAATTGGTCTTGCATTGATATTTATACAAAAATGGGTGGCCTTTTTCACACCAAATTGACTGATCTAGTTAAAAATAGTCATAATCTCCTTATCAGGCCATTTTAACTATCATATTGACCTATCTAAGCTATCAGAAACTAAGCATATACATCTAGAAATCTTCCCATGCTCTCAAAAATTAGAAAAACCAATACATCCATAAAAATTGAGGTCCAACTTATATGGGTTAATTACAAAAGATATGTAATTTCCTTAGGACATCACTCTAATGCACCATTCAAGATTCTCATAGATATTGGAGCTATAAATAATGTTATTCATTTTTCATTGGTATTTAAGCTTTGTGTTGCAATCAACAAAATCAAAGCTACATTAGTTGGCATAGGCAATACACAAACACCATGCTTAGGAGAATCTACACTTCCCACCCACATTGTAGAGCATACCACTAGAGAAAAAATTCCTAGTGTGTAATGATGCCTCTCTTGCCAATACAATAATCCTAGGACAATATTGGCTTCTCGATTACTTGGTAGGCTTAAACCTAGCTACAAACCATCTCAAGGAAAAGATCAGTGATGAGTGGATCACCATCCAATTAGGACAAATCATGAGCAAGAAACACAAGCTATCCATTGTTAAGAATCCCAAGCATAATGAATCTAACAATCATTTTAACTTGGATGCTAAGAGACTAATGAGACACCAAGTGCTTTAAGAACCAAAGAAGAAAGTGAAGCATAAAGTGCCACGACAACCAAAATAGGTTTGAGTTGTGAAAGGGAGTTCTTCCTCTTCATCATCAAACCCTAACAATGCTAAGCAATAGACACCGATGGGAAGAATGCATAAGGGGCAAACCAATCCATCTTTTTCCACAAGGCAGATTTGGATTCTTAAAGCTTGACTAGAAGCACAAAAGCTTCATACACAGATTTGAGCTCCCCAATCTTGTGTTACCCCTAACACTTTCAAGAAGAGTAACACCACAAGTACTTAATGGGAAAAGCAATACAAGAAAATGCACTCACTCAGGGAGCAATCAAGGAATGGACCTTTGTAACAAGTTCCACAACTACAAGCAACAAAGTTAATATGGAGAAAGAAAGCTCCATCTTAATTTCCTTATGTTGATGATTTAAGATAAACACCTATTGTAGAAACACCACCTACAGTGCCTCCCACAACCCACAAGTGGACTATTCTCGAATTTTTAATAGTACCATAGAAATCACTACTTTAATATATATAGAAATCGATACATAAATAGTCTCATAAATATCTCTCACAATCTGTGTAATAAGGCTAAATGCTAAGATGATCATAAAGATAGGGGTGCTTAGTGTCTTTGTGTAATAAAGCTATATATTTTGATAGTCACTAAGTGAAAGACCTAGCCTTATTGGATGCTTTTTTAATGAAGTTTGATCTTTATGGACCAATAAAAAAAATAAAAAAGCAATAAAAGTCCAATAGCTTGAACTAGGAACATGAATCATGCCTACAATGAACAAGTTCATTCTACAATTTGAAAAATAATGCATTGAATAAGGAAGTCCTTTGTTTAAATCTACTATGTTAGGTAGCATTTGACGTTGTGAATATGGATATGGAGGGCTCATCATCTCAACAAGTGTTTATCCCTCCCCCATTGCCACTCAATTTATTTTAACTGCAAGACATTAGTTCCAAAACCATGCATCTACAATTTGGGAAAAAAGGGAATGCATCTTTTCGTACTCTTTTGAAGAAACCAACAGAAAGTTATATTTTATGTCAAAAGAGTTACATACCCTACAAAACAATGATGAGGTGGTCATGCAAATATGGGATTCTCTAGGTTTGGGATAAATTTTGAGGTTACCATTAGTGAGAGCAAATTTATGGAGGTGCTAGGGATTCATGGATAGTATCATTTGGAAAGATAAAAATGTTTATTCACAAGGTCATGACCTTCAAGCAAAATTTTTAGGTTTTGGGTTATTGAAAAATTGATCAGAGAAGTGTTGTGCTTCCAAGAAAGTCATTGGACATCAAAATCTCTCTCCACACCATGCACCAAAGGTACCAAGTCAACAAACACATGGAAGCAATTACAAAATATGCTATAGGTAGATGAAATTATGAGAAAAACTTTAGTCTTGTGGGAGTAGTTCTTCCACTTTTAGAGGCCAAAGAGGTATACCATTCCACACAAGACAATATTGCACTATATGGAATACAACACAAAGAATGATAAGGTTTTGGACATGGCAAGATATGTATGGGAGATTTCAATAAGTCACTTTACTCTAGAGAAGTGGAAGAAACATAAGACAATCCATGGTACATACGCTACCACATGAATCATTTTCCATGAAATTGGAGAAGATGTTGTTTTTACCCTTGCATATAACATTCATGAGTTAGAAGAATTTTACTATCCGATGAGGGTAACCCCAAGAAGTTCCATTCCAACGCCTTCCATTAGTACCAAATCTTGTACCTCATGATGCATGAGAGGTTCTCAAGCAGCATTCAAATTGGTTTCACCAAATTGCAAGCTAAATGCTGCACAAAACAATGAATGGATTCTTGGACCAAAAGAAAAAGTAATCAGAGCACAAAGCTAAGCATTGATGAAGCCATGGAGAGAGACAATAAAGCAATATTTCCACCGTACGGGTGCAACACAACCAACATTACTTCATAAAGGATAAAGGAACATGCAAGAAGAAATAGATGTGGTAAGCATCATGGCTTTAGCAACAAAGGTGGTAAAAAGAGCACAAGAACAAAGAGCCCAAGAAGCCATAAAATAGTATTTTCTCTTGGAAGTGCCAATTGATGCCTCAAAAAATGAAGAAAGTGATCATGTGTCAACTGCAAATTCTCAAACTAGAGGCCTTTATGAAGACATAGATGGAGACATAGAAATGCCTATCATAGATAATCTCAAAGAAGAAATAATATATTTAATATAGGAAATCTAGAATGATTTTGAAGTAAGATGATTGGATCCATATCTCTTGCATTGCAAGGGAAAAATCATCACAAAGATCTTATCTCACCTATGGAAGTGGATATGACATGATATATTACCCATACATAAAATCACCAATAAGTAATTCCATCCCTTTATATTACATGTGCACAACTCTTTCTTTTTGAGAAAATGAGGCAATAATATTATGAGATCTGACATAAAAGATGCTAATACAAAGATATAAAGTATCAAAGTATGCCTCACCACTTTCTCCTTGGATCCTATGCTAGATATAATTTTTTTTGGCTTTTGTTATGGTTTTAGACCATTACTTTATTAATTTCAGCCAAACACCACCCATGAAGTGCCTCATAGCATATTACGATATGATATAATTTTTTGATAGCCACCATCTATCCACCATTGAAGTGGCACTCCAGAAAAGGTTTTTTGAGAAACATTTTGAGTATTTCTGTGAACTATCACATAGATGCTACTAGATTTAATGCCATCCATATGGACATTATCACATCTAATCTCATACCACAACAATGGGGCAAAAAAATTTCTTGTGGAAGACTCATATCAAGAACTTGAACAAGGAACATTATAGAAAAGATATGGAAGTTAGACTTAATGCTGATCAGCTATAGACCCCATTAAGCCCCACCATATACTTCATGAGGACGATAACATCTAGGAGGGTGGAATTGTTGGAAGAAAATACCCACATAAAGAGCACAATACACACAACATAGTAAAATTCACCAATGTCACATCCACCAACAAGACCATAGTTCCCATTCCCACCACATTTGCATCTGAAGTGGAGTCTACTCCCATAACCATTACAACTGCTTCAGACCCTATCACACCTTCCATCCCACCTATTTTGTCAACAATAATCAATCATAAATAAAGGAAAAAAAGTTTTTGATGAGGGATTTTGTTTAGGACTAACCACGACACACACATATCCACCATTAATCACTCACATTTTCATCCCATAGTACTCAAACTCTATACACATGCACGAGTCACTTTTTGTTTTGTCTTACTCTTCTCTTTTTGCAAACCGATAGCCATCTCAATCATCCTTTATCAAATCCTCCATTTCCTTCATTGACTATCTCAATAGGTAGTCCAAACCTAGTAAAGATATGTTCAAATAAGCATTTAATAGTGGTATCACTTTTTCACGGCTTTGGCCTCTACCCACTTTCTCAAGTAGCTTGTGGCCACAATGATATAGTCACTATGAGATCCTCTTACTAGGGGATTATGGGTCCAATAAAATCAATTCCCCATCTTGAGAATGCCATGCCCAAATGACCTAAAAGTCACTTATCAATAAGACTTGGTCCCAAATCTCTCATAACTAGATTGGGACTTCTTCAACTTGAGTTTCTCCATCTTCTTCTCCAAATTTTTGCATAAGTTTCTCTCTCTACTTTCTCTCTCCTCACGCAGCAGCCCACTCCCTTTGCATTTGGAGCAACCAAGCACACCATGACGTAGCTCTGCACGGCCTCTTTCAACTAGTATCAGAGCTTTGAGTTGTTCCATCATGACAAAGTTGCTCCAAGTGCTTTTCTACTTCAGCCTATGTTAAGCTAAAGGTGTTTTCTTGCATTTGGGAGAATTTCATCGCCAAAAACTTCTTTTTTCATGATAAAATTGCTATTTTTGGAGGATTACTCCAGGTCAAAGCAAAGCTGAAGCAAATTTTGGGTTGTATCAAATGAAATCTTAGTGGATTTGAAAGGCCTTACAAATGCTTTTGAGGTATGGGAGAAGCTGAGAGCGACTTATGAAAATACCACGCCTGTAAATGAAGTAATTCGATGGCAATGCACCACAGTGTGCTCTCCTTCTCGAGAGCTCCACGACGATACCCTCAGAGTATAAAACCAAGCTCCTAAGGCTGCACATAGTAATCCGCACAGAGGTTGCAGAATACACACAAAACACAGTACACAGGGAGCACGAAGACAGACTTCTTAGGTCTTATAAATGTGGTCGAACTTTCAGTTAGTGCCTGACCAGGCCACTATATGTTTTATTAAATAACATATACAAAGAAGTGTTCAGTGGACATTTGGCCTTTCACATGGACACTAACGGTAACAATCTCCCACTATAGGCCAACATGGCCAAAGTAACTATGGGAGCAAAAATAAAGAATGATAAAGAATACATGAGTGTAAGTATACAAAGTATACCTGATGGAAATGTTACACAGTATACAAGTCACTGTGTAAGATCAAGAATCAAGTAACCCCCATCAAGTGACAACAGTGTCGAAAGCTATCTTGTGGTAGAGCTTTAGTCAAAGCATCTGCAACATTATCTCGAGTGTGAACCTTCTCAAGAATAATGCGCTCAGTGGCTAAGCAATCTCTAATGAAGTGATACCTCACCTCAATGTGCTTGGTCTTTGCATGATAGACCGGATTCTTAGCCAAAGCAATGGCACTTTGACTATCACTGAGCAAGTGAGGTACATGCTGAGGTAAACCCATATCACAAGCAAGATGAGAAAGCCATAATGCTTCCTTACATCTCTCACTTGCCATAATGCTTCCTTACATGCCTCACTTACTGCAACATACTCTGCTTCTGTGGTGGAAACAGCTGTACATTCTTGAAGACAAGATCTCCAAGAGATCGCACCTCGAGCAAAATGAAAAATGTACCCTGATGTAGACTTATGATTGTCTACATAACCAGCATAGTCAGAATCTATGTAACCAATAATGGATGCTTTCCCTCTACCTAAGCATAGACACTTGTCCTTAGTGCCACTCAGATATCTCAAAATCATCTTGACCGCTTCCCAATGTTTCTTGCCAGGATTAGACATATATCTGCTCACAACTCCCACTGCAAATGCAATGTCTGGTCTCGTAGCTACCATAGCGTACATGAGACTACCAATAGCAGACTGATAGGGAATTTTGGTCATGAATTTCTTTTCCTCATTTGATTTGGGGCAATCATCCTTGCTCAATTTCACATATGTGGGTAAAGGTGTACTCAGTGCCTTTCCACCCTACATATTGAACCTGTGAAGTACTTTGGATATGTACTCACTTTGAGACAAGTATATGCATCGTTTACTCCTATCACGAGTAATGCGCATGCCAAGAATATGTTTGGCATCCCCCAAATACTTCATATCAAATGTCTGACTCAACTTCTTTTTGAGAATTGACAAGTCATAAGAGGACTTCCTAGCAATCAACATATCATCGACATAAAGTATCAAACATATCAAGTTGCCATCTGAGCATCTCTTTGTGTAGAGACAATGATCCTCATTACTTTGAGAATAGCCTTGAGACTTCATAAAAGCATCAAACGTTTGGTACCATTTTCTAGGGGACTGTTTAAGTCCATACAAGCTCTTCTTGAGCTTACAAACTAGACTTTCCTTGCCAGGAACTACATAACCCTTTGGTTGTTCCATATAGATCTCATCTGTAAGATCTCCATGCAAGAAAGCAATTTTCACATCCATTTGGACTAAGTCTAAGTCCTCCATTGCAACGAATCCAAGCAACATGCGCATGGTAGTCATCTTGACCAATGGAGAGAAGATTTCCTCGAAATCAACACCATGTTGTTGCTTAAAACCCTTTGCAACAAGTCATGCTTTATACTTTGGAGGCACTATCTGATGTGAATTTCAGCTTATATACCCATTTATATGGTAAAGCTTTCCTGCCATTTGGCAAAGTTACTAAATCCCAAGTACCATTCTTGTGAATAGAATCCAACTCACTCTTCATGGCACGCTCCCACTTAACATGGTCCTCTATCTGCATAGCCTCTTTGTAGCAAGAAGGCTCACCGGCATCTATTAGCATAACAAAATCTAAACTTGGAACATATCTATCAGGTGGATGTGAGACACATGCAAAACGTCTCAATAGTTGCTGAACAGGAACATGTGCAGACTAATCTGAATGGACATTCTCTTGAACATCCCTATGTGCAGCATTTTTATGCATGCTAACCGGAGGACTAGTATCCTCAAACACCACTCTTCTCACTTCAACCTCCTTAATGGGCTGTTTATGCATCTTAGACTCATTGAAAATGACATCACTACTTCTGATCACTGTCCCTATTTCAGGATCCCATAAAGGATATCCAAATTGTCCTTCTCTACCATATCCAAGAAAAATGCATTTCTTTGACTTATGGTCCAAATTTTTTCTAAGATGCTTGGGTATATGAAAATATGCTTCACACCCAAAAATGCAAAGATGATCATAATATGGTGGCTTCCCTGTCCACAGCTCTTGTGCCACTTTCAGACCTTTGGTAGTACTAGGTGAAAGGTTAATCACAGGAACTGCAGTCAATACTACTTCTGCCCAAAAGCCTTGTGAGAGGTTTGCATGATGCAACATAGAGACTACTCTATCTTGAATAGTTCTATTCATCCTCTCAGCTACACCATTCTGTATGAGGGTATAAGGAGCTGTAAAATCTCTACAAATCCCTCTAGACTAATAAAAAAGGCTGAATTCATGTGAGGCATTCTCACCCCCATTATCTGAATGTAAAGCCTTAAGCTTAGTTCCTTTTTCACTCTCAATTGAAGCAAGCCATTTTTTGAAAGTAGGGAAGACCTCATCCTTCGATTTGATAGGATATGCCAAGACGCATCATCTATGAAAGTGACAAAGTAAAGAGAACCACCTAAGGACCTAGTGGGCATAGGACCACCCACATCTGTATGGATGAGATCTAAAGGCTGAATTGAAGAGTCAATGTGCGTTCTATGCACATTTTTGGTTCGCTTTCCATATTGACAATGCTCACAAAATGAAAAATCAGAGAAAGATAACACAGGTAAGTAGCCAGAATGAGAAAGATTTTCCATTCCACTATGAGATATATGGCCCAAACGACCATGCCAAATACAAGCCATAGGCTGTTCAGTAACAGCTAACAAGTGTTCTTTCTATGATACAAATAAAGGATAAAGTGAGCCAACTTTGCTTCCTTTTGCAATAACCATATTGCCCTTTGATATACGAAAGGACTGAGCATAGAAGACTACCTTGTAACCAAGGTCATCAAGTTGACCAACTGACATCAAACTACGTGATAACTGAGGTACATGGCATACATTATGCATAGTAAATTTTGAACCATCAATGAATTGCACAACCACATCTCCAATCCCCACAACGTCACACTGGTAAGAATCACCAAGTCTCACAGTACCAAGAGACTTTGCTGCATAATTAGAGAACCATTCTTTGTGTGGTGTCACATGGAAAGAAGCACCAGAATCTAGCAGCCAAGTGTGGGAAAGAGAATCAGCCATAAGTGCCTCAGTTGGCACAATACTATCAAGTGTCAGCACATCAACATCATCAAAATAGCATTAATTTCTTCAATCTTCACAATCGAAGTAGATGGTGCAGGTAACTGTTTAACATGCCCACCAACATTCTGTCCTTTACCTTTATCATTCTTTAATGCATAATAGTCTTTCTTCATATGTCATTTCTTATGACAATAATGGCATTCCATATCCCTCTTCCTTGATTTACTTCTACTCTTATTCTGTTGACCATTCTTTTCCTTGTTCTTGCTCCTGCCATGTTGGTGATTCTTTCCTTGGTAAGAATCACAAACATTATATGCATCTCCACTCTGAGTGTCAACCATAGATTTTCTATGAATCTCCTCACTCAAAAGTGCTCCAGATATGTCATCATAGACGAGTTTACCACTAGGTGCACTATTGCTAATAGCTGTGCAGAACGTATCCCATGATGATGGCAGGGTGCATAGCAACAATACTGCTTTCATCTCATTATCCATATCCATTTTTTGAGCCTGTAACTGGGAGAATATAGCATCAAACTCATTTAGATGAGCAACAACACTATCTGTGTCCTTCATGCGAAGGTCATATAATTTTCTCATGAGATACACTTTATTTGATGCCGTCTCTTTTTCATATGTATTGCATAACTTCTTCCAAAGCTCCTCTGCACTTTCACAATCTAATACTGTAAAGTAAACATTATCTTCTAGGTGCAAGCGAATGGTAGACCTGGACATTTCATCTAACTCATCCCAATCATCTTCATCCATGTCAGTAGGTTTCTTTGAAATCCCATTTACTGGCTTCCATTGCCTCCTTTGAATTAGCACATCTTTAATCTGATTCTTCTATAGAGGAAAGTTTGTGCCATCAAATTTTCGTATCTCAAAATGGTATTTGCCCTGCAAGTTATAGCTCCTCCTTGGAACACTAACACTAGACCCTGATCCACCAGATGTGCTTGAGACCTCTGATGCCATGATGGTAGAGAACTGAATAGAATGATAATGGAGCTAGAAGATTCTGAACATCGACGAATAAGTGTATCAAGGAGTAAATTGACCACTGTATAGTTGACTAAACCAAAAATCTAGAAAAATTTTGTCAGAGTATCCTCTGTAAAATGAGCATATGACTAGTGTAAAAATATCATAAAACTGCAAGTACTGACATGTTTTCTAGCATAGTGAATCACTGACTTCACTGCATATAACCAATTACCCAACAGAAGCCAACTAGGCTTATCGAGCACCTATGAACAACTATCATACATCTCCTATGGTGAGGTTGGGTAAGTCTTCCACCTACATCACCGAAGATACCCCGACATCTGGGTGTCTCCCAGTTAAGAAAACCTCACCACGACCCTCTTTATCAAACGTAAAAGGCTTTATGCAAAGAACGTAACTGCTATATCAATGACCACATGGATGTACATAAGCGGTATCCACAGAAGCGTACATGGTGTGTATGTCCTCAATATATGCAGTAAAATGACACAAAAAAGGTTGAATACATAGCCCAAAAACAAGCCAATAACACTTGCAAGTGTCTGTCAACTCTGATATTTTAGGATCAAAAAACCTGCATAAATTTTGCAACAGCTGCTCCCACCAAAACTAAAACCTTTCAAGAAACTTGTAGTTTTACGAGTGTGGCTGAAAAAAGCCCTAAAGGTTTATGTTTATTGTCGGGGAAGTACAAAGAACACTCTTCTTGATTTCTTGGTCCTGTGTGAAGAGAACTATGTGTGCTCCAAAATGGCTCCAAAAGACACCCAAAAAAGGCTTCCAAAATAGGCTTTGAAAGCAAAGGATGAAGCTTTGAGGGACCAAAACATGTTCAAGGTAATGTCAACCTTAGTCTTTCCCCTTCTTCAAACACCACAAGAGTGTAGCTTAGTGGCAAGAGATTGCCACGGTTAAGCAAGCTCTGGGGGGAACAGTACTGGGATGGGTGATCTCTAGGGAAGTACCGGGAACCTCTATATTCCTTGATCATTGAGGTCCTCCCTCGCGCGGAGCCAACGGCGCCAATGGTGACTTCGGTGACTCGGATGACAAGGTATGCCAAGGTCTATGCCTTGGTCGCCGCCTTGGAGAAAGCCTTGGGGGTGTTGCTCGCTTTGCTCGCACAAAAGGAACAAATCTTTTGCCTCAAACTGCTCTGATACCAGTGAAGTAATTTGATGGCGATGCACCACAGTGCGCTCTCCTTCTCGAGAGCTCCACGACGATACACTTGGAGTAGAAAACCAAGCTCCTAAGGCTGCACACAGTAGTCCACACAGAGGTTGTAGAATATGCAGAAAACACAACACACAGGGAGCACGAAGCCAGACTTCTTAGGTCTTACAAATGCAGTCGAACTTTCAGTTAGTGACTAACCAGGCCACTATATGTTTTATTAAATAACATATACAAAGAAGTGTCCAGTGGCCATTTGGCCTTCACATGGACACTAACGGTAACAATAAATCAAGTGCATCTTATGTGTAAGCTAGTGTGTATGCAGCTTGATGAGTCAAAAAGTGCGGTTGAGCACTTATCTTCTTTTACATGTACTCTTTCACAATTGCAGGACACTGGATTACCTCCATTTGATGATAAGCTTAAGGCCATCTTCTTGTTGATGACCTTACCTGATTCATGGGAAATGTTGGTTGTTTCACTTTCGAATAGCCCCAATCTTACCTTTGATGGTGTGAGGGGTTCTATTTTGAATGAGGAAATCAACAGGAAAGCTAGTGGAGAGGGTAGTGGTTCAGCCAATGTGGCTAGAGGAAGAATAGAAAAGAAAAGTGGAAATGTACACAGGAACAGGAGCAAAAGCAAAGGCAAGGCTGAAGTGAATTGTTATCAATGTGGTAGGAAAGGTCACAAAAAGCCTCATTGCAGATACTACAAAGCTGAACTAGAAAGAAAGAAGAACACAGGTGTAGCTCAGTGATGAGTAGCACCTCCTTTAATGTCAATCCGGGAAGACGTGAGGATGGTATGAAGACCTCGAGCAAGTGGCGGCTCAAGTGCGTGAGTGAGAAGCACACAATCATGCACACACATACACACACACGCGCACACACGGCAAGACAAAGAGAGAAAATCAATGGAGTTCTTAGATTACTTTCAAAAGCTCTTACAAGTTTGTTTCAATTACAATCTAGCTCCAAAAATGAGCTCTCTAGCTCTTTTTATAGTTTTTGACTAGGTTTTGGCCCTGTCCAGACCTAGTGTCCGGCCTAGTTAAAAGTTAGGTTCCAGGGCTTATTTGAGGGCTCACACGAGATCCAAAAATTACGAAAATTGGCAGGTAGATACTTCTAAAGCTCCTCAAGCTCAAGGACTCCTTGGCTTGCACAAAATGGAGCTACAAAAAGATGAAATGATATTTACAATGGTGTTTAGTGATGAGAATCACTTTTAATTGGTGTAGAGGTTTTGAAAAATTAAGGTTGCCTTAGTGCTAAATCTGCGTGAATGTTCATAAGTGCTTCTTCCTGAAGAAAATTGTATGCCTACTTGCCAGATCTTCGTTGACTCCCTTGTCTGCTTGTGCCTTCTCTCCCTTGTCCGCTGCTAACACCCCCCCCTCTCTCGCGTCTGTCGTCCCTGACAGACCCTTGTTGAGAGGGTTTTTGGATGTAGTACTCGACGACGTCCTGCGCTAAATGATGTTCAGCAATTCGCAACCCTTTGGCCAAATCTGTCAGGAGAGCATCCCAGTCTACCGGCCCAGGAACCTCTGGATGTGGCATACGTAGCTTTTCAGAATGGAGAGCTTGTTCCACTGCAAACAACTGCAAGAGATGGGATGGTCTGGGAATGAATATCTCGGAGTGATATTCCCAGAATCCCGTGACAAACATCTCTTCAAACGTTTGTTTGAAGCAGGCCGGTAGATATTTGATGCGAGCGTGCCATGCATACACAACATTGATCGATGGGGTTGTGCTCATGTCGTATACAAGGTCCTGGTTCCCTTCATTAAATCCTAGTGCTGAGAGATGCGGTTCCTTGACATTTTTGAAGGTCCTGAAGGTGACCAGCATAAGTTCGAAAATTTTCAGGCACATCTGAGTCATGATATCAGGTACATTCTTGAAACGGACCCCCCAATGTCGAATCGTTGAAATCATATATCCAATTGTAGGTGCGCCCTTAGGGGGTGCGAAGTACACGTAATTTAGCCACTTCTCACATCCTTTAATCGTCAGCACTGTTTGTGTATACTCCGGCCATGATCTCCTTCGAAATACAGGGCAATAACATGGATTATATTTGATGTACAATGGCATGTTGTTCCATGTTCTTACCATTTCCGGGTAGGTTTCGAGCAGCCGAATTCTCCACGTTGGTTGGCGAATATGTCCTTTCTTAGCACTCTCTGGGATGTCATCGGGTGCAAATTGGGTGGCAGAGGTGGGTTCCCTTGAGGTGTGGCGCTTGATCTCCGCATTATAATCCGCCATTAGCACGCAAAAAGGCACATACAGATCATCCGATGGGCCGATCCACCTATGGTGTGAAAGATTCTGAAAATAATCGGATTTTATTACCACCTCTTCCAATTTTGACATCAATGCGACTTGGACTGCCACCCTGTCATCATGCATCGTGGCTACTTTCTCTAACTTTTGCATCCATTCCGGTGCCTCAATCTCAATTGTGTCTATGCCCTGTTCTGTTCGCTTACCGCCGGGTGTTGGCATTGGTACATAGGGATCCTCGAATGTTTCTTCGACTTCAATTGGCACCAGATCGTCAGGTTCGGGCTCTACCAGAGGGGAGGGCTGACGCTCGTATTGCATGACCTTGCTGCGTAATTCTTCGAGTTCTGCCCGGAGTTTAGTGACCTCTTCAGCTGTATCTTCTGCGGTATTGCTTTGGCTGGGTTCTGTCTATCGAGTGGCCAACTGTCTTCGTAACTCATCTCTCTCTTTTTCTAAAGCGGCATGGGCCTCCATTAGATCTGCATGAGTTTCTAACACCACCTTCATATTCTCAGAGGGAATGGCCTTGAATCGCTCTGGGTCAATTTCCTGTGGGGAACCCTCCATGGCCGCCTCTAGATTTTCTTCGTTCTGTTTCTGTAATCTTTTATTCTCCTCTAGCGCTGTAGACATATGCTTGCGGAGGAGGCCCAAATTCCGTCGAAGTTTCAGGTTTTCCGTGATCTGAGAATGTAGCAGCTCATCCATGTGTCGTCGTTCTTCATCATCTGCTTGGGGTGGGTTGGCTTCTAATTGTGCGTATTGCTCCTGTAATGTCACGTGTTGCTGTTCTAGTAGCTGCTTCTGCTCTTCAAGATCCCTACATCGTGCTTGGAGATCTTCGTGGCTTCGGAAGAGCCTTGTATGTTGGTTGTCCAGGTGTTGGTAGTGTTGCTGAAGTTGGGCCATGCATTGATGCATATTATTAAATAAGTTACTGAGAGGAATGGTGTTGAATGCAGAGGGGAAGGGAAAGGGAAAGGGAATTGTGGATGCAGTACTGGGGACGGGTGAGGGGGGAGGTGGGGGAATGGGAGATTGTGGGTAACTGGGGGGTGGGAGAGGTGCAGAGGTGGGTGACACCTCCATGAAAGTGGGGGCCGTGGTGGGAGTGACTGTGAACATGGGGATTGTGGTAGCGGTGAGGGTTGTGAATGTGTATAGAGGTGTGTGTAATTGTGAACTCCCAGAAAGTGTGCTCGGAGTAGTGAGGGGTACCGTGGCTGTAGTTAGACTTATGTTTTCAGTGGAAGTAGAGTGTGTGGGTTGGCTGATGGTTTGTGCGTTGGTGTGTGTAGTGGTTTCAGAGGTGGTGACAGTGGAGGTTACAGTGGTAGAGGGAGGTGAGTGAGGTGGATGTGGGGGAGAAGGTGGCAAGGGAGGTGATGGGGGTGCACTCGATGTGTGGGCTCCCTCGGTGTCGTGAACTGTGTGTGCTGTGCCAGTGGTTGTGGGGGTGCCTTGTGGTCCTGATCCTAATACATTCATTCGTTTTCCCGTTCGTGGGGGGCGTCTTCCATATCTTCTCTCTGTCCTTCGTGATTGCGCTAGTGCGGTGTGCACCGTTTCCGGTACTCCCAAAGCATCTGATATCATTTCCAAGGTGGCATGGTATTGCTCGTCCACACCTTCCTCCTCCAGAATCTGGTTCATGAGAGCTTTACCTGCAGCTAATGAGAGCCTGTGTTGCTCTTGAACTCGGTTCATTGTATCGTAAAGCTTCTTTAATGCGCTAGTATAGGCGGGGGCACCTTCCAGTACTTGTAGGGCTTCTTGATCATACTCTTGTTCTTCTGCTTCTGATTGTCCACCCTGTGCCTCCTCATGAGCTTCTTATTCATCGTCCACATTGACTACGTCCGGTTGGCTGGGCTGGGCTTGGTTTGGGGCAGTTTGTTGTCCACCGGCTTGCTCTTCTTCAACTTCCGTATTTACAGCATCTATGATTCTTGCAACTTCTTCGTCCGTTAGATCCTCCAGAGTGAATCCATGCGGGAATTCCAGATCAGTCGGTACTGGTGGAAACACAAGATTAGGGCCATCTGTGCTGTGCCTGGGTAACCTGATAGTAAATGGTTGCACTCGTCGGGGAAGTCTTGGGGTTGTCTCAGGCGTCAGGGTTGCACCGCGAGCTTGTGCACAAGGCATCTGGACGGCGCCTCTCATCTTCTTTGAGGGAGGCCCTACAGCTGACAATCTGCGTTGAAATTCCTGTGCTCTGGACTAGATCAGAGCCCTCTGCACCGGTACGTCATATGCGAGACATCTGTATACAATTCTTGTAAGTGCACAGCAACCATACAACACAGATTTTTGTTTCTTATACCATCTCTGATGAGCCATATGAATCTGGTCGATAATCCAGTGGGGCATATTGATGGTCAACTCAAAAGCATCCGCCAGGTAGAGGCTAAACCAGATCTTTTTGGGCGGCATTGTGAACCTCTCCTGCGCGGGGAAGGCGAAATGTTGCATGACCATGCGTAAGTGGATGGCAATCGTAGGTGTCATCGCAACCATGTCCTTCAACTTCGTCAGATTCCTGTTCTTCATATTGTCTGGGACCATAGTCTCTTTCTCTGTTGGGATGTGCATACCTCTCATGTCGAGTGCTTCTCTCACCAAGTTGATAGTCAAGCGGAAACGCTTCAGCTCGTTGCCCCTTGTGAGTGATGGGAGCACAAAGGAACTGTATCCTTTCTTGTCTTTGCTGGGAGTGAGGGTACTAATTAAGTATGAGCACCTTAGAAAATCCGGCTTTGGTAGTTGGAACTTGAAGTAATCATAAAGCCCAGCCTTCTTCCATATCGACTTCAGTCCTTCATTATTCTGCAGCTTTTCAAACTCCCTCGTAAAGAAATGGTATCTGCCCCAACGTCCATTGAACTCTACCTCGGACTCCCACATGTATGTGCCTTCACCCAGGGGTCCAGCAACGTCACTGAACCAGTGTGAGGTTTTGCCCACCGGCATGGTGTGACCCTGTGGAGGATTTTGGATTGGTATGGCATGCAATGCTCGTAATGCCGCTGGTCTTTCCGTTAATTCCTCCTCGACTGGAAGGCTTTCGATGTCCACCACTTGGGGGCTGGTGCCGGCCTGGGAGCTAGTTCCTACTGTATCTGCCATTTTACTTCTTGCTGTCTGTCTCTGTGAGAATATACAAACATGTGTTAATATTGTACAGGACAAGGGAGGACCGTTGTTGTTCCCATCACAATATTAACATGAGGGTCGGGAGCGAATAATGGGTTAGTAAGTGTTCGGTGCACGTGTGTGTAGTTAATGCTTGGGTAGTCCTAGGAGACTAATGAAGTTAGTAAGTGGGGATGAATTTACAAATTGGGGTCGGGGGGTTTATTACAGGTCTTAGGCTGCCAAATGCAATGGATGGGCTTTGTTTTTGGTTTCGTAGAGACTCTAGAGAGCTTTATCGGTATCTGGGTTTGAAAATGAGGCCTTTTAGGGACCCATTTACAATTGATTATATGCATGCTCATGGGCCTTGGTGTGTTCCTACGTGATGAGAACGAGTGAATACTGGCTGTACGAGTCGATGGGTTAAGTTGTATAGGCTGTGGCCTCGGCGTAGGTACTTGCGCCCGCAAGCAAGCATTAGGCACCCAAATTTGTCTTGATTGTGGGCTAGCCTTCATCGACTTCTTGGGCACCCAAATAGATTTCACGTTAGCAGGAGAATTTCTACAAGACTTCTTATTAATGTCGTGTTGTTGGTTATTAATAAGAGACTTAGCCCGTGTAGTTGGCGGTGGTGCAACCGGTTGTTCGCCTTTCCGCACCCACACGTGGTTTACTTTCTGGGACATTCTGCTGCGCAGGTACTTTTGATCTCGGACATAGGTAGTACTCTGCTTCTTCTGCCTTTGATCCACCTTGGGTTGCTGCCTCCTTCTGGCCTTTGGAAAAGAAGGGAGTTCCGTTGCATCCCTGACTCCTTTTTTGCGAATATCATTCCTCTGCAACACATGGTTTTGGACAAGAACAGCATGGTCACCTTCATGTGTACCCTTGGAAGGACCAGGAGTCTGTGCCTTTCCTAGTTCCTTGAGTGCTCCATTGTCTAATTCTACTGTAACTCGACTATGATTGACCCAAACCTGGAGAAGTCCACTTCTTAGGTTTAAATTGACTGCTTGGTCATAGATCCAATCTTGACCCAAGACAAGAGGTTCAGTGAGATCCTCATCTTGACACACCAGTACTTTAACAGTCATTTCCTCATCATGAATGTAGAGGGGAAGTTCCACCTCGCCCATGCAAGGGGTTTCCACGGCTCCCAATCCTATGAGATATGCTTCCACAGGATTGACAGTTAACTGTAACTCTTGACAGTAAGACACTCTAACAGCACTAGTGGCTGCGCCTGAGTCAATCAAGGCTCTTACGTTCCTTGCACTCTTTCCTTGTCCTATATCTAGGGTTAAGAAAGGACGTCTATCAATTATCCTATGCGAGCTTGTTCCTGAAACTTCACACATGGCCATAGGATATCCTTGATCTGCATAGTCATTCGCTCTAGGCTGATCTCTACCTTGCCTTCGTAACTTCATCCTTCTGATGCGTTCTAAAGCTTCTGCTTGAGCTTCTTCTCGAACTCGCTTTTCTTCCTCTTTGCGTTTCTTAGCAGTGTTGAGTCGGCTGAGCATTTCCTCCGTGAGGGGTTCCTGATACAACTTGACTCTGCAACCGCTAATATAGTTTGGGAGGATATCACCCTCTAATGTGGCCAATTGTACTGCTCCACTCGTGGAGATCCTGTTGATGATCATAGGTCCGTAGCCTCTCTTTTCTAGCTTCCTTGCGTGTTGTTTCAGTGTATAGACTAAAACTAGATCTCCTGCTTTCAATCCTTTATCCTTCACATGGGCATCGAAGTATGCTTTCTATCTCTTCTTGGCTGCATATATTCCTGCAGCGGCTCTCAGTCTTGTTTCTCCTAATCGTTCAAGGTCAGAGATCCTAGAGGAGAGCTCATGACCTGTCCATTCGTGCTCTTGTGCTACTTTCAACGTAGGTATTAAGAAGTCCAAAGGTAGCACAGCGTTTTGGCCAAATACCATCTGAAAGGGGGTGGCTTGGAGTACCGTTTTGTAGGCAACTCGATATGCCCAAACAGCATGGTGTAGCTGTTTGTCCCAATCAGAGCGTTTAGTGTTCACTAATTTCGTCAGTACATTGCATAAGATCTTATTAGTGCTCTCAGCTTGTCCATTAGCTTGAGGGTGATAGGGGGCAGACTTCTTGTGTATTACCAAGAATTCTTGGAGTAGATTTTCAATCACTTCGTTCAAGAAATGAGTGCCTCTATCACTTACAAGCTCTATAGGTAGCCCATATCTCGTGAATACATTCTCAAACAAGAATTTGGCAATTGTTTGAGCATCGTTCTTTGTCGTAGCCTTTACCTCTACCCACTTAGTTAGATAGTCTGTGGCAACAATGATGTATTCCGCATGAGAACCCTTAGCTGGGGGATTAATAGGACCTACGAAGTCTATTCCCCACTTACAGAACGCACGTCCACCCATCATAGGTTTCAGTGGCATCTCATCTTTGCATATAGGATACTGAGTCCTCTGACAGACATCACACCGTTTCACATAGGTATGTGCATCCATGTGAAGGGTAGGCCACCAGAATCCCGCAAATAGTATTGCCTTGATCACCCGATCCGGTCCAAAGTGTCCTCCTGCTACACCTTGGTGAGCAGTTTCCAAGATCTTAAGATATTCACTCTCATGGACACACAGTCTCAGGTAACCATCTCTACCACGTTTGTATAGATTATCACCAATGAGTGAGTAATCCAGGGCTTCTTGTTCTAAACTCCTTTTCCTAGCCAGAGTCATGTCTGGAGGGAATGTGTTTGTCCTCAGGAAGGATGCTAGAGGTTCGCTCCAATCTGGCACAATGGATATTTGATAAAGAGTGGCGTGTTCCACAGGTGGTTTAGTGCAGCAGATTGGGCATTCCTTGCACAACTTTTGGACATCAGCTTCCATAGTTGGCCAATGTACTCCGAGTCTCTTTAGGGTCTGTAAAGTTCGTTGCTTTGAATGGTGTTGCTCTAGTGCACCTACATGTGCTAATTGCAACCATTTAGAGTACTAATCCTCTTCTACGCAACAAGCCAAGATCCCTTGATCTGTGTGCTTGTACATACTTCCAGCCATGATGTGGTACTTTTGGGCTTTTACAACCTCTCTATTCCATGTGTTTACCACTGGATGGTTAGGCCCGTATGTCAATACTGGTACCAATGGCTTAGCCCACTGTGGCACCACTTCCAAATTAAACAAGTAAGCATCAGGAAGATCATCCGATACTCCTTGTGGGGCTTCTCCCGATGTGAGCCTGGAGAGATGATCAGCTCTCAAATGAGTCCTACCTTTCCTTACCACTACCTCAAAGTCATATTCCATGAGCAAGAGAAACCATCTCACTAATCTTCCTGTATTGCATGGCTTGTTTACGAGGTATAGCAATGCTTGATGATCAGTAAAAAATTTAAACTTATTTGCAAGCAAATAGTGTCTAAATTTCTTAACTGCATATACCATGCCTAATCCTTCTCGCTCTGTAGTGGTGTAATTCCGTTCAGCCGCATTCAATTGTCTACTGGCATAGGCAATTGGAAGATCCATATTACCTTCACCAGTAGATTGTGCAAGCACACATCCAATGGCATAATTGGATGCATCCACGTGAACATGGAATGGCTTATTCCAATCTGGTGTGGTCAAGATTGGTGCTGAACATAATCTTCATTTAAGCTCCTGGAAGGAATTCTCACATTCATCCGTCCACTCAAAGTTAGTCAGGAGTCCGTACATGGGCTTTGCAATGACAGCATACATGTGTATAAATCGTCGGTAATAGCCACAATGCCCCATGAAAGCTTGTACTTCCTTGACATTCTTTGGCCTAGGTAGCTCTGCTATGGCTCTCACTTTCTCTTCGTCTGTAGATATGCCATTCTTTGACACTATGTGCCCTAAAATCTTGCCTTGCCTGACCATGAAAACACATTTTTCTGGGTTTAGGCAGACTTGATATTCTCTACATTTGTTAAAGATTTGTCTGAGCTCAGGGATATGGGTTTGTCTAATGTTGGAATGAGCACAAGGATCATCAACGTAGACTTCTAAACTCTTCCTCAAGAACTCCTTAAACACATGGCACATCAGCCTCTGGAAGGTAGCTGGTGCATTGGTAAGCCCAAATGGCATTACTCTAAAAGCAAAAATGCCCCATTCTGTGGCAAAGGCTGTCTTATGCTGATCCTCTGGAGCTATGGCTACTTGATTGTAGCCCGAAAATCCATCAAGGAAGCTGTACACTTCCTTGCCTGCCACTCTTTCTAAGAGATGTTCTGTGATGGGAAGCGGATAGTTATCTCGAATTGTGGCTGCATTAACCTTTTTCAAGTTAATACACACACGCAGCTTGCCATTCTTCTTGGGCACCACTACGATGGGAGATACCCATTCAGTGTGCTCAATTTCATAGATAAATCCAGCTTTGACCAGTCTATCTATCTCTTCTTTGATCTTAGCAGCGTAATTATCGTTATATGTATAGGGCTTTTGCTTAGAAGGTTTAGCATCTGAGGTCATGGGAATGGTGTGTGAGCATATGTCCGGGTCAACACCTTTCAAATCCTTGTAACTCCAAGCGAATACATCTCTGTATTCTCTTAGCAAAGCAATTAATGCATGCTCTTCTTCTTCTGTTAGGTCATGGCCTATGTACGTGCATCTCTCCTCTCCTTCTTCTAGGGCCACTACTATTTTCTTGGTAGTTTCTTTGTTATCATAGGCCTCTCCTACTTGTGCCTCTCGTTTAGGCATTCTTATCATGACTCTCCTGTCATCTATCTCATACTTCTTAAAATTTGTTGGGACCTCAAACAAAGATTCTTCCTCTTCTGGTGAAACTTCTCTCTTCTTCCGTTTCTTTCCGTCCTCCTTCGGGGTCACATGTGTTGCTAATCTTACATCATTTGTAACCTCTCCATGCCTCTGGGGTTGAAATTCTACTTCATGGAAGTATTCTTCATCTGATGCAAATGGTGGGTCCATAATGATTGACTCTAGATCGGAATCACTTGCATCCTCAATTGCATCAGGGCTAGGTTCGCATTCTTCTAGAACTGCCTCTCCCATGATTGGCTCTATGGAGAAGACTGAAACGTCATAGCCATCCTCATCACAGTGAGGTGTCCATTGTTCCTCATTGATGGCTACATCCATTGTTGCTAAGATTTCTGCCCAGCCATGGGGTTCAAATTCCTCATCAGGAAAAACTACAGGTGCATAGGCTGGGTCTTGAATTGATCTATGTGTTTCTTTTGCACCTACCTCTCTGGCTTTCTCTCTCTTCTCTTCTTCTACTGCTACCTTGCACATCCATAAGTGGGTGTCTTCATGCATCCATGAGGATCCTGATCCTATGGAATGCACCGATTCTGTATCATCTTTGGCTCTATGGATGGGATTCCATTGGATGGGAGGTACATCTCTATGAGAGTAATCTTTGAGATTCACTTTGGTCGTAACACCTAAGTGCTGCAGGTACAAAGAATTGGTTCCCCAATCCTGTACCACTTGCAACTGTCGCATAAAAGGTCGTCCCAAGATCATTTCATAGGCATGATTTTTGCTGAAGTCACATATGGCAAATGTGTGCTCAAACTCGACACCACAGGTGGTGAGAGTTATTCCTTCTAGCAATCCTAAGGGTCTCTCAATATGACCATCGGCCATCTGCAATTTCATTCTCGTTGGCCTGAGTGTCGGCTTGCCCCAACGCTTCCATAGGGAAGTGGTGGCAATTGCCACTCCTGCACCTGAGTCCAAAATTGCCTTGGTGGTGTACTCCTGGTAGGTGATGGGAAGATAGGTGTTCCCTTCTTCGCCTTCACACATATCTCCTATCTTATCCAAGGGAATTTCGGGCACCGTCCTATGGGATCCTATCTGGGAACGAGGTTTTGCAACTTCAGTTACTTGACTGGCTACATATTTCCGCGCTTTTGGTCTATCCTTAGGCAGTTCTTCCAAAGTGAGATCGCGCTGCACCTTGGTATTCTTTACTACCTCCGTGTTCCTAGGTATGACTGAGTCGTCGTTCCTTACCATGACTGTGGGTGCTCTCATACATGTGGACTTTGCTTCCCATGGGCCTGTGAAGTGGGGTAGCTCCTGTATGGAATTAGACTCAAAGTCCAATCTCTCATGAGACTGAGTACTCTCATGTTCCCCGTAAATAGATGGGATGTCTTGTGGGAATTGGTCGTGTGCATCATCCACAAGTTCAAAGGGAGGAGCGACTTCACTTTCGTTATCCCATTTATCTTCTTGAATCTCTCGTAGGAAGTCTGGTGCAAACCGATTCATAGAAGAAGAAGTGTCTGGCTCTGTAGAATTAGGCACATAAGCAACCTGGGAAGGAGGGCTTATTCTGTCGTTGGCTCTCACCTCGTTCTCATAGATGGCTGGAGCACAAGCTTCCTGGGGAGGATTACTTATTCTATTAATTTTCGGAACAGGCTCATACGCTCCCTGAGAAGGAATGTAGGCAACCTGTGGAGGTGTGTAAGCTTTCGAGGGAGGCTCATCTGCCTTTTGGGGAGAAAGATAAGCTTCTTGAGGAGGCACATGGGCTTCCTGAAGAGGCTGGCTTGTCCGTTCCCTTGCCCTTTCCTTTCCTAGAGTGGCAGGTTCCTTTTCTGATTGTGCAATTAGCCTCTCTATTCTTCCTAGCAGTCCATCGAAGTGTAACTGCGTCTTAGCTGAGCTAGAGATGTTAAAGAGGCGGCTAGCTTCGAACATGGCTTGAGCCAATTCCACCATCTTAGCACAAATTTTAGTTCGTTCAAGCTCTAGTTCGGCTCTAGGGTAGCACTTTTCATGATCGGTTATGGTTGGCCCTTCTTGGATTCTGGCCTGATACGCTTTAAGCATCATGTTTAGGTCCTCGGGAGTGGGATCTGCTAGGACTGATCCTACTTTGGGGGGTGGTGGAGTAGTGTGAGAGGGAGTTTGAGATGTGAGTTCGGTTATCCTGGCTCTTGTTTCTCTTACGCTTTCCTCGAGTTCACTCATCTTTTTTGCCCACTGCCTTTTCATCCTTTCCCGACTATCTTTCCAAGCTCTAGTCCTTTTCTTGGTTATGCTCTCAGTTTCACTAGCCTCTGGGCCCTTTTCCAGGCTTGTCTCTTGGTTTTGCTGCAATGCCTGAGCTCTAGTGACTACCTGTACTGGTGCAGTGGAAGTGACACTTCCTGAGGAATCTACAACCAACCCAATCACATTGATAGGAGTGATTTTTGGCATATTATTGGGGTTTTTTGGGCAATCTCGTAAGAGATGCTCTTTTCCACAATCTTGGCAAAAGCCTTGGATCGTCACGGACTGAGTTTGTGTAGGTGGAGGTAAGGGACAATCACGAATGAAGTGATCTCCTTGGCATCTGTAGCACGGTCCTCTTGGGAATGGAGGTCTTACTTGCCTAGGTTGAGGCCTAGGGTTGGGGTTTGCATACATGATGTTTGTATAATCTGACTCCCAACTAGGTTCATTCGGTTCTTCACTATAGTAGGACTCACCATGTTCTGGAGACTGCATGTAGTATGCCTGGGGGCTATCAACATGTGTAGAATCAAAGCTATGGTCACTGGGGTCATTTTCAGAAAGCAAGGATGTTAGTGGGACTAAGGCTCTATTCAGGTTCTCTTCTGCAGCTGTGTACTTTACCGGAATCACATTAACTGGAGCTGGGGGTTGTTGTGCTAACACAGGCTGAGGTCTTTGTTGGTTTTGGTATGGTTGCTGATAGGGTTGTTGTGGCCTGCCATATGGCTGTGGAGGGTACTGGTTCTGGTATCTTCCTTGTTGAGGGTATGGCTGAGGGTAGGGTTGCCTAACCGCCTACCTGTTGTATGGGCAATCTTGCGCAGTGTGATTGGTGTACTTCCGTTCTATGGTGCAGTACTGGCTACTAGGATTAACTTGGGGTTGAGCCATAATGGGACAGACGTTCGCCATGTGGTCGCCACCACACGTATAGCATCTCTTCACAGTGGCAAACCTCGGAATTTGTTTGCTAGAGACGCCTAGTTTTTGTGCCACTTTCTCTGCGAGTTCCTCAATTGATGTGGATTGCGTGGAAGAGTGACTAGAAGCACTATCCGAATCTTTGTAGATTTTGGAAAGCTCTAGTTCTTCCCCTAGGTTATCTTCAATGTCAATGCACATGCGTACACACTCTTCTATAGTCCTAGGGTCCTTCAGATACACATAGGATCTCAATTTCGTACTCAGCAATCCATCAAGGAATAAGGCTACTTGTTTAGCAGATGTGGGTAGCTCCGAAACAGGGCACCTTTCAAGATATTGTCCAAATCTTCTTCCGGCCAATCTGACAGTCTCTTGGGGGGTCTGTTTGAAGCTGTGAATCAATGAGGAGGTATTGTGTCTTATGCCGCTCTTAGAGAACTCTACAATGAAAGCCTCTAGGAGTTGGTCTATGCTCCTGAACTGCCGCTCATCCAATGGCTGAAACCATGTAAGTGCTGTGTTCCTAAGGGTTAGACCGAAGGCATTGTACTGCGTGAACAGATCCTCCACTTGTTCAGTTCTTAAGACTTGCTTGAATTCCGCCACATGATCATAGGGGTCTCCTGTGCCGTCAAAGTAATTCTTCATGGACTTAACTAGCTGGGTGGGTCTCAAAGTTCTTGTGTGCTCTCTAGGCCTCAGCAGAGGGAATCCATCTACATTTCTTTGGTTCCTGTGAGCTCTAAGCATCTCAGGTTCTACCCTATTCGTCTCCGTCCTCGTTCTTTCTCTGCCCACTGGGTTGGCAAAGCTTACTTCTGGTCTATCTCTACTTCTGTCTCTTTGAGTTCCATGAGCTTGGGATGTTCCAGCTCCAGGGTGACCATAGGATACATTCGATCTTGGTTGGGGGAAAATGAGTTCACCCTTCCAAGTGTAAGCATGCCTATCATTTTCTGTCACCACAAAGATCCTTTCCGAGGTGTGATCTAAGTAGGTCACTCTACCTGGGCTATCAGGATCCTTAAACTCATAGATCATGATATTTCCTATATCAGTTGGCTGATTAGATTTATACCTCCAAAAGGCTTTGTCAGTTTCTCGATTGAGGAGCAACTCTATGCTCTTGTTGTCTTGGGGAACCCACTCAGGTGTGATAATCCTAGTGAGAACAGATTTGCCTCGGGGGGTTCTAGGTTCCGCACCCATGTTTCCTTGCTCTAAGTCCCCTAAGTCCGCCTCTGAGATTACATTCCCAAATTCATATGTCCTATCTGGGTGACTTGTGACTACGTATATGGTTCCTTCTTTGTCCAGGTATGCACCGTTTTCAAACTTGACGGCTGGATGCTCTAGTCCAATGGATTGATCAGGATTCTTAATCTGTACCACAGATCTTCCTAAGCTGTCCTCATAGATGCTAGCACCTAATCGGTTGGTCCTCAGGTACTCCAGCTGTGTTTTGTAAGGGCCTTCCACCCTGTACAAGTAAGGCACACCTGAACTTCTCGTAGGTATGTCCATGCCTTGAGACATCTCTGACTCACTGGTCTCCGAGCTAGGGTAGTACGAGTGGTGGCTCAACTGCTGGGCCCAAGACCTAGCAGTGTGGTTGACACTAGCCTCTGAAGATCTAAGGCTTTGTCTCTCCCTTACTAGATGTCGTCCTGATCTAAGGTTCATATGCCTATCTAGGTAGTCCAATTCTTTGCCCAGAGTACAACCTCGTTGCTGGTTACTTTATATTAGTCGCTTGGTTCTTTTGAGTGATTTCTCGTGTTTAAGATCTTGTCTGATATTACGTCGTCAGGAATGCTTGAATGTTCTTCGTACTTTCAGGCTGATCGTTCCACGTTAGGTCCTTTTCCTTTATGTTATCGACAGTACAGAGATCAGGTTTTTAGCTTGCACTTGAGTTTTTAGGTAGTCTTCAACTTGATACCTGCCTATCGTCACCCTGACTTACTCCTACCTCTAGTCGTTCTTAGCCTAAGCTATGAATAGACAGAGGGGGTTAAAAGTTTCCAACCTTTTGTTTCCTGCTTGGTTGCCCTTGAGTGCTCAGGAGGTGTGTTCCCAAGCTTGCACTTACTCTTGCTTAGAACGTCTTTCGATGCTCTCAATAGATCTGTAAGAGTTCCAAAGTTAGCTTAAAGATTTAAATTCCAAAGACAGTACCAATGATTTTCATTCCTGTAGCACAAACACAAACTTGCATAGTGATTTCCAAGGAAACAATCCTAAGAACCCCTGACTTTGATCCCCCTGGGTATGGTCAACTTTAAAAAACCCTATCTGAAAATCAATGCATTATCTTTATAAAAAACAGTTGAGGGAGTGTAGTATATGCCACGAGCTTTCCAACAAGCCCTAGAGCTCAAAAATTTGATTTCGTATGAAAAAGTTATGACTGTTCAGGGTTTAGGGGGTTAAAACAAGATTCAATCTGGCCGACAGATCCTAGGATTTTCTCCAAATCACGTGTAGGAACCTCCCAAAATGCTAATAGATTGACTATTTTGCCCCAAAATTATCCCAACTTTTGAACAAAATCAAACCCTAATTTTTGGCCGAAAAGCCTGTCAATCGCGATCGACAGGTCTGTCAATCGCGATTGACAGAGGTGTCCGTCGTGCCTGTCAGTCACGATCGATAGTGTCAATCGCGATCGACAGAGTCGATCGTGGCTGTCAATCGCGATCGACGGTATCAATCGCGATCGACACGTTTTCTGGGTTTTTCGCCGAGATTTCAGTCAATCGGGGGCCTATCGGTCGCGATGGACACGTGGCTACGCGTAAAAGTCAATCAATCGTGGAATTTCAGTCGATCGCGATCGACGGTGTCAATCGCGATTGACAGAGGTGTCGGTCGTGGCTGTCGATCGCGATCGACGGTATCAATCGCGATTGACAGGGTCCTACGTGGCAGTCAGTCGATCGTGGAGGTCTGTCGATCGCGATTGACAGAGTCTGTCGGTCGCGATTGACAGGGTCTGTCGGTCGCGATTGACACAGGCTGTCGGTCGCGATTGACAGAAAACCTCGGAATTTTTCTACTGTTTTTAGTGTTTTAGGATGTGCTCCTTGTGCTTGTTCTAGTGGTGTACTCACTTTTGTGAAAAGTCAAAAATTTCTGTCAGTCGCGATCGACAGAAGCCTGCGACCGCGAGACAGTTTTGATGATTTTCGTACCTGCGCAAGAAGCTGGGGATGATGATACAGCAAGAACCTGCAATGAAACTCAAGAAACATGCAAAATCCGCACACACAATATCGCTCTCTCTCACAAGTGAAATGAGGCAAATGAGGTGGGGAAGGTGATATGATAAAAAAACAGAAGTTTTCGCGATGATGGATATGGAGGTGGGAGATGGTGATGATGATTATGGTGATGAAGATGGCGAAGAAAGTAAAAGAAAATCGAGGAGAGTGAAGAAAATACCTACAACTCCAACGCGTCAACTCTACGTCTTACCATCACACGCTCGTCCTCAAAGCTCGATCCCCGGCAACGGCGCCAAAATTTGGTGTAGCTCAGTGATGAGTAGCACCTCCTTTAATGTCAATCCGAGAAGACGTGAGGATGGTATAAAGACCTCGAGCAAGTGGCGGCTCAAGTGCGTGAGTGAGAAGCACACAATCATGCACACACATACACACACACGTGCACACACGGCAAGACAAAGAGAGAAAATCAATGGAGTTCTTAGATTACTTTCAAAAGCTCTTACAAGTTTGTTTCAATTACAATCTAGCTCCAAAAATGATCTCTCTAGCTCTTTTTATAGTTTTTGACTAGGTTTTGGCCCTGTCCAGACCTAGTGTCCGGCCTAGTTAAAAGTTAGGTTCCAGGGCTTATTTGAGGGCTCACACGAGATCCAAAAATTACGAAAATTGGCAGGTAGATACTTCTAAAGCTCCTCAAGCTCAAGGACTCCTTGGCTTGCACAAAATGGAGCTACAAAAAGATGAAATGATATTTACAATGGTGTTTAGTGATGAGAATCACTTTTAATTGGTGTAGAGGTTTTGAAAAATTAAGGTTGCCTTAGTGCTAAATCTGCGTGAATGTTCATAAGTGCTTCTTCCTGAAGAAAATTGTTGGCCTACTTGCCAGATCTTCGTTGACTCCCTTGTCTGCTTGTGCCTTCTCTCCCTTGTCCGCTGCTAACAACAGGTGACAAGAAGAAAAAGGATACCAAGAATAATTGGGTAAGAAGATCTATACGTCCTAGGAGACAAGTGAATAGATATGATCCCTCTATACATTATATTATGTTATCAAATGAGGGTGAGCCTCTTACTTATAAAGAGGCAAAGCTATGTGAGCACAAGAAGAAGTGGGAGTTAGCCATGCAGGAAGATATAAAGGCCTTGCATGCAAATGATACTTGGGATTTGGTTGAGTTACCTAAAGGAAGGAAAGCCATTCCCAACAAGTGGGTGTACAAAATCAAAACTGTTGATGGCAAACCCAAGTATAAGGCAAGGCTGGTTGCTAAGGGATATGCCCAAAAAGAGGGCATTGATTTCCAAGAAGTGTTCTCTCCAGTGGTGAAAATGACCACTTTATGTGTGTTGTTTGCTCCCACCACTGTGTTGGATTTGGAATTATTCCAAATGGATGTTAAAACAGCCTTTTTGCATGGTGATTTAGATGAAGAGCTGTACATGAAAGAGCCAGAAGGATATGCCATTCCTAGAAAAGAGCATCTGGTATGCAAACTGAAAAGGAGCTTATGTGGGCTGAAACAGGACTCCAGAAAATGGTATAATAAGTTTGATGCATTTATGCTCAAACATGGGTTTAAAAGAAGCCATGCAGATCATTGTTTGTACACCGAAAAGAATGAAGATGGCAGCCCAATTATTCTTGTACTGTACGTAGATGATATGCTGCTGGACAGGAAGAAAAAGAGCACTCTGAATGCTCTAAAACAACAGCTGAACTCTGCATTCTCAATGAAAGACCTTGGGGAAGTTGAGCATATTCTTGGTATGCATATAAAAAGGGATAGGCAACAGCATACTTTGCAGGTATCCCAAGAAAAGTACATTGAAAAAGTGCTGGACATATTTAATGTGGCTGATGCTAAGCCTCTTGGAGTGCCATTACAGCCACATGTTAAGCTTTCCAAGGATGATTGTCCCAAAAATGATGATGCAACCAATTACATGAAGAGTGTTCCATATGCATCAGCTTGTGGTTCACTTATGTATGCTATGATTGCCACTCGGCCAGACATTGCTCATGCAGTGGGAGTTGTTAGCTAGTAGAGCTCATTGGGAGGTAGTCAAATCTATCTTTAGATATTTGAAAGGGACCAAAAGTAAATTATTATGTTACGGAAAGGGCCCATTGGAGTTAAATGGATTTTGTGATTCAGACATGGCAGGTGATGTGGACACATGCAAGTCCAGAAGGGGCTATGTATACATCCTTGCAGGTGGAGCTATTTCATGGTGCTCTAGACTTCAGAGGATAGTTGCACTATCTACTACAGAGGCTGAATATATTTCAGCCACAAAGGCTTCCAAAGAAGCCATTTGGTTAACCCGCCTCTGGAGTGAGTTTGGGATGCTTGAAAAGGCACCTGTTCTTGGATGTGATAGCTAGAGTGCCATATGTTTGGCAAAGAATGCCATGTTTCATGCTCACACAAAGCATATTGATGTGAGATACCACTTCATCAGAGAGGTGTTAGAGGATGGCCTGATCACTTTGATCAAGGTCAATAGTTCACAAAATCCTGCAGATGCTCTCACGAAGTGTCTACCCAAGGCACAACATCATCTATATATACAGATGGTGGGAGTTACTTAGCTTAAAGGAGCCTCCTTGGTCCTTTAAGTGGGAGGTTGTTGGGGATAAAGGCCTCAAGGACTCTCCTTTTGTATATTTTGATCCTTCTAGGTGAAAGCTCTCTTCGAGAACTTTCCAAACATATTTTTGTTATATTTTTTAGACCCCTTAATTAGGGGCTTATAGGCATTTACCTTATTTTTATGACTTTTGGTCATTGGCCATGTGTGAACATGCCCAAATGACCTAAAAGTCACTTATCAATAAGACTTGGTCCCAAATCTCTCATAACTAGATTGGGACTTCTTCAACTTCAGCTTCTCCATCTTCTTCTCCAAATTTTTACGCAAGTTTCTCTCTCTACTTTCTCTCTCCTCACGCAGCAATCCACTCCCTTTGCATTTGGAGCAACTGAGCACACCACGACGTAGCTCTCCACGGCCTCTTTCATGCAGTGGTAACCATGGAGAAGTGTGATATGCTTAGATGTGGTGAAGAAATAGATGAGGTGAGTGGTGGTGCAGTGGGTGGTGAAATGTCCATGTCACTGGACGTGGTGTCGAGTACAGTGATGGTGAAGAGTGGTGTGATAGTGGGTATGTGAGTGGGTATGAACACGAGATTTACAAAGGTGGACAAATAAATTATAGATTGTGTCTCGTGGATGGCTTGGTGGAGAGGGGAGGATGAAGGGAATATAGTTGGGTGGGGAGGTGAGACTGGTGAGGAGGTCATTGGAGGTGGAAAGGGGAACATAGGCCTTGGAGGGATGGGAAATCAAGGAAAGGATGGAGTGAGGAATGGATTGGTTGGAATGGTGGTAGCTAAAGGGGGAAGGTTAGGTGGAATGGTTGTAGGAAGAGTTTGGGGTGTTGAGGCAGCGATGTCTTCTGCAATGGTACTATCTATGACTGTGGACGGTCGAGGTGAGGTGGGGTGTATTGGGGAAACTTGATGTATGGGAGGTGAAAGAGGAGTAGGTGATGTGGTGGGGATTTTGACTGGGGTTGTGGATGTTATAGGGGAAAGATGAGATAGGGAGTCGATGACGGTGGTCCCTTCTTCTTGTTGGGTTTCTGTCATGGTTTCAGGGATGAGTCGAGCTTCTTTAGCATGATTAAACGAATGCGGCGAGGTTCAAACTTTGGTAGTGGCTTGCTCTTCAAATAATGGAGATCTTCAGCGGTTCCCATGGATTTGACTAACTCCTTAAAACCTTGAATGAAAGATTCTTCAAAGCCTCCACTAGCAAGTACTTGCTCGAGAGTTTCTTGACTCTGTTCCTCTGATAATTGTCTATGGGACCATATAGCTTACATATTGCAATATAACTTTTGAATTGCCAAAGTATAGGCGGCGGCTTTGAATGTGTCTTCTTCATGAGTACCTGTATCATCGTGAGCTTCGATTTGCTGCTCTTGCTCTTCATTCGGCGCTTCCTCTTGAGAGTCATAGCTATCCTGACTGGCTTCATCCTCGCCATCATCATCATCGGTCACTGTCCTATCTTCATCTGAGCTGGAGACTACCTGTTCTTGTGGTTGGTTTGGGGGGGTAGTAGGATAGCTAGGACATTCATACTCTTGTGAGAAAAATTGCTCTTCTAAAAATTCGAACTCGCTGGAGAATGCATCATGCATTTCAAAATCGAAGGTAGTGTTAGTTCGCTCTGCCTCCAAGTTTAGTATAGGGAAAGTAAAGGATTCCGTACCAATGGTGGTGGGAATTTCTCCTGCTACAGTAGTAGGTTCTTGAGTGGTGGTTGCTTGAGGGGTTATTGCACTGGTAGTACCTTCTTTGATAATGGGTCGTGAGAGGCGGATTTGTATTGGCTCTACAGATGTAGGGGGTTCCGTTGGAGACTCTTGAGGGGACGCTTGTGGTGATGGGAACTCTGGAACTTGCAAGCATGGGAAAGAACCCCACATGCACTTGCCTGCCCATCCTTTGCTAGCTTTTCTGGCCTTTTTGGTGGTTCCCTTCAATCCTTTTAATTCTTTGCTGGTCATTGCGCCTTCAATGGGCAAATCGTAGGCCAAACACATATAGATGATTCGTGTAAGGGCACAAGAGCTGTGGATGACATGTTTTCGTTCCCATCTTTGTTGAGCTAAATACAATTGATCGATAATCCAATTGGCAAGATCGATGGTATAGGGCCCTATACATGAAAGATACAAGCCAAACTAGATACATTTTTGAGGAATGGTAAAAAGATCTTGTGCAGGGAATGTGAAATGTTGCATGCAGATGCACAATGGCTTGGAGATTTCCAGTGATGGCCGAAATATCCACCCATTTCAAAACATCACCACACTTCATAGGCTCTGGAATAAGCCTTTCTTGCTCTATTGACATGTGAGTCTCGTGGATCTTAAGCGCTGCTCTAATAAGATCTTTCGAAAGATAAAACTTCCTATATGGAGGATCATTTACCAATGATAAAAGAATGAATGTGCCTGGCAAGTCCTTGTTCTCTCGGAGGCTGCAAGTGTGTTCACTAAGTAATAGCAGCAATAGAAATCAGGTTTGGGCAATGGGTCACTGAAATATTCCATAAAAGGAGCTCTAGCCCAAATATGCCTTAACTCTTCAGAATTCTGGGGGTCTTCAAATTCTCTAGAGAAAAATTGATATCTGCCCCACTTAATACCATCAAAACACAGCATGGCATCAAAGATAAAGTCTACGTCTGCTAAGGGTCATGCTAAACTTGGAACCAATGAGAATTGTTATGGACTTTTTTAGTGTATCCCATGGGAGGATCATCTGTGGGCATTGGTCCTGGGAAACCCTAAAACTCTGGAGGTTGCAACGTAGCATACAACTCAACTAGTAAATTGCCAAAATTGACCACTGGTGCAATTGGGCCAGTCGTGAAGGGTCCTTCTGCTTGCATGATGAGCGAGATGAATAAAGATGTGGTCTGCTACAAAAGATTAACTCATTAGTATGGAAATTAATCTTGATCCCAATAAACTAAGACCGCAATCCCTTTCCATAGCTGATTTGTAACCCGTGTAGCCGAGTGTTGTGAGATGGTTTATGGAATGATGGTTTTTAAAAACTAATGCAAGTCACTAGACATCTACAATCTTTAGATAATGCATACATTGCTTATGATGAAAAGTTATTATTAGTGATGGTGGGTTAGTGTGGGTGAATTTATACAAAGTTTAGTTGTGAGTGAATTATTACAAGGATGAAGGTTAGCCGGGATGGGTGTTATGTTGTACAAAGGATCATGTGGCTTCTGGATACATTTCGGCATCCATTTCCTAAGAGTTGATGATTGGGTGGTATTCGTGTGTGGAGGTAAAAAAGGTGATTCTGGTGGTAGTGTTGTCGATGGGTAAAGGAATTTTAAAGGGGAGTATATTACATGACTTGAGTTTTGAGCTATAATACAATGCTTGGGTACCTAGATCTTTGCGGGTGTGGGTCAGTTGGTTAAGTACTGCTTGGCAATCCAAATCTGTCGAATCTTCATCAATGTAGAAGTAGGTCGAGGAGATGTTGGATGTTGACTTTGCTTCTGTCTTGACTTCTATTCATCATTGTCTGCATTGTTGGAAAGTGTTGGTGCTTTCTGTCCTTTTGGCACCCATATTTGTTTCGTGTTGCTTGCGTGAGGATGCTGCATTGCATCCATCTTTGTGTCATCTGGTATGGTTGTTGGTTTGGGTTCCTCAGTCATGGTGGACTCCTTTGTGATTGAGGGTGAGAGGTCTAGTTGACACTCTGCTTTGGAAAAGAAGGGAGGTTTAACACTCACGAAAATTGCCCATTAGGAAGTGAGGTATTCTCTACAACAGATCTAAGCCACTCCGCAGTAAGTGTGGAAGGATGGATACCAAAGGCTATTGTTGCCATTTGGTCACTAATGCAATCCACTTGACCGCTGATGCAACCCACCTGACCATCGATGCTCCCCATTTGTCCACTAAAGGAAGACCCATGGAAGATCTCTTGACTATCTCCTGAGTGGCAACGATTCATTGCCAAGCTCTCATGGGTTGACTTTGGAGGGAGTGTGCTAAGTGGATGGATCTGATAAAAAATATTTCGGTCCCCCTTTGCAAAGTTCGATTCTATGTGTTTTGTACCAATTGTTTCTCATTGATATTCCAAAGTATCTATTAAGTTTTATTGCACTAATCACAAGCCTACAAGCTCTATTTGACATATCCAAGAGCTAGGGCAGGTCCTATGCTGGTTTTCTAGATGAACTTCATCACTTCGTAACTAAAGTTTCCACCTTCTCCAAGCTTCTCCAACTTTCTCTTATTAGTCGGCTCCCCTCATGCTCAAATTGGTAAGCATGTGAAGCAAAGTCTATGACTTGATGTCCCTTAGCATGCCACTTCTAACTTAGGAATACATCAAAAGGTGGCAATCATGCTATCTCAAAATCCAATCTATCCTTATAGGATTGGATTGGATTTGTAGAACTACTACTCGTTGGTCCCATGTTTGAGTATCCTTCTTGTTAGCTAACACCACTGTCTTAGGCATACTTTGACTACATAGTTTTTAAGAGTAACCTTTTGAAAATTCAAGAAATAATGACATTATGTGTAGAACTAGTGGTAAAGAGGACCTTGAGAGGCTGTTTTGCCATGATTCCTCGCATAACAATGAGTTCTATATCAAGAAATTGATAACCTTTTTGTGCCACTAGTAAAAGCATGACATCTAGCATAGAAGGGACCTTCTTTGTGACCGTCATAGCCACTATAGGAGATGATATCTGAGATGCGGAATCTCCAAAATGCTCACCTGCATCACTCTCTACCTATGTGGGGTTTCTTATGGCTACTATCTTTTTCTTCTTAGGACAATCTTAAATCGATGCTATCCTAAGCACCCATATCATAACCCTTCTTTCATTACCTTCTCTTTCTACTAAGGGGTAAGGATATACTTCTTATAAGATATCTTAGCTAGAGCAGACACTTTCTCTTGGCTCTTGAAATTGTCTTGACTATGTGCATCTACTTAGCCTCTTTTTGAGGTTGTGCATTGGCCAATATAAGAGTACTAGTGGAAAATGGATCACTCATCTTAGTCCATGAGGATGAATAAAGATCCACATTCTTGTAGCATAGATAAAAATATAAGAACAATGAACTCCTCACTATACTTGTAAAAGAACACGCTACCATACTACTTCTGCAAAAAGTGCAGAGCCTAAAAGGCACATGGGCAAGCATATATGCATATATAATATGCTATGCTTATCGTAGATGCCAAACAATGCATAAAAATAGTGTAGAAATGCATAAAATCATAAGAAAACGTATCTTACGTATTGAACATTCCACATGCAAGTGTGGTAGAAACGATCACTATGTAGCCTTCTTGAATCCTCAAGTTGATCTCGATCCTCCTCACATTGAAAAAGTGGTTCTGTTGTAGGAAGATCAATCTAGATAGAACATGTCTATTATGCGTGTTCTAGATCAAGATTGCTTGGGTAGTCAAAAGGGCAAAGAAAAATGGAGCTCTTCTACTAGTAAGTAGAAATCTGCTAATTTTGCACAATCCAAGAAGGAAGAAAAAGATGAAAAGAAATAAAAAAAGCAAAAATTATTTTGTAAATACTATAAAGCAAATGATCATGTCATTAAGAGATGTCCAAAACTGGCTACTAAAGTGGCAAAGAAGAAAGAGGCCGGAATGGTTATTGCAGAGGCCTCTATAGTGAAAATTGAGTCTACTAATCTTGTGCAGAATGAAGAATGGGTGTTTACTACTGTTTGTAGTCTTGACCCATCTTCTCATAAGTAGGGCATGTCTGCAGTAGAGTCAGATGTTTGGTACTTTGATAGTGGGGCGACCAAACATATTATCTTGCAATGCAGTTTCTTCTCTTCACTCGAGCCTTCCCCTACAGGGAATACTATTACATGCACAAAAAACTCCTCTTATCATGTTACAGGAGTTGGTAAGATCATTCTGACTACTACTGATAATAGTTCTTTCACTTTGTCAATGCTTTATTTGTGCCAAGGATCAAGAGGAATCTGTTATTAGTTTTGACTTTAGCGAAGATTGGCTTGGTTGTGAAATTTGTTGATGAAAGATGTACAATTCATGATTTGTCAAATGACAACGTGATATCAAACTATTCATAGGTCAAAGTGGTCAATGGTGAAGGCCATCAGGGTCAAAGTGGTCAATTGTGGAGCTAGTCAAACAACAAAGTGGTGACTTTGTGAGTGATGCACATGTGCTGAAAAAGTATGCATAAGTGGTGCACAAGTGGCCGAGAACAAGGGTGCACATGTAGTGTACAAAAAATTTGTTCCCAATGGTTTTGCAAGAAAATTAGAATGCTGGTCGCACAAGGGTCTTTTTGGAAGGTTTTCAAGGGTTTAAAGTGTTTTGGAAGGTTCAAGTGAACCCTCCCTTATGCACACATTTTGAAGCATTAAAGATAAAAAGTGAATCCATATGAAGAGAAGAAATATGAAAAAGTATATGTATGGTCCTCCATTTAAAATTTTGTTTTCTCCTAAAGTCACTACAAGAGAAAATAGGGAGTTGTTGGATTTACTCATTAAGTGATTCTCAGGACATCAAAGTGAGCGCCAAGATACACTATCAGTCAGAAGAAACATACATAAGTGGAATCGACACCCACAACAAGGCATGAACATTCTTGGACTTAGACTAAGCAAGAGAGAGAGCATAGTCTACACAAGAGAGCAAGAGAAGAGGAAGTGACACATTGAACTAGTGTCACATAGAGAATGAAAGTGAGAGGCAAGTGTGCAAGGAATGTGATCAGGTAAAAGCATGTTAGTGTGAACACTTTTTAGGAGTATTTATCACTTTTAAGCCCGTCACTTTTTAGTTATTTCAAAAGCTTTTGAAAGAGTGAAAAAATAAATTCATAATATCAATTTGCTAGACGTATGATCACTACTCATGTGGCGGCCCGTTAGGTATCATGGCTGGAACATCAATAATAAATTTCATTATTCCTCATGTACTCCACAAGGTGGCAAATCTATGGAGTCTGCGCTAGTGGAGCATAGAAGGTCCACGTGACTTCGTCACTCGCAAGAGAAAGCTACCATCAACGAAGTTGTTCCATTAGATGTCGAAGGTGAAACACAATCTTTGGGAACGATTATTAGTAGGTATGGGGTCTAGCATCCATGCGTGCAGCATTTAGGTGCTCTCATGGCTAGGAATAATTTCTATGGTTCTAATGTAAGAGCCACTATTTTTGGCAGAGGAGAGGTGTCGTCCGTTAAGAGTCCATCATTGAAGCAGAAGCAATGGACTAGGTAAGCTCCTTGTTGATTTGATTTATTCAGCTCATTAGTAAGCATGCATACTCATTCCACCCTACCTAATGAATGTGGGGAGCCGTCTGATGAGGAACTGTCATGAGCGGATCTAAATTGCATAGCACGTATCGGTTTTCTTTAGCACGCTATTTTCCACGAACCACAAAGATATAGCGACTCTACACTTATTCTTTGGTGCTACGACTAGAGTAACGGGCATGCATTTATTAAACAATTTGCCTTGTTGATGCAGGTGGATATATCCAGCATATCCAAAAGTGTTAGACCACAGCGTCTTCTGCCCGAAAAAAGAGGATTTCCACACCGTTTACTGCTTGTCTATCGCTGGTATAGATCCAGGTACTATATCAAAAAAATTGGTTAGTTAGGCAGATTAGTTGTCTGTCTTCAAGGTAACTCGACTCAAGGGGAAGTTGAAAGTTAAATATGTGAGGCCAAAGTTCTATGACACACTAATGGTGTTACATCAAAAAGTCTACCAAGAGGTACCAACAAACTACAAATTGTATGTACACTAGAGCCTTTGTATTTGAAAAATGTACTACTACTCAAAACATCAAAAATCCAACTATGTACCAAGTGGCATGGGCTATAGCTGCAGAAGATTCTATTGAAAGATGCGGGAAGATGGGCACATTGTAGTCGAAGATGCAAAGGTTTTAAAATTGTTTGAATGATGATGCTTCACCACTTTTAGATCCTTTGGATGCGGACTTGTAGGAATAGAAAGAAGATGTTGAGTTATATGTTGGAAAAGGTATTGTAATTGCTACCATAAGGCAAGTGGAGGGTACTAAGATTATATGTACTTTAGAATTGTTAATTGATAGTGAACAGAATAAGTTGGATAGGGTCAAGCTTGATTTGGTTCAAGCCAAGCTATCAAAGGCTGCTGAGTCTAAAGTGACTACAGTAGTCATTGAGATAAAAAAAAAGTTACATGTATCCATAGATAATTGAAATGTGATGTGGGAATGTCTCCTAAGAGGAGGATTTAGTTGGAGATACAAATTCAGATATACTATTAATCTGGAGCTATTAGGGGTTGAGCCAGATGAGAATGACAAGGTGCCTGAACTGGAGGTAATATTTAGCTTTATTGACATTGGTTGGAACATTTTTCTAAGGTTCAATACTGATCATTTGGATTTTTACATACACAAGCTGAATATAAGTTGCATGAGGATCGGCTCAAGAGTGCAAATCGACATCTATCCTTTGTAAAGAACATGTTAAGCATAATGGATTCAAATGAATTGTCACCATTATTGCCATTACCTCCCCGAGAGTTACCATCAGCCCTCTTACTCAGTGTTTCATCCATGTGCATAGCATGTGGTTTGAATATTGAGGAGAGGGTTAGTTTCATAGTGCACCTTATGCCATGCAACCATGCATATCACTATATTTGTTTTGCAACACATTGTCGTGTGTTAGTCAACTGTTTAGGTGAATGTGGTGCTGAAATACCACAACATATGCGGTAAACAATCTTTGGATTCTTTGATGGTGGATTCAATTTTCACAAAGGTAAGCTTGTCGTGTTGATTAATATTAATAATATTACTTTTTATCCATGTTTGTGGCTTCTTGGTTAGTTTTTTGTAACTAGATATTACTAATCAGGTTGCTACTTGTTACCTATTACTATGTAGTTGGTTCTTAGTTACTTGTTACTAAGTATCTATTACTAATTAGATTATTACTAGTTACTAAGTTGCTGATTCTCGGTAACTTGTTAGTATCTATTAGTAATTAGCTTGTTACTAATTAGCTATTACTAGGTTACTAAGTTATTACTAATTATCTTGTTAACAATTAGCTATTACTAATTAGTTTGTTAGTAATCAGCTATTACTAAGTAGCTATTAATTAGCTATTACTAATTAGCTATTATTGACTAACTATTAGAAATTAGCTAAAGTAATTAGTTATTATTAATTAGTTGTTACTAATTAGCTATTATGAATTAGCTATTATGAATTAGCTATTACAAATTAGCTATTACTAATTAGCTATGATGAATTAGCTATTATGAATTAGCTATTATGAATTAGCTATTATGAATTAGCTATGACAAATTAGCTATTAGAAATTAGCTATTACGAATTAGCTATGACAAATTAGCTATTACTATTTAGCTATTACGAATTAGCTATTAATAAGTAGCTATTACTAATTAGCTATTATTGATCAGCTATTAATAAGTAGCTATTACTAATTAGCTATTATTGATTAGCTATTAATGATTAGTTATTATGAATTAGCTATTACTAATTAGCTATGGCGAATTAGCTATCACGAATTAGCTATTACTAATGAGCTATGATGAATTAGCTATGACAAATTAGCTATTATGAATTAGCTATTACTAATTAGCTATTATTAAATAGCTATTACTATTTAGATATTACGACTTAGCTATTACAAATTAGTTATTATGAAATAGCTATTATGAATTAGCTATTACGAATTAGCTATTACGAATTAGCTATTAGAAATTAGTTATTACAAATTAGCTATTGCAAATTAAATATGATGAATTAACTATGAAGAATTAGATAGTATGAACTAGCTATTACGAATTAGCTATTACTAATTAGCTATTATAAATTAGCTATTACGAATTATCTATTACGAATTAGCTATTACTAATTAGTTGTGAGGAATTAGCTATTACAAATTAGCAATGATGAATTACCTATTACAAATTAGCTATTACTAATTAGCTATTGTTAATTAGCTATTAGTTATTACGAATTGGCTATTACAAATTAGTTATTACGAAATAGCTATTACAAATTAGCTATTATGAATTAGCTATTACGAATTAGCTATTGTGAATTAGCTATGATGAATTAACTATGAAGAATTAGCTAGTATGAATTAGCTATTACAAATTAGGTATTACAAATTAGCTATTATGAATTAGCTATTATGAATTAGCTATTATGAATTGGCTATTACTAATTTGCTAGTATCAATTAGTTATTATGAATTAGCTATTACACATTAGCTATGACGAATTAGTTATTACAAATTAGCTATTGCAAATTAGCTCTGATGAGTTAGTTATGACGAATTACCTATTACTAATTAGCTATTATTGATTAGCTATTATTGATTAGCTATTATTGATTAGCTTAATTAGCTATTATTGATTAGCTATTACTGATTAGCTATTACGAATTAGCTACTATGAATTAGTTATTACGAATTAGCTATTATGAATTAGCTATTAGGAATTAGCTATTACTAATTAGCTATTACTAATTAGCTATTACTAATTAGCTAGTACTAATTAGCTATTACTAATTAGCAAATATTATTTAGCTACTACAAATTAGCCATTACTAATTAGCTTGTTACTAAGTAGCTATTACGAAGTAACTAGTTCTTGGTTAGCTATTCTTAATTAGCTATTACTAATTAGGTTGTTACTAATTAGCTATTACTAAGTAGTTGATTGTTCAATAGTTGTTAGTAGTTAGCTATTACTAATTAGCTTGTTACTAATTCGCGATTACTAAGGATCTAGTTTTTTTGTTAGTTGTTTGCAATAAGTCATCCATCAACTATCTCTTTCTTACTCTTTAACCCTCTAGTGGAACACTAATCTAGCTAGTTTCATTGTGCTAAGCAGTTGTTCGTACCTCAATAGGAACAATTACCAACAATGCTGATGCTACATATGATAGGGAGCTTGGGACAGGCGAGAATGTTGGACATACACCATTTGTTGAAAGTAAGACTTATTCCCAATCTTCATCATCGAAAGAGAAAGAAAATATTCCATCCTTCCTCCAAACACCATCTACAATGGATGCTCGTGTCTATCCTTGTCCAATTGACAACATGTATGATGCGGAGTCCACACGCATTGACTTTCATAGTGGTCTAGACGGAATGATTGAGAATGTTCTTGATCCAATTAGCAACTCAGATATTCATCTAGCTAGTCACAACTCTGTAGTTGATAAAGAGGTTCCTCTTTCTATCCACATGTCTGTCACTACTCAGTTTGAATCTAGCCTAGGTTCAAATACTGATCTTTCAAAGCAAGCTCCTCTTGTTGATATATTTAGGTAGTGATGTGTGTGAACACACTAGGACCGCCGGGGCACTTTTTTCCCTCTTTAGGAGGTTTTTTTCCCCCGGCTTGTATATTTCCCTATTGCTCTAATGGGCTACTTATCTTTGTACATTCTCTAGCAATATATTCAGTATTGTGTGTTTGTGCTCCAAGCTTCTTCTTTCCTTATGCTGTTCGCATGCTTCCACAGACGTCTAACTCCAACAATTGGTATCAGAGTAGGTTGTCGCTTCATCTAGGGTGCCGTCGACACTCCTCCGTTTGCAGTCTCAGATTCGCATGAAATTTGGTGAGCATACTCAAGGTGTTTCAAAGATCAAAACAACTTCGCTTTGTGGTCCCGAAATGGTGATCTGAGCTCGTTTCGGCCTCCAAATGCACTATCACAGCGCTTGTGTAGGCTATTTCGTCTCTTTGTGCCAAAGGTATATACCAGTTTTTGTTCGCCAGCTTAAGCGTCTCGAAGTCTGCTACAGGTCTAGGAGAACTCTTCTGGGCAGTTCTGTTCAAATTTTTGAGATACAGTCAATTTTCTACATCAAGGTATTATAGTCATCGGCCATGGCTGAAAGAAGTGATGTATTCCGTATGTTAGCTGTTGAGGATAAGTTGGATGGTACCAACTACCCATTGTGGGATTATATGATGCGACATGTATTGGTTGCAAAAGGATTGTGGAACATTCTGCAGGGTGTTGAAAGACGTCCTGTTACACCTCTGACTACAGGTACTACAAATACAGGTGCTGGAGCTAATGAAGATGGTGTCGAAGATGATATTCCACAGATTCCTGTTCCTGCTGTTGTTTCTGCTGCACCTACTGCAAAGAAGATTCGCTGGGATGGCAGAGATGCCCACACACATGCATTGATAGCTTTGTCTGTCAAACATGCCATTATTCCTCATATTCGCCCTTGCGGAATAGCTAAGGATGCTTGGGATACACTTACCACATTGTACCAAGCTAGGAATGAGGCTCGTGTTGCTTACCTCCGAAAACAGTTGGAGAGTGAGCACATGAATGAAGGTGATTCTATGGGAAGTTTCCTAACGAAGATAAAAGACTTGAAGGAATAGTTGATTTCTACTGATGAGGTTATACTAGATAGCTCACTTGTGTAGACCGTTCTGAATGGTCTTCCTGATTCATATCAGAGTTTTGCTTCTACTCTTCGGTTGATGATGAAAGGCAATCCAAATGGCTTATCATTTGAGGAGTTAGTCTCTGTTCTGTTGCAGGAAGATCAGTCCAGGAAAAATAGGTCCATTATGCGAGTTGCAGATCAAGCTTTCCTGGCTAGTCAGAAGGGCAAAGGAAAATGGAGCTCTTCAACTAGTAAGCAGAAATCTGCTAATTTTGCATATTCAAAGAAGGAAGATAAAGATGAGAAGAAATCAGAAAATCAGAAATTGTTTTGTAAGTACTGTAAAGGGAATGATCATATCATAAACAACTGTCCAAAACTGGTTGCTAACGAAGCAAAGAAGAAAGAGGCTAGAATGGTTGTTGCAGAGGCCTCTACACCAAAAACGGAGTCTGCAAATCTTGTGCAGGAAGAAGAATGGGCATTTACTACTGTCTACAGTTTTGACCCATCTTCTCATGAGCAGTGCATGTTTGCAGTAGACTCTGATGTTTGGTATTTCGATAGTGGGGAAACCAAACATATTACCTCGGCACTTTCTTCTCTTCACTCGAGCCTGCCCCTACAGGAATACTGTTACATGCGCCAACAACTCCTCCTATCCTGTTATGGGAGTTGATAAGATCATTTTGACTACTGCTGATGATAGTTCTTTCACTTTGTCAGATGCTTTATTTGTGCCATGGATCAAAAAGAACCTGTTATTAGTTTCTGCATTAGCCAAGATTAGCTTGGTTGTGAAATTTGTTGATGACAGGTGTAGAGTTCATGATCCGTCAAATGGCGATGTGATTATTGCTTCTGGCATTTTATGTCGTGGGTTGTATAAGCTCATAGACTATGAAAGATCTGTAAATGATTTGGCATGTGCAGTAAATGATTCTCAGGCTATGTCAGATGCAAAGCTTTGGCATGCACACTTTGGTCATCTGAATTTTGCTAGTTTGCTACGCCTACAGAAATCTGAAATGGTGTCCTCTTTGCCCAAACTAGAGGCACCTAGAAAACATGTTTGTGAAGGCTGTATTTTGGGCAAAATGCAACATTCCTCCTTTCCAAAAGATGGTTCAGTTCAGGCTACACAGAAATTGCAGCTTGTACATAGTGATGTCCATGGTCCTATGGAGACACCCTCTTTTGGAAATTACCTTTACTTCGTGACTTTTATTGATGATTTTTCCAAGCATGCATGGGTATATCCACTCAAAGCAAAGGCTGAAGTGTTCATGTGCTTTAAACAGTTTTTGGTTTTTCCTGAAAATCTGTCAGCATGTAAAATGGGCACCCTCCGTTCTAATCGAGGGGGGGAATATATGTCTTCTAAATTTAATGCATTTCTCATTGAACGTGGGATAAAACACTAGTGTACAGTGCTATATACACCTCAACGGAATGGAGTTGCTGAACGAAAGAACAAGTCACTCATGGGGATGGCGAGGTGCATAGTCAAGAGTCAGGCTTTCTAGCTTGAGGCTGTCATGTGTGCAGCATATGTACTGAACAGGTGTCCCACTAAAGCACTGCAATCTATCACTCCATATGAGGCTTGGCATGACCGCAAGCCATCTGTTGCTCATCTGCGTGTTTTTTGTTGTTTGGCATATGCACTAGTGCCTGAACAACATCGCAGAAAATTGGATGATAAGGCAATAAAATGTATTTTTGTAGGGTACAGTTTTGAAAGTAAAGGCTATCGTCTCTATCATCCACAGATTAAATGCATTCTGGTTAGCCGTGATGTTGTATTTGTGGAAGATGTTATTTAGCCATTGCTTTCATGTTCTAAGGAGACATCTATTAGCTCCAAAGACATGTATGATACTTTGATGCCTCTCTTTACAGGTGGACAGTCTACTGCTAGTCCTAATGAGGCAACTTCTCAGCCTTTGCAGGTTTCATATGATGATGCAGATCATTCCATTTCTGATGCAGATTTACATGATGCACTTGATGAGAGAGCTGATATTGAGCAAGCAAAAACTATGCCAAAATGGTTGGTGCAGACTTTGTGTGACAGCAAATTAGATGCACCTTTGTCATATCATACTCGTTCAGGCTCTCATAGTGCCTCCTTTGCATCAGATTGCTATGCTATGGCTGCGTCTAGTCTCTGTGATGAGAATGAGCCTGTTTCTTTTGATGAAGCACATAATTCAGAAAATTGGATGGCTGCTATGCAATCTGAATATGATGCTATAATGAAGAATGGTACATGGTCTTTATGTGACTTGCCTCCTGGCAAGAAGGCCATTCACACTAAGTGGGTATACAAGCTGAAGCGTAAACCTAATGGTACAAATGACAGGTATAAGGCTAGGCTTGCTGCAAAGGGTTATGCACAGGAAAGAGGCATTGATTTTGATGAGACCTTTGCACCTCCATGCCGTATGACTACTGTTCGGAGCATTTGTGCACTTGCATCCCATCATGGTTGGAATGTACATTAGCTGGACATTAAAACAGCATTTCTGAATGGTGACTTGCATGAAGAAGTGTATGTTTTTCAGCCACGTGGCTTTGTGCAGAAAGGGCATGAAAACCAGGTGTGCAGGTTAAAAAAGGCATTATATGGTTTAAAGCAAGCGCCACATGCTTGGTATGAGAAGATACATGCCTATCTGGTTGCACATGGTTTTGAGAACAGTCCAACTGAAAGCACCTTATATGTTAAGCATGCTAATGATGTGCTTCTGATCATTGTTGTCTATGTTGACGACATGTTGCTCACTGGTCCTATTGAGAAGCATATTGCTGATTTCAATGCTGATTTGCATGCCTCATTTGAGATGTCTGATTTGGGGCATTTGCATCACTATTTGGGCATTCAGTTTATGCAAGTTGATGGTGGAATGGCTTTGTGTCAAACGAAATATATTGACACATCATTGCAGCCTTTTGGGCCTGAAGACTGTAAGCCTATTGCCACTCCTATGGAGATAGGTTTACAATTGAGTCTTCATGATGCTAGAGATGCATTTGATGTTGTTCTCTATCAACAGGCTATTGGATGCTTGATTTACTTATGCATTACTCGGTCAGATATTCAGTTTGTTGTCTCACAGATGAGCAGATTTATGCATTGCCTAAGAGTCAAGCATTGGCAAGCGGTTAAGCGCATCTTTCGCTACTTGAGTGGTACTCGGCTACTTGGGTTATTTTATCCCAAGGGGGGATCACTACCACCAAATTTGCATGCTTTTTCTGACTTTGATTGGGCTGGTTGCTATGACACTCGTGTGTCCACTAGTGGCTTTTGCTTCATGCTTGGTAGCTCATGTATATCTTGGTTGAGCAAGAAGCAGCCTACTGTGGCCACTTCCAGTTGTGAGGATGAATATAGGGTAGCTTTTACAACTACTATTGAGTGTGTGTGGCTCAGACGTCTTATGGCTCATTTGGGTGTTGGTCAGTCTTCTGCCACCACCATGTTCACTGACAATCAGAGCGCATTGGCAGTTGCGAGGAACCCTGTGTTCCATGCTTGCACTAAGCACATTGAGGTGCATTATCACTATGTCAGGGAGAGGTTCTCTGCTGGGGAGATCAGCTTGGCATATGTGCCCACGCAGGAGAACATTGCAGACCTTTTCACGAAGGCTCTGCCTAGGGAGAAGTTTGAAGCTTTCTGCAAAGCTTTGGCTTACTTCCTTTTGTGGAGTGATTTCCACATAGCTTGGCACTTCCTTATACATGAGTGCCAGCTCCTTGTTCACAACATCACTCCCAGGGGGGATTTGTTGATATATTTAGGTAGTGATGTGTGTGAACACACTAGGACCGCCGGGGCACTTTTTTCCCTATTTAGGAGGTTTTTTACCCCCAGCTTGTATATATGCCTATTGCCCTAATGGGCTACTTATCTTTGTACATTCTCTAGTAATATATTCAGTATTGTGTGTTTGTGCTCCAAGCTTCTTCTTCTTCCTTATGTTGTTCGCGTGCTTCCGCAGATGTCTAACTCCAACACTTCTGCCAACTAATGATCCCGTTGTTTGTTCAAACAAAGGTCATCTACAAAATCCAACTTTTGATCCTAATCAGAGTCCAAATAGATATGTTCTTCAAATGAATGCTACAAATGAAACCTCCTCGAAGCAAAAATATTGTAACCCCCAGCCTCAATTTCTGACATGTGTGGATCCCCAAGAAAGGTTGTAGGTGTTCATGTACAAGAGGATGCCACTCTAGCGTAGTTTATGGAAAATGCAAAAAGAAATTTTCAAGCACCTGTGAAATGATAGAAGAAGCCAAGCCATTTGCACCCAATTACAAGGCGGCAAACTACTCGGTCACACTTGAACGGAGGCACTATACCTGATATAGAGAATCTTTTGAAAGAATAGTACCAGTGTTCACCCTCTTACATCATTGTCCTTTGTAATGGTTACCATCTCCACATGTGGCATCATCCAAATCTATTAGCTATCATCACAGTTTGTGATCAGCCTATTTTGTATTGATGTTATTAAAATATTTTGTTGTCTCTGCCTCGTATTATATACTCTGTACATATTTGATAGCTCAATTGTGTCATTGATTGTGATGACGTAAACAATTCTTCTTTTGGTATTATATGGGCAAAATGGCATTTGTCCATAACTTAAGCACCAATTTGGAAATAATTTGAAGTCTTAATGCCATCTTAAACATTAGGAATGCATTTGTAAAATTTTACAATCATTCCTCTCATGATGCCTTTTCACAATGATATGATTTGGATAGTAGTAAATAGTTTCAAAGTGAGGAAACTGATTTCACTATTTAGTTCTACTATTCACTTTCTTACAACACCTTTTTGTAATGGTTACTATCTACACGTGACATTGTCCAAATCAATTAGCTCTCATAGGATTTTGTATTTAGCCTATTTTGTAACGATGTTATTGATTGTATTTATCCTATTTTGTACAATTTTCCATACACTAACAATGTCATTGATTGTAAGTTGTAATAATGTTTGGCTTATAGTTCAGATAAAGAACAAAGTTCCATCCACAACTATCACAAAAGACAATCTTACATCCTCAGCAAGTCAATGTCAGGCTGCAACAGAAGTTGAGCACAAAGATGCCCAAAAAGAAAAAAAACTAATAAAGTATCAGTTTCAAATCAAACTGATCCTATTTCAACTCAAACATGTTCTATTTCAGCTCAAACTGATCTTATTGCAACAACAGTTGAGCAGAAAGTATCAGTTTCAACTCAAACTGATCCTATTTCAACTCAAACATGTCCTATTTAACCACTTGATTGAACTTCTCAGCACAGAAATGGTTACTGAAGAAACTAGTTTATAATTATCTAGTCAAATCGTGTACTACATAATGCCAGACAAAAAAGTTGTCCAACATCACATGGGTATTAAAAATTCTAGGGAATTCTATTATAAACGGCCTCATACACATCACCAGTTATGGTAAACATGTATGTACAATCGTGGACTAGTGACATGGGTATTTTAATTTATCTTACAAGATGGGAATACATATAAGCTGGTGGTCTTGTTTTCAACAACCTGTAGATATTTTCTCCTAGTCTCTTATAAAATAAACCCACCACATAATATGTTCTTGAAGCTATCAGGTTGTTCCACGCATCCATTACATTCTTTGGACTGAACTATTTTCCTTCTGTGCACTTTAATAAATAGAAATATACACCATCATTGTCCTCTTCTGCATTGCAAAGTTGTCATGCATTGGATAGGTAGTTTCCATCACCTTCAAATGTAAAATTGGAAAAGGATGAGTCTTCTGCTTCATCTGACTCACTGATAAGGGTCAAAGTATGGTATGCCCAATTTTGTACATGGCATTTGTTGATGCAGCTTTTCCACTGACCATGGATACAATGAAAGCAATAACATGTTAGTTGTCTGACACCAATGCAATGTCCACCTAACCTTGAATATCCACGAATCAAATTCAAGGATCAAACTTGAGATATCCCCTTACAATCCCAAGCCTTCTCCCTGTTCACTTTGTCAATCTTCACTTCCCAGAAGACTCGTGTGACATCTCTTCCTTTTGACTCTGACAACTGTCCCCAGTGAGAAATTTCACAACATCTGTAGCACACTTTAGCATTGCGCCTTTAGGTTTAAGTTTTTCATGGGTTAGCGCCCTTTTCACAACAGCACATACACCATCATGTTCTCCCTTCCCATGCCCTGACTCAAAGAAGTTCCATATCATATTCATGCCTTTAAGCCTTGGATATCTTCCTACAAAGTAAAATGGATGTTTAGCTTTAAATTGAGAAGTTGCACCATCTAACCATACCCAATGTTGGTTTAATTCAAGGTTTAGCTCTCTCAACCATTGCCAATGTAATTGGAAACAATGTTGCACAAAAAGGGTGTCATGCTTCTTGTCATTGGATATGAAGAAGTGGATTGCCTTTTTAGGAATACCCTCCAAACAAAAATATGTGATGTGCACAAAAATAGTTACCTGTACAGACCACCAATGCATTGATTGTATTTCATTTTGTTCGCAGAATGTATAGTTTTCTGCAAAATCAACCACTAAAACCACAACATCGCCTCGCAATTCAGAGACATATATCTTAAACTGGTTCACTTTCCATAAAATCATGTTACGACTTCAGGACTTATCTCCCTGTTTATCAATTCTTTCCTTTTATGAACTTGTCCTTCATACATTGACTCAACATCTTCAAATATCTTTACAATAATATGATATTCCTCAATACTAGTCTCTCTCGGACACCACTTAAAATGTCCTACTCTGCAATGAGAGCACTCGCCCATCACACATAAGTTGTACTAGTGGAATGTGGTATCATTTTGACGTGGACATAATATACTCTCTATAATGTTGCTAATCGATCGAAATGTAGTTGCGGAAGCATTGCACCTTGGTGTCTTCCCTACTTGACAAATAGAACAATCACATTTACAAAGACACCTATGCAGGACCGAGCTTGATTGATGTAGGAGATTGATTGCATCCTTAAGGTATGAAATTTGAACATGATAAATGTAGCAACATGTGAAACTCTCTTTCAATCTCTTAACAAAATATGGCTTCAATGATTCGAACTTTCGAAGCTGGATATTTGTCATTGGATGAAATTGTTTGAAGCATATAAACTGCTCCATCAACATTACACAAATAGTGGTTATTAGTAGTCATTAATTAGCTAGTTATCAGTTTGCTATTACTAAGTAGTTGGTGGTTAGTTGTTACAAGGTGCTAGATTGTTACTAGTTAGTTCTCAGTAATTAGCTATTACTAATTAGCTTGTTAGTAATTAGCTATTATTAAGTAGTTGGTTCTTGGTTAGTTGTTTGTAACTAGCTATTACTAAGTAGTTGGTTCTTAGTTAGTTCTCAGTAATTAGCTATTACTAATAAGCCTGTTAGCAATTAGCTATTACTAATAAGCCTGTTAGCAATTAGCTATTACTAAGTAGCTGGTTCTTGGTTAGCTCTTTATAATTAGCTATTCCTAATTAGCTTGTTACTAATCAGATATTACTAAGTAGCTAGTTCTTGGTTAGTTATTTGTAATAAGCTATTACTAGTTAGCTTGTTACTAATTATCTTGTTACTAATTAGCTTGTTGCTAATTAGCTTGTTACTAATTAGCTATTACTAATTAGCTTGTTAGTAATTAGCTATTACTAAGTAGCTATTTGTTCATTAGCTATTTGTAATTACCTATTAATAATTAGCTTGTTACTAATTAGTTATTACTAATTAGCTTGTTACTAATCAGCTTGTTACCCATTAGCTTGTTACTAATTAGTTATTACTAATTAGCTTGTTACTAATCAGCTTGTTACTCATTAGCTTGTTACTAATTAGCTTGTTAGTAATTATCTATTACCAAGTAGCTTGTTCTTGGTTAGTTGTTTGTAATTAACTATTACTAATTAGCTTGCTACTAATTAGCTTGCTACTAATTAGCTTGCTACTAATTAGCTATTACTAATTAGCTTGTTACTAATTAGCTTGTTACTAATTAGCTTGTTACTAACTAGCTTGTTACTCATTAGCTTGTTACTAATTAGCTATTACTAATTAGCTTGTTAGTAATTAGCTATTACTAAGTAGCAGGTTCTTGGTTAGCTATTTGTAATTAGATTTTTTTTTATTAGCTATTACTAATTAGCTTGTTACTAATTAACTTGTTATTGATTAGCTTTTTACTAATTAGCTTGTTACTCATTAGCTTATTACTAATTAGTTATTACTAATTAGCTTGTTAGTAATTAGCTATTACTAAGTAGAGTGTTCTTGGTTAGCTTGTTACTAATTAGCTTGTTACTCATTAGCTTATTACTAATTAGTTATTACTAATTAGCTTGTTTGTAATTAGCTATTACTCATTAGCTTGTTACTAATTAGCTTGTTACTAACTAGCTTGTTACTCATTAGCTTGTTACTAATTAGCTATTACTAAGTATTCGGTTCTTGGTTAGCTATTTGTAATTAGCTATTACTAATTAGCTTGTTACTAATTAGCTTGTTACTAATTACCTTGTTACTTATTAGTTTGTTACTCATTAGCTTGTTACTAATTAGCTATTACTAATTAGCTTGTTAGTAATTAGCTATTACTAAGTAGCTGGTTCTTGGTTAGTTGTTTGTAAGCTATTACTAATTAGCTTGTTACTAGTTAGCTATTACTAATTAGCTTGTTATTAATTACTTTCTTACTAATTAGCTTTTTACTCATTAGCTTGTTACTAATTAGCTTGTTAGTAGTTAGCTATTACTTGGTTAGCTATTTGTAATTAGCTATTACTAACTAAATAGCTTGTTATTGATTAATTTGCTACTAATTACCTTGTTACTCATTAGCTTGTTACTAATTGGCTATTACTAATTGGCTATTACTAATTGGCTATTACTAATTAGCTTGTTAGTAATGTTGAGATATCAAGCTCAACATGTGATGATCTAGGATGACACGTACCAGTTTTTCGTTTCTCTGACATGTATAGTGATCACGCCGATACATGTCAGGGATACTTCATTGAGCTTTATTAGATTTACCTACCGAGAGTGATGGCACATTTGTTCCTTGCCAGCTAACTCATTGTCTGCTGGTGTTTCAAAATCAAATGATAATGTCTAGTATGCTGATTCAGGTGCTCAAATCACATGACTAGTTATGCAGAATGGTTTAGTACTTTGCATAAATTGCCAGTTCTTGGATATGTTGAAACAAGTGATGATACATCACATCCTATTGAGCATAGAGGAAACATAGCACTATCGATGGAGGATGGAAAGGTAAAACATCTTCCTAATGTGTTGCATGTTCTAAATATAACAAAGATTTTGGTTTTTGTTGGACAAATGGTTGACCAGGGATTACAAGTCAGGTTCAATGTTGATGGATTATATGTAGAAGAGTACAAGCAAGATGGACGATTGGTTGCCAAAGGAAACAAAGTGGGTAGGATGTTCACCTTAAATGTGAAGATTCCTGAAATGAATGTTGCCATGTTTGCAAAAAGTGTAGGAGTTATTGCAGATATAGAGATGTGGCACAAACAGATTGGACATGCAAACTTGCAAAGGTTGAAATTGATGCAGTCAAAGGAGATTGTCCATGGACTACCAAATTTCAAAGTTGCAAAAATGCAAAAGGTATGTGCAGCATGTCAATTTGGTAAACAATCAAGAGCATCATTTCCACATGACAAGCATGTTAGTGAGAATGTACTAGAAGTAGTACATACAGATGTTTGGGGTCCATCCAAGACAACATCTATGGGCGGTTGCAGGTTTTATGTTACTTTCATTGATGACCATACACGCAAAGTATGAGTATATTTCATGAAAGAGAAGATAGGGTATTCACTCACTTCCAGAATTTTAAAGCTATGGTGGAAAAGTAGACAAGGAAGTACGTTCAGATTAAGATCTAATGGAGGAGGTGAATACATGTCAAATGAGTTCAGCACTTTTCTAAAAAAATCATGGAATTTGGTGTCAGTTTTCATGCATGTACACCGCAACAGAATGGCATTGCTAAACGCAAAAATAGACATATTGCAGAAATAGCAAGATCCTTGATGATTGAGAACAATATGCCTCATTGTTATTGGGCAGAAGCTGTGCATACTACTGTATACATCATGAACAGAACTGTGACTGCTGTTGTACATCAAGTTACACCTAAAGAGAATTTTACAGGTAAAAAGCCAAACTTATCACATCTCAAAGTTTTTGGTTGTATTGCATATGTACATGTCCTAGATGAATTGAGGATGAAGCTTTATCCAAAAGCAGAAAAGTGTGTCCTCATTGGTTACTCCCTTGAGAAAAAGGGATATAAATGTTACAACCCACTCACACGATAGGTAAAGGTGAGCAGAGATGTGGTATTTGATGAAATGTCAAGCTTCTATGCAGATGCCAAAGAAGGACTGAATCTTGAACCAAATGACAAAGAAAGTGCTGGAAAATCAAGTGCAAAATCTCAAGTTTTGAGTGGATCGGATACATCACCAAGCAATAGTTCCAACTCAAATCCATGGAGTGGAAGATTGCATGGAAATTTCAGTCCAGCAAATTCAAATACATCCAAGAAAGGTAAAGAAAAGCTTTCTGCATGTCACAAAACATGTGCAGGTTTTGAAGACATTGATGGAGATTCAAGCGGTTCAAAAAAGAGTCTTGATGAGGAACTTGGACTGCCCTCTGTGAAGACTCCAGGAGTAAGAAGGGCACATGCAAATGATACAAGGAGAAGTGACCCAAGACCAAGAAGATGTGGGAGGATCCAGAATTCAGTGCAACGATTGACGTATGATAGATATATGGCTCATCATTGTGCCTGCATGACAAAGGTTATACAAGATGTTGAACCTTCTTGCTTTGAAGATGCAATTGGAATTACAGATTCAAAAAAACTATGGATGAGGAGATGACTACACTTTATGGAAATGATACATGGAAGCTGGTTCTATTGCTACAAGGAAAGAGACCCATAGGCTGCAAATGGGTTTACAAGGTAAAGCATAATGTTGATGGTAGCATAAGCAGGTATAAAGCACGATTGGTAGCTAAAGGATATGCACAAACATATGGCATTGATTATGAGGAAACATTTAGCCCTGTAGCTAAAATGTCTATTGTCAAAACACTTGTTGCATTAGCTACAGCAAAAGGATGGACTTTGCATCAGATGGATGTGAAGAATGCTTTCCTACATGGTGAGTTACATGAAGTATATATGGACCAGCCACAAGGATATGAAGATTCAAAGCATCCAAAATATTTTTGTAGGTTGCGAAAGGCTTTGTATGGGCTGAATCATGCCCGTCGTGCATGGCATGCAAGGATTGTTGATTACTTAACCAACATTGGGTTTTCTATGTGTGATGCAGATCACTCACTATATGCAAGGTATGTTGATGATGGCATCACTATTGTGGCTATTTATGTTGATGACCTGATTGTAGGTGGTGTCAATGAAGGAAGCATCAGAGAGGTAAAGCAACTTCTTATGCAGGAATCTCACATGAAAGATCTTGGTGTGCTGCGTTATTTCTTGGGCATTGAGTTTATACATATAGAAATAGGTATATGGATGTCACAAAGGCAAACTGCCTTGAATATGCTACAAAAGTATGGTATGGCTGATTGTAAGCCAATTTCTATGCCATTAGATAAGAATTTGAAGTTGGATACTACATCAGGTGAAGCATTGGAAAATGCTGCTATGTACAGGAAAATTGTGGGAAGTCTTATATATCTCACAATTACAAGGCCTGATCCAAGTTATACTATTGGGCTTCAAAGTCAATTTATGCAGGTTCCCAAGAAGCCACATTTGGATGCTCTGAGGCACACTACCTTATGTGAGTGCTACTTCGGATTATGCATTGTTTTATGAGGCTGGTGTAGATTTGCAGGTTTATGGATACACCGATGCAGATTGGGCTGGTAGCATTTGAGATAGAAGATCTACTAGTGGTTTTCTATTCTCACTTGGGAGTTTAGCTGTTACATGGAGCAGTAAGAAGCAACCCATTGTTGCTTTGTCGAGTACAAAGGCTGAGTATAGAGGTTTTGCAATGGCAGCATGTGAGGCATCATCGCTAGAAATGCTACTTGCAGATTTAGGTGTGGATGTGGGAAAGCCTATCACTATTTATTGCGATAATCTTAGCAGCATACAATTAGCACGGAATCCTGTTTTCCATGCTAGAACAAAGCATATCGAGGTACATCATCACTTCATCAGAGAGAAGGTATTAGCAACTGATTGATCTTGTTTATGTGAGAACAGATGAGCAGGTTGCTAATATTTTCACCAAAGCACTTGGAGTTGAGAAGTTGAAGAAGTTTCGGGAGATGCTTGGATTACAGGATATGATGTTGAGCTTGAGGGGGAGTGTTGAGATATCAAGTTATGTGATGATCTAGGATGATACATACTAGTTTTTCGTTTCTCTGACATGTATAGTGGTCACGCCGGTATATGTCACAGATACGTCATCGAGATTTATTAGATTCATCTACCGAGAGTGATGGCACATTTGTTCCTTGCCAGCTCACTCATTCGGGGACATAAGGTTTTTCCTTATGTAATAATCTTTATATATTGCACTTGTTGTATTCTTATTTTTTTTGGTTAGCTATTTGTAATTAGCTATTACTAATTAGCTTCTACTAATTAGCTATTACTAAGTAGCTTGTTACTAATTAGTTATTACCAAGTAGCTGGTTATTGGTTAGTTGTTCATAATTAACTATTACTAATTAGCTTGTTACTAATTAGCTATTACTAAGTAGCTAGTTCTTGGTTAGCTATTTGTAATTAGCTATTGCTAATAAGCTTGTTACTAATTAGCTATTACTAAGTATCTTGTTACTAATTAGCTATTACTAAGTAGCTGGTTCTTGGATAGTCGTTTAATATGAATTAGCTTGATACTAAGCTATTACTAAGTAGTTGGTTCTTAGTTAGTTCTCAATAATAAGCTATTACTAATCAGCTTGATAGTAATTAGCTATTACTAAGTAGCTGGTTCTTAGTAAGGTGTTTGTAATTAGCTTGTTACTAATTTTCTATTAGAAAGTAGCTGGTTCTTGGTTAGTAGTTTGTAATTAGCTATTACTAATTAGCTTGTTACTAGTTATCTATTACTAAGTAGCTGGTTCTTAGTTAGTTCTCAGTAATTAGCTACTACTATTTAGCTTGTTAATAGTTAGTTATTATTAAGTAGCTAGTCATCGGTTAATTGTTTGTACTTAATTATTACTAATAATCTATTACTAATTAGCTTGTTACCAATTAGCCATTACTAAGTAGCTAGTTCTTAGTTAGTCTTTAGTAATTATCACAACGATTTAGAGAGTTCAACTAGTCATACCTCTAGAACCTCCATGGAGATAGATGAGATAGCTGAGCAAGTTGCCAAGAAGCTAGGAGTTCAAAATAGGAAAACACCAAGGATCACCTCATTGAGGAGATGTTATACTTGCATAGGAGATCACATGGCTAATGTATGCCCGATGATGGCTCAACCCCAAGGAAACCCAAGTGCTCTATATTGCACTACTGAGAGAAAATACACAAATCACACAGCCCAAGATTGTCCCTACAATAGGTAGGCTATCAGACAAAATTATCAGCAACCTTACCAATAGGGTAGGTATCAGAACCAATACCAATAGCCATATCATAGGCCACAACAATATCAACCTCAATATCAACAACAATGTCAGGCACCATATAGGCCGTAATCCATCCTAGGAAACCAACCAGCAGCTCATGCCAATGTGATTCCATTTAAGTATGATGTGGCAAAGCAAAACCCTAATAGGGCATTGATGTCAGTGACCCCTATTGTCTCAGAAAATGACCCTCATGCTTAGAGTTCTAACTACTCCTATGAAGATAGTCCACAAGCTTATTACACAGAGTCACTTGAGCATAGTGAAACTTATCCATATCACTACGAGGCACCACCTATGGAGCAAAATTGGGTTGAATACTCCAATATCATGTATACAAATCCTAAGATCCTAGGCCCCAATGGAGACAAATGAGACCGCAAGCCCCTAGAGGACCATATTTTAGATGCCAGGGTGACCATTTCATTTGTGAATGTCCTCAACCACCGTCTCCGAGTCAAGGACAGACCATCACAATACAAGCCTTTTGTCCTGAGTGTGGTGAAGACCATATCCCCAGAGATTGTCCAAGGAACCCCTCTAGTGTGTCCAAGGTTACACCCATTAATGTGGTAGGCTTATTGGTGGACTCATGTTCAAGCAGTAGTAAAGTGGTTCATATACAGGTAGTTAGCAGGGCACAAGCCTTAAAAGAAGATAAACCAGCTGGACAATCGGAGTCAAGTGAATCCATAGAGCCTAGTAAAAGGAAAATGGGAGGATACCAAGGAGAAGGCCAATCGCAAGTGGAATAAAAAGTTATCGGAACTAGAAGAAAGCCCAAGAGAAGCAAAAACAAAAATAGAAGACATTGCATCCCAAAGTCCCTTGCAGACTGACATCCATACCACCTCATCCCACCCCACCACCCATTGTAAATAGACCACAACCAGGGTCTCTTCTTGTAGATCCAACCCCAGAATGCTTGGACATGATGTTCAAGGCCTACCAAGCTTGATTTTAGGAAGGGCCAAGAGCTGCATGAAGTATTTCGATGGCAATGCACAATAGTGCGCTCTCCTTCTCTCGAAACGACAATATCCTCATAGTAGAAAATTGATCTCCTAAGGCTGCACACGGTAGTCCACGCAAAGACTACAAAATACGCAGAAAAACACAGTACACAAGGAGCATGAAGACAGACTTCTTAGGTCTCACAAATGCGGTTGAACTTACAATTCGTGACTGACCAGACCACTATATGTTTTATCAAAAGAACATATACAAAGAAGTGTCCGGTGGCCATTTGTCCTTTCACATGGACACTAACGATAACAATCTCCCACTAAAGGCCAATATGGCCAAAGTAACTATGGGAGAAAAATAAAGAATGATAAAGAATACCTGAGTGTAAGTATACAAACTATACCTCCCACCTGATGGGCATGTTACACAATACAAGTGACCGTGTAAGATCATGAATCAAGTAATACCCATCAAGTGACAATAGTGTCGAAAGCTATCGTGTGGTAGAGCTTTAGTTAAAGCATCTGCAGCATTATCTCGAGTGTGTACCTTCTCAAGAATAATGCGCTCAGTGGCTAAGCAATCTCTAATGAAGTGATACCTCACCTAAATGTGCTTGTTCTTTGCATGATAGACCGGATTCTTAGCCAAAGCAATGGCACTCTAACTATCACTAAGCAAACAAGGTACATGCTGAGGTAAACCCATATCACAAGCAAGATGAGAAAGCCACAATGCTTCCTTACATGCTTCACTTGCTAGAACATACTCTACTTCCGTGGTGGAAACAGTTGTACATTCTTGAAGATGAGATCTCCAAGAGATATCACCTCCAACAAAATGAAAAATGTAAACTTATGATTGTCTACACAACCAACATAGTGAGAATCTGTGTAACCAATGATGGATGCTTTTCTTCTACCTAAGCATAGATACCTGTCCTTAGTGCCACTTAAATATCTTAAAATCATCTTGACCGCTTCCCAATGTTTCTTACCATGATTAGACATATATCTACTCAAAACTCCCACTACAAATGCAATGTCTGGTCTCGTAGCTACCATAACATACATGAGACCACCAATAGCAGACTAATAGGGAATTTTGGTCATGAATTCATCTTCATCTGATTTGGGGCAATCATCCTTGCTCAATTTCACATATGTGGGTAAAGGTGTACTCAATGCCTTTCCACCCTTCATATTGAACCGGTGAAGTACTTTGGATATGTACTCACTTTGAGACACCTATATGCATCTTTTACTCCTATCACGAGTAATGCGCATGCCAAGAATATGTTTGGCATCCCCCAAATCTTTCATATCAAATGTCTGACTCAACTTCTTTTTGAGAATTGACAAGTCATAAGAGGACTTCCCAGCAATCAACATATCATCGACATAAAGTATTAAGCATATCAAGCTGCCATCTGAGCATCTCTTTGTGTAGAGACAATGATCCTCATTACTTCGAGAATAGCCTTGAGACTTCATTAAAGCATCAAAATTTTGGTACCATTGTCTAGGGGACTATTTAAGTCCATACAAGCTCTTCTTGAGCTTACAAACTAGACTTTCCTTGCCATGAACTACATAATCCTCTAGTTGTTCCATCTATAAGATCTCCATGCAAGAAAGAAATTTTCACATCCATTTGGACTAGCTCTAAGTCCTCCATTGCAACGAATCCAAGAAACATATGCAGGGTAGTCAACTTGACCATTGGAGAGAAGATTTCCTCGAAATCAACACTGTGTTGTTGCTTAAAACCCTTTGCAACAAGTCATGCTTTATACTTTGGAAAAGCACTATCTGATGTGAACTTCACCTTATATACCCATTTACATGGTAAAGATTTCCTGCCCTTTGGCAAAGGTACTAAATCCCAAGTACCATTCTTGTGAATAGAATCCAACTCACTCTTCATGGAACACTCCCACTTGACATGATCCTCTGTCTACATAGCCTCTTTGTAGCAAGAAGGCTCACCGGCATATGTTAGGATAACAAAATCTAAACCTGGAACATATCCATCAGGTGGATGTGAGACACGTGTAGAACGTCTCAATGATTGCTAAGTATGAACATGTGCAGATTGATTTGAATGGACATTCTCTTGAACATCCCTATGTGCAGTATTTTTATGCATTTTAATTGGAGGACTACTATCCTCAAACACCACTCTTCTCACTTCAACCTCATTAATTGTTGGAAACAATGTCATATAATACATTATGTAGATGGTCAAAAATTTTCCAGTATTACAGCATGTCTAGCGGTTGCGTCTCTACAAGAAAAGTGCTTAGGTGCTATGGATAAGGTAGATTGCTCCCATCCTAGGTGTGCAAGGTCGAAACCCGCCGCCAGCAGCGTGGAGAAGATAAAAGCTTTCTTTTGTTTTTTATAAAACAGCGGACCAAAAACTACACGTGATACCAATTGGATTAGCGACAGAGTTTTGTTTTTTAATCTTGTTTTATTGTTCAAAGCGATCGCTATTCGGAGGAGCTTTTTTTGCTTTTGGAGTGCTTTATTACAAGATAAACAAAACTATATAAGAAGAAGCATTGGCTCATTGTTCAAAGTATCCTTCACCTAGTTCAACACCAAGCTTTCGAGCTTTGGTACCTCAATAGAGGTGGTGCTTCTTAGCACATGGGGCAGCCATGTTGATATTTTTGAGCATGTTGAGGAGTGGCTATGGAGTTCTTCTTGGAGAAGAAGAGTGTGCTCATACTCTTGCTTATGGAGAGGATTTACCCCACAGCAGCTTGATGGTGTGGATCGGCCATTCACATGATGTATTTGAATATTGTCTTCTACATGAAGATTTCGAGTTACTTCAAAGACATTAGATGGTGGTTAACATAAGATTTGCATCTTATGTTAATAATTCAGGTACATATTCTCTTTATGCACACAGGTACTACTTGGAGCTTATGGAGGTAGTAGCATCCATATCAGGAGGAGACCTATTCGGCATAGGTACAAGAGAATCAGTACGTATATGTTTTATGCATATTTGGATGAGGTGTTAGAGAAGATATGTTCATATGAGTTTGAGGATTTCTAGCAGCAAACTTGTTAGCATTCTTTGCTACTTTTGTAAGTATGTGATCTTTTCACACACGTGTCTAACTTAGGGTCTTCCATAGCCTAAGGTTAGATGAGGGTTTGTTGATTATCAGTTTTAGACTGATCCTTCCTCTTTCTGTCACTCATATTCACTATTGTACAACCTATTAGGTCACACATCTCATATATATTCAGATTTCTGTCCATACATCTGAATATGTTTGTTACATTTGTATATTCAGTCTTCCATCTATTTTTGTTCACATAGAGTGGTTGAGAGTTTTGCTCCCACATTGTACATTGAACATTTCTATGATTAAATCTGGTATGTTCATGTTTTGTCAATATTAGAAGATTGCTAGAATATGTGTTGTAGATTCTGAACCTATGGAATCTTGGACCTATGGAATTTATGTTGAAGATCCTAGATACTTATGAGACCTGTGAGATGTGTTATGGACCTACCTCATTTCCAACATTTGGTATCAGAGCTTTAGGGTTTTGTTATCATATATTTTTGGTTTCAAGGCTCACAAGCACTCAGGTTCTTAGGTTCCTAGATTCCTAAGGTTACAACATATATTTTAAGAGAATCTTCTAATATTTGACATACACACTTAATCTAGATGAGTAAAGATTTGAGAATTAGACAATTCGGTCACATGTTTATTCATCACTATGGAAGTATGAAGTTGATGATCTATTAGAAGCCAAATTTCTTTTGGAAGAGTATGCAAATACTTTACAGAAAGTATTATTTGAAGACCAAGACTTGATGAAAGAGAAGGCTACTTCAAATTCAAGGAAGAACAATGGTTTGGAGAAGATGAAGGAATCAGATCAACATCAAATCATAGGTATTAGTTTCTACTATCAGATTATCATTTGCAGATCATGTCTTGGAAGAGCAATTATGAAGAGATTTGAAGGATTCAAGGAGTGCTTTCTTGTCTTGGAAGAGCAGTTATGAAGAGATTCAAGGATTCAAGGAGTGCTTTGAAAGTTAAAGACTACATCAAAACAGGTATCTAGAGGTTTTTCTAGAGAGTTTTGAGAGATCTCTTTCATGGCAAGAAAGCTCATCTAAGAAGACAAATTTGGAGATGGAATGAGTTTTGTGTTCAGCCAATTTTTTGGTTGGATATCTAGGTACAGAATTTGATCTAGAGAGGTAACTCTAGAAAGGTAATTCATCATTCAGACAAAAGGTTGGTGAATTTAGTCATTTCGAACATTTGAAGCAGAATTTTGATTCAGAGATATGAGGAGATGATAAAACATGATTCTATATTAACTTCCATTTATATACCATGTTTGTTTTGTCTCTTACTCTTAGCACTAGAGGAAGACAAAGAGTTCATTTGAAGAAGTTAAGAGTGCTTGCTACTTCAAGATGAAGAGAACAAAAGGTATGGAAGAAAAGTTTGAAGATGTTGACATCATCAAGTGGAAGAAAGATGCCAAAGAAGAAAGTCCAATATTTCAAAAGAAAAGTAAGACTTCCTTTTCTCATATATTTTCCATATACTTTTTCTACTTTTATCCTCTACATCCAGAGACAAGTCTACAAAAACATCTTGTGTAAAGATAGTTTAAAGAAGAAGCAATTTCTTGTTTTGCATGATACTTGATCATGATTTAGTAGATTTGACAAAGAATTGCATTGAGAGAAAGAAAAGCAATAGATTTTGAAGACAACTTGTATATTTTGACTCATATGTATGAGTTATATATTAGTTGAAGATTTTGAGCAAGCAGCTTATATATTTCCTCAAAGAATTCTTGGAGTGTCAATTCAGAGCTACTTGTTGTAGATAAGTATATTTCTTATTTATCTAACTCTTGAGGGAAAAGAGTTTTTTGTAGCAGACGTTGAAGACTTGGGTTGAGGTTTTGTGTTTGGAAAAGTTACCTCATATTCAGTATTTTCAGAAAACTTCATAAAATTCACATTTGTTGATGTACTAGTCAGTTGGAGAATCTACTTTCTGTGTTTGTCTTGAATTTTGGATACATGCTTGTATTCAAAAAGGTTTTCCAATTCAGATCCTATCACTTGATTGAGAAGTGGAGTTAGCCAAAGAAAGTCAAGCAGATACTATCACATTTCACTCAGTTGCAGATTCTTAAGAAGGATTTGGTTAAAGAAAAGTTTTACAAGTTTATGTGAGAAGCATGGACACTTGGAGACATTGAGTAGAAAATCAAACATTCAGCCATGAAGGTTTGATGAGAGCAAATTCTACACAGGTATTTTGTTGGAGAGATCTTGATAGATCTTGAATGATCTTGAAGATCTTGAGTATTTATGAGTCAGATGTTTATCCTTTGTTTGTAAAGTTCTTAACATTGGAAGAAGTAAGTCAAAGACTCAGATTCTATCAGATTTGTGTTGCAAAGAAATAGAAAAAGATACTTGTTATGTTGTAGAAGGTTATGAATCCTAAAATGCTTTCAACAAGGTTTTTGTGATAGATCAGCTAACCTTATTCTACAATATGGGAAGCTGAAGAGTTATAGTGAAAGCTATTAGCAACTGCAATGCTAATAAAAAGGGTTCAGAGATTTTTGTTTCAAATACAGGTATTGATCATTGAAGATTAGATTTATTGAAAGAAGGAAGAAGTTCCAGATTTCATAAAGTCTGATATATTTGAAGAATTATGGATACTAGTGTTAAGTCATCCAGGGGGTGATGAAACATGAAGACTTATTTTCAGCCATATATGTAAAAGAATGCAAGTCATATCTATAGGTATTCCTATTTTAGGTATTCCTATATTTCCTTTGTCAATTTCTCTTCCAGCTTTGAAAGAAGAAGGAAGAAGGAGAATGTCTGGAGAAAGTTTCTGTTAGGGTGTTCTTGTTCAGGAGAAGGTTCCAGAGTTCTATTGAAGAGAAGCTTGATATTTCAGAGAGGTATGTTTGAGAAGTGCACACATATATGTTTATACCAGATTCTAAAGGAAAGAGGTATGAAGGATTTAAGGATAAATACATGATGACATCAAAAAATATGATATTTTGATGAGACTCGTGGATTAAGTTGAGTTGAGTACAGTCACAGATGAACTAGCAGTGTTCATAATACACTAAGCTATGAGTTATCAGTCATAGGTTCCAAGATTTACTTCTTGATTTTTTTTAGTGTATTTACATGACACGGAAGAAGTACATTGAGAAAGCTTTCTTAAGGTAAATGCAAATATGTGGATCCTAGTGTATGTTTTCAGGTTTGAGAAGACAGGACATAGCAGGTTTAGAATCAGTACATGCTATATTTGTTGTCAAGAAATAATTGCTTGATGAGTACACTATTGGATATCTAATTTGCATATTTTTCAAGTATTATGGCTCATATACAGCAAGAAGTTTGAAGGAAAGTCAAAATCAATTTTGAAGAAGACTTTTGAATGAAAAGTTTTGAAGGTCAATTCGGGAGTACAAGTTTGAACATTATGAAGTTTGCAGATCGAGTCCAGGTACCAATATGACATTGCAAGGGGGATTGTTGGAAACAATGTCATATAATACATTATGTAGATGGTCAAAATTTTTCCAGTATTTGAAAGGTAACGGCAATGAGTGTGCATGATGAACACATGTCCACACTAGAGCATTCCATATCATTGATATTTCATGTGCAAGATGATATAATGGATGGGAGAAGAGTTGCACACACAACTTAATATGTGCTCTTATTTTCAAGTCTTTACAAAATGCAACTTCTCAAGCAATCACAGTTTCCTATATCAACAATGTCCCTAAGCAATCACAATATCTTGATGAATGATTTCCTTGAAAATAGCAATTGAAATTTCTAGATACCATGATGTTCCATGCACAAGGAAAATTGTGATATCCCTAAATGCAAATATAAGCAAGCTTCTTTACTAAGAAAAAGAAGTATAAATTATGGTGAAGAGTATTAATGTCTTGTAAAAAAATAATGTTTCCCATGAACACAAAAAAATCATAATTTTTATTAGTTCTTATTACCAAATCAAAAGCGTCATTCTCCTTTAATACTTTGATTTCTTCATCCATACTTTTCTCCATTCATCTTTGGTTGGAGATTCTTCATATGTATTAGGATCCTTTTTTTGAACAACTTGCATCATATAAGCAAAATGTTTGGCCATGAAACTATCATAGCTTGATATTTGAAGGGGGTTCCTCCTCCTAGTGGACCTCTTGTTTCATTGCCTTTTGACATTTGCTTCCTCATCCTTGATAACTTTACTTGCAGTGTAACCACTTCTTCATAATCGTATTCACCTTCACTACATGTATCATCACTAGGTCCTTCTTCTTCACCTTGAATCATGCTTTGCCTTAAGATAGGGAATGAAGAATGAGTTCTAACTCTTTGCTTACATCCTTGGATGGTTGGGAAGATGTTGAAGATGTTAAAGCCTCTGGACCCAAACTACAAATGGATTCTTTCTACACATGAACATTTGGATGAATCATGTATTCATCCATATCATCTTCAAGTATCTTTTCTTTACCTTTATCAGGAGACTATGCTTTTAATTCATCAAAGACCACATCAATTTTATCCATCTTACCTCTTATCTCTTGTGGTGTGTGGACATAGCATGCATGCCTAAACACCTTGAGATGTTCTAGATCCAATTTCTTGCCAAAATAGACTTCATCAAGGGTCAATTCATGTTTTTTGCTTGTTAGAACCTAATTGTATTTACAACCTCGGTCCAATAAGATAATTCATTGAAGAGAAATGCAATATCTCTTATAGTACCTTGGCTGCATTTTCACTTCCAAATGTAACATCTCCCATGTGCAATGGGATGTTTACATTCTATTTCATCACATCCTTTACCTTTGGGAACTTGTAATTTGGTGAATGTTTGCTCTTGACAAGATGTGTGATTGTTGCAACCTAAATCTACATACAGTTTTGTGTCTATCTCCTCTCCTTTTGTGTAGCCATGTCTTTTATATCTATGGGTCCAAGTGGCAAAAGACATGGGTTTTAAGGAGTCAAAGTCTCTTGGAGAACCCTTGGAGTTCTATAACAAACCCTTGGGGAAGTATCTCCATGTGTAGGCCTTGAAAACTTGAGTTATTTAAATAACTTGGGCTCCCATTCGAAGGTTCGCATCCTTAGGCTTGATTTATCCTAAGGTGTGGGAACCTTAGTCTTGGGAGAACCTTCTCCACATCTCTTAAAAGCTTAAAATCATGAAAATTCCTTTCATATTGGAACATGTCCCGAGCTATGAGCTTCAAAAATTATGTTTGTTTGACATCTCTACATATTGATCTCTCTACATATAAAACTAGTGCTCAAGCCTACTACATGTACCCATGAGCTTAAAGACCAATCCATGAATAATATGGAGGTAACATTTGGAGTCTTCGAGCTTGAAAAACAAAATATGGCTTCTTCTCAACTTTATCAAGCAATAGCTTTCAAAGATATGTTTTTGTCCTTTGTATGTTTTTTTATGTGATGATAACTTTGAGAAGATTAGAATTTTCTATTTTCTAATATGCTTAAGAGAGATGATATTTACTTCATTAAAGAATTTTTTTTGTAAGCTTTTGAAGCTTCAATCGAGTGGTCACTTAAGATCTATGGAGCTCTAACTCTCATAAAAGAAGTTGAAGGTTGCTTCTCTACATTAAAAAAAGAGAATGGAACACATCATAAGAGTTCTGTGTGAATTTTCCATATTCTAAAGTATCGGATGGGATCTCTTCAATCAATTGATGTTGGGGAAGTACCCTATCTATTTTTTTCTTTAATATTCAAGTTATGATCTTTGTATATAGTCACATTATTATACATGTATGAGGTATGCCTTAAAATAATAATAATTATTATTATATTAAGTATATGTGTGAAAAGAACATATGGATTGAATTCATGTCATATGTGATATGGCAAGTATAAAAACATTTCATATATGAGTGCAAACATGGATTTGGATACCTTTAGAGTATTTGTAAGGTTAAATGCATATATGGGAATACAAGTATAATGATGTACATTGAAGGAGTTTGATGATTGCTAAGGCATAAACGCCCAACCTTGTAGCTTCAAATTGAAGCATCCAAATGCACAAGCTTACTCCCACAAAGGATCAAAAGATGGATGTAGCTAAACTAGAGGTAAGTTTTATCTTGAAATTTTCCATCTATATATTTCTTTTTTCATGCTAGAATAATGCATTTTCACATTAAAAGAAGTAGATGAGATCCACATGCCCTTAGAATGATACTTCTAAGTGATGCACTTAAGGCATAGATGAATAGAAAAGGATTCTTCATTAGCATGTAAGGGACTAGACTTTTAAAGATAATAAGAAATTTTAGCATTGAAAATCCATCATAGCATGGCATGAATAGATATTATGAGCTTATGTTAAATAGAGTTCAAGTGCAAATTCCATGCATGCCTTAAGGAGGGGTTCAATTTTTTGAACCTTATGCATGCCAAAACATATTCAAGATAAGATGTGTAAGATTTTGGGCATAAACTATGTATGAATATCATTTGAATCATATATTCATGGGTTGATGGCATAAGATACAAATTAGCAAGTCTAAGGTTGAGACAAGGATGACTTCTTGACATGAAGTCAAAAGCATAAAAATTTAATGGTATGAGGCTTAATGACCATTATCCTTTTATTCTTTTTATATGTTGGACACAATGGTGATTTAACCTTTCATAATCATGAAAGAAGACATGACGTTAAAAGGCCTTAAGAACTTCAATAGCTGAACATTGAGGAAAATGATCACGTAATGGGGGAAGAAAGTGCGAGAAAGTGATAATTTGGGCCATGCGATTATTGAATTATGTCATCTTTTTGAAATCCATTTCTTCCCTAATGAAATTCTCTCTTTTTTATAAGAGGTATGATCCATTTGAAGCTTTAGAGAAATTGCTTCAAGAGTGAAGAGCTATAACCCATTATTGCAATCTCGAGAAGAGGAAGATCAAAGGGTTAGAACAAACTCTAAATACAACTACTCCAAAATACACTAGCTCTCTTATCAAATGACATAGATAGAGATATTTTTTATTGCATAAAATCAAAGAAATAGTTCAATGAAGGATCAGTCTTCAAAGTCTTTTCAAGAATAAAGCAAGACTTATTATGGATACAATTCACAAGAATTTTGATTATACATGATTAGACTATGAAGAAATTTTTCTCACTAAGCAATCCTCAAGTAAGATCTAAAGTTGTTTGCACCAAGGTGAGAATGTAAACCAAATGGTATGGGACATCTAGGTTTACACCATTACTTAAGTAGATTTGGTGGTATGGGATGGTAGATTTAAGGGTGACTTGAAGATATTCAATGAGTTGTTCAATTGGCTTGAAAGAAAATGAAAATGAGCATAAACAAAGCTCTGATTGGGTTTACAAAATAGAATGAGCATCAATTTCTTAGAAGATGACAATTTTGAGGATGAAAATTTATTAAAGGGGGGAAAGGTATCATTGAAAAATGGTAATTCTAAGCAAAATATGCATTCCTTAACTCTTTCTTAAAATTTAAGGAGTACATTTGATATCAAGTATTAATCAAAGTGTAAGATAATCTATGACTTGAAGCATATCCATGGTAAGGTATCATTGATATGATAATTCTAAGAAAAAGGTGCATTCCTTAACCCTTTTGTGAAAGATAAGGAGTACATTTCTTAATTCATGGAGGAATTTCAATTTGGTATTAATAAAAATATAATCTAATCTATTACTTGAAGCATTCCCATAGTAAGGTACTTGAGAATGATGGATTAGGAAAATTTGGATAGGTAAGCATGAAAACTTTCTTAAGTCAAAGGAATGACATAGAATTTTTCATCCCTAGAAAAGAAATAGTTAAAGTTTCTAAGAACAACAATATGTTAAATACTTAAGAAAGATGTAAACTCATGAAGGTATGAGTTAAAGATCCGAAGAAAATCCCATGGGTAAATATCAACAAAGGAGTTATCTAAAGGATAAAATACTTGGTTTTATCTCAAGTCAACTTGGCTAGAGAAATTTTGGGAAAGTCAAGAGACCAAGACTAGTCAAAGGAATCAAACCTTTTATGGTTTGATAGAAATATGCCAAGGAAAGTTTAATGGTCGAGCAAAGAAATCTTTATAAGATTAAATGGCATGAGATTTAGACACCTTGTTTCTTTCTCTCTTTTTTATGCCACAAAAGAATTCAAAGGTGGAATTCTATATCATAAAAAATGATAAGAGAGCACTAAGAGGAAAAAGAAGGTGAAAAGATTAAGGATGTAGTTCTACCGATTTGAAAAAGAACTCACTAGAATGGGACAATGGGAACTAACTATCATTGATAAATTTTCTCTGATATCCAAAGACGAAATAGACTCAAGATTCAATAAGCATTAAAGATAAGAAACACAGAGAGTGAGGCTTTAGGTTCATAAAGACGTAAAGAGATTTAACTACTTGAACCATAGAAAAGCGCTTGGTTTTATTTACACGAAGGTAAATGAAGAAAGGTTGAAATTTACCTTGGGAAAAAGGCTATTCTTTATCCTCTTACTAAGATGCATTCGTTTCAATAGTATGCATAGCCAACTTTAGATTATACAATAGATATGGAAAAGATGAGATAAAAATTTTGGGGAGTTTATGAGATAAACTGCAGAAGTGAGAAGCTCATTTCTTGAATGATAGAATATCATTCTTTGAATCATGAGAATAAGTAATTTAATAATGGTCGTTAATTTCCTTCAAGGTTCAGGGAGATGATGCCAAGAAAGAGGAATATTTTCTTGCAAGACCTTGGAACTTAAAACAAGTAAAACTTGAATCATTTAACTCCATTCACTAGATAGAAAATTTAGCAAGAAGGTGTCTTGATGGCTTGATAAGTATTGTTCCTCAATTAGTTTGAGGACTTGAAGGAATGTTAAGTAAGAGAAATGATTTTTCCTCTTTGCAAAGCTTTGTGACCTTTGAGGTTAGTATATGTAACTATCTTGGGAATGAACCAAAGTTGATTCAAGATAATTAGTACTTTAATTTATTGAAAGAACCTACTAAGCTAAGATGAACAAGGAACTTGGATAAAGTCTATCAAATAGTTCCAATTCCCAAAACATGTAATTTTAGTCTTTGCATCATGAAAGTCTTGAAGATTAAAGATTTTCTGGAGAGATTATACCATGCAAAAATAAGGGTATGTTCAAAGGGTTAATCTAGGGAAAATCAAGGATGAACAAGGCACGGATCCATTATTAGGAAGCCAGATTTCAAAAAAATGGATATTATCTATCACTCAAATTGCTTGAACATTATGTTTCAAGAAATACTAAGTGATTGACATAAGTCCACCTAACTTCACCTAACTTGCTAGGGAATGAGAAGATAGAAGATATCCTTATGATATTGATCATTTCTAGGTGGGGACTAAGCTAACCCACTTTACTAAGTGCATATAATGTTAAGCCCTACCGATACAAAATAAAGTATATTATGTATTTGAAAAGGAAAATAAAATATTAATCTAAGAATGAAACATCTAGCAATAGGACCTCTATTGCAACCTCCTGAAAGATAAAGATTTCTAAGAAGGTACAAAGAGTATAGAAATGTAATATTTTATGGAACTCAAGGTTTGTGAAAGCATCAAAGGAAAAAATTAACCTATGACCACTAGAGAAATCCACCCATTTCACTATTCCATAGGTACAAGGCATGCATGTACATATAGTTGGACTAAGGGAAGGTGATTTGGGCAGGGAGTCCTCTTCTTTCAGATTGAGGAAGGTAGTAGCCCTTATCTGATTATGGAAGACAAATCTAAAGAGAGAGATGACCATGTTCAGAGTATAGATAATGGGGCACAGGCGAATACTCCACATATTATACATACACATATTTTTTAGGACAAAAATGTTAAAAGGGGGAAATAATGATGTAGAATTATGGTTCCAAGTGAGAAAATACATGGGTTTTAAGGGGCCAAAGCATCTTGGAGAACACTTGGAGTTCTATAAGAAACCCTTGGGGAAGTATCTCCAAGTGTAGGCCTTGAACCCTTGTGTAATTTAAATAATTTGAGCTCCCATTTTCAAACTTTGGCTTGATGTATCCTAAGGTGTGGGAAACTTAGCCTTGGGAGAAGCTTCTCCTAGTGACACCTTGGGGTGTATGTGAGAGGAGGAGGCTCACTTGATTAAGTATCCATGTGATACCATGTGGTAGGGCCTTAGGCAAGTATCCACATGGGGGACACTTGGAAGCGTTCAAGGGCATGCAACCCCTTATCCTATAGGTATATATATATATATATATATATATATATATATATATATATATATATATATATATATATATATATATATATATATATATATATATATATATATATATATATATATATATATATATATATATATATATATGTGTGTGTGTGTGTGTGTGTGTGTGTGTGTGTGTGTGTGTGTATGGGTGGATTTGGTTTGGGGATATGTGCTTTCTCTTACCACTATGGTGTTGCTTGATGTTTGGACTCTTTTTATTTAGATTTACAAGTAGAATTTGTAGTCCTATTACACCATGTCTCATTGCTAGCATTTGGTGTTTTTTGGTGCTCAAACCCACTTGCTATTGATAAAGTGGAACCTTTTTTGTGTACTCCGGCTCTTGCATTACCTTTTGACTATTTTCCAAGACAAATGCACATAATCGTGAGTATATATTTTCATCACTCCTCATCAAGCTTAAGAGAGAGGTGTCTATATCTCAAGACCTAGCCTTTCTTTGGACTAGGCTTTGAAGCATCCAAGCTTTTCATAAAAAAAAATTCAACCTATTGTTTAATTGTCACAAAATGAACATTTAAATCTTTAGTCAAAACTTTCCCTCTCAAAAAATTACAATGCACTTCTATGTCCTTGCTTCTAGCATGATACATAGGATTGTTTGCTAAATGAATACTAGACATATTATCCCCATAGATGGGAATTGTCTCCACCTCCATACCAAGATCATTTAGAATCTTCTTTAACCACATGGCTTCATAAGTAGTAATAGCTAATGCTCTACACTCAATGTTTGTAGAGGAAAATGCAATTGTTGGTTATTTCTTTGACATCCAAGATATAGCTTTTATTCCTAGCATTAATAGAGAACCTAAATGATCGAACCCAATCAACATCATCCCATGCACTTCGAGTCACCTCCTCTTCATACCTATAAATAAATCTATGGTTTATGGTATTCTTTGCATACTGCAGAACTCTTTTGACTGCATTAAGATGCTCACTTATGTCTACATGCATAAATTGAGCTAGCATTTATATAGCATAGCTTAGATCAGACCTTAATATGGTTGCATATATCACTGATCCAACCATACTTCTATATAATGTCATTTCCTAAAGCTTATTACCACCATTGGTACTCACTTTTGCATTAGAATCCATCGGTTGTGTCACTTTTTTGCAACCAACCATGCCATATCTGTATAGAGCATCCAACATGTACTTTCTTTGAAGTAAATAGATGCCTTATTTTGCATAAAAAACTTCTATACCAAGGAAGTACTTTATCTCTCCTAAATATGATATAGATGCATATGAAGACGATCTTGTTTCCTTTTTTCTTCATGTAGAAAGATGGATCGACAACACTTGGATGGTAGCTAGACTTGCTCAAGTAATCCAACAACCTTTGGTTACAACTCTTGGAACTTGCTTAGGGCAACACAAAGCCTTCATCAACCTACACACAAAATTAGGATGCTTTGCATCCTCGTATCCTATTGATTGGCTCATATACACCTCTTCTTGAAGTTCACCATTTAATAACACATTTTTATGTCAAGATGAGAAATAGTCCAGCTTTTGGAAGCACAAATACCCAATAATGTCCTAATTTTAACCTTATTTTCCACAAGACTAAAGGTTTCTACATAATCTACACCATATGTTTTGAGTGAAAGCCTTTGCCACTAACCTTGCCAAGCTTCCATCCGAATTTCTTTTTTTTTTTAGACCCATTTATTTCCTAAAGTCTTCATTCCTTCCTTTTTAGATACCAACTCTCAAGTGCCATTCTCTTTTAGAACTTTGAATTTTTCATCCATAGCTTTTCTCCATTCATCTTTGGTTGAAGCATCTTTATATGTATAAAAAATCCTCGTCTTGAACAACCTGCACCATATAAGCAAAATGTTTGGCTATGAAAATATCATAACTCAATCTTTAAATAGGCTTCTTTATCCGAGTTGACCTCTTATCATTGCCTTTTCAAATTTTCTTCCACATCCTTAATAGAATTACTTGCAAAGTAGCCACTTCTTCATAATAATCTTCACCTTCACTAGGTGTGTCATTACTAAGTCCTTCATCTTCACGTTGAATCATGCTTTTCCTTAGGATAGGGGATGAAGAATGACTTATAACTCTTTTCTTGCATCCTTGGATTTTTCATTAAGATGTTGAAGCCTCCATACCTGAAATACAAGTGGATTCTTGCTACACATCAACATTTGGATAAGTTGTGTAGTCATCCTTATCTTTACCTTATCTCCATACCATGGTCTTAATTCAATAAAAAGCACATCCCTTGAGACTCATACTTTCTTGATACTAGGATTATAACATTTGAAACCCCTCTTCTCCAAAGAATAACCAATAAAGATGCATTTTCTTGATCTTGGAATCCATTTTACCTCTTACCTCTTGTGGTATGTGCACATAGCATTTGCACCTAAAAACCCTGCAATGTTGTAGATATTTCCTACCAAAATAGACTTCATCAAGGATATATTCATGAACTTCATTTTTTTGAACCCTATTCATAAGGTAGAGGGTTGTATTTACAACCCCAAACCAATAAGGTAATGGCATATTCATTTCATTTATCATACACCTATATCTTTGTAATCTTCCTATTCTTTCTTTTAGTTATCCCATTTTCTTGTGGTGTATACCTACATATAAAGTGTACGTTGATGCCATTATCCACCAAGTATTGAGAAAATACATTTGATAATTACTCTCCTCCACCATCCGACCTTAGTGCTTTAATTCTTCTATCTATCTCCTTCTCAACTTGTGATTTAAACTTTTGGAACCTTTCAGACACATATGATTATTCTTTTTTCCAATAGATCCAAACTTTTCTTACATGGTGATCAATAAAAGTTACAAAATACATAGATACAGCTATGAAGTTTTCCTTGAAGGGTCCCCACACATCAATATATATCAAATGCAAGGCATTTGGGCTCTGTATGCACTTCTTTTGAATGGATGCCTAGTTTTCTTCCCAAGTTGGAAAGCTTCACAAAAATCATGTAGATCATTTGGTTCAAATATTGCTAAGACTTTTAGCACTTCAAACCTGCCCATATTCTTCAATTTGTGAATATCGGCATGCCCTATTCTCTTATGCCAAATATCAAGCTCAACAATCTTCTTACTTCCAACCATAGCATACATTACCTTTCTTGTTTGAGGTGGGATATCGAAGATAAACAACTTTCCTTATCTTCTTTATTGAGCTACATGCTTTTTACCTTCATTCAGATTCATAATGAATCATCCTTTGTCATTGAAGGTGACCTAAAATCCCTTATCTACCATTTGACCTACTGAAATTAAGTTCTTTGTGAATGAAGAAACATGCAATACCTTTGGTAGCACCTTGCCTACTTTTCATTTCCCAATCTAACATCGCCCACATGTGCAATGTGATACCTAGTGGTCATCTATTTCAACACATCATTTACCTTTGGGAACTTGTAATTTGGTGAATATTTTCTCTTGACAAGACATACGATTCTTGCAGCCTAAATCTATATACTAGTTTGTGTCAATCTCGTATCCTTTGGTGTAGACATGTACCATTGCTAGCATTTGGTCATTTCTTCCATTTGTTTTTTATGTGCTTGTATAGTTTTTTTCCTTCTTTTTGTTAGATTTATCACTCATATACCAACACTGAGAGGGTATGTATTCGTTTTCCCACAATAATAGAAAATGTGGTTGTTGTTTCCTCCTCTATCTCTTCCTTTGCCTCTAGCTCTACCTCTTTATTGAGTGTGGCCTTCACTTGATCCTTAACTTTGTTCTTCCTTGGCTTGATTATCGTATTGTTCTTGTAGCTCCTTCCCCTACCTCTTCTATCTCCTCTTTCTTTGCCCCTATTTTTGTAGAACTTTTGATTATGGTGGTCCTTTGACTTCAAGCTATCTCTATGTTGAGCTTCTTCTACCACAAGGTGTTGAATGAGCTCCTCAAATGGAGGTAAGGATCTCTATAAATGGCGGTACTAATGAGGGGCTTCCACTTGTCTTAAGCTCTCAATCCATTAAGAGCTATTTGCACAATGTTTTCTTCTTCAATGGTGCATCCCAATAATGCCAAATTGAACCCTAAGATCTTTGATCCTGAGAGTGTAATGTGGATTTGGATCTAAGGCATTTTCCCATGAGGTATTTAGTCACTCTAAGCTTCAAAGATTGATAGTTGCCCTTGCCTAATTGCTCTACATTTTTACCTAAATATGCCATCTCAAAAGATAAGGGCTTGTAAATCTACCTCTTTGCTGTTTCAAAAAATCCCCATTGATGTAGCACCCCTTATTTTGGTGTTATCCTCCTCCTTTAATGATGTATTGTTTCTATATCATCTCTCATTAAACTCTAATACCAAATATCGAGATATTTAACTCCAATATGTGCAATGCAAGTTAACAAATCTCTTCTAGAATCTAGCCTCTTCGATACCTACTTACAAAAGCCTAAATCCACCACAACTCAGGTACCCAATGTCTTCAAGCCTATATCCACACGAAAAAGATACTACTGGATTTCTAAAAAGTTATAGATCACTCAAATTGTAGTTCATATGTTCAGGAAATCAACTACCTAAAGATAGACTACCTGTCGATCTAGATTAAGCAAAAAATGGAGGTTTTGAAGAAGTTACTTGTACCTACTTGAGAAGATTTAGTAGAAATATTTGGACCAAACGAAATACATGCAATGATTGTTCCAAAAACATGCCATTTGCATTAAATGGATATATACATAGAGAGAAATGGCTTCTACGATATGATTGCATCCAAAATGACGAAGTAGTCGAATAACAATGTGCCTTGTAGCACAATGTTTGGGGGAATTCTGATATGATTTGGAAAGGAGTGACTGGGGTTTGCTTCTTCTTTGTCTCCTTGAGATCTCCACAAAACATCACGCCCAAAAGCCTTCTAAATAGGGAGAAATGTGCATGAAAACTTGTGTCTTTTCATCTACACCTGCATTTTCTCTCTTCTTATGACCTTCCACTTCTTTCTGTTTGTCTTTCTATTTCCTTTGGTGACTTTTGATGCTCCAATCCACCACATATGAATACGATGGTGCCTTTTTTGTGTACTTCAACTCTTGACTCTTCTTTTGACTTTTATCCAAGACATATGCCCATAAGTTTGCACCTTTATTTTCAACATTACCTTGGTCTACATTCTTGTAGAAATCTATAGCTCGGGGTGCCTTGGTTAGAGCACACTAGAACAATAAGATTTTTTAAGTTTCACTCTCTCACTATCAGTCATACACAAATGTGAAATGTCAATAATTTTGAGTAATCATAAAATAATTTGCACCTTTTTTGTGATTCATTGGGTGTTTTTGGAGAAAATTATAGCACATGGGAACTTCAAAATTATTGGAAGTACATGAAATCTATCTAATTCTATTTCAATACTGCACATCCAAACTTCCAAAAACATAAATTTACTAAATTTTATGAATTTAAAGGAGTTGTACTCACCGAAATAATTCCAAGCGATTAAAAGCTCTTATAATCACCTCCAATACCAAAAGAGATTTCTATTAACTCTCCTATGCATTTTCCAACAAAAACAAAAATTATAGGAAGAGCCCCCCGAAAGGACGTCTCGTGTCCCGAGATCCTTCAACTCCTAGAAGAAAAGAGGAAGATAAAAGCAAGAAAAAGAGGGTTAAATCCTTGACAACAAAGATACCTCCCTTCATAAATGATTTTTGTTTCGTACAACATTCAAGGGTTGTCTTAACCCTCAAGAGCAACCGTGTTTGGTCAATGGCTTTGTAATAAAAATGTTAAGCCAAACTTTATTTGTCTTCAAGAGATCAAAGTTGAAGAAGTCAAACTGCAAAAGAGTTTTAAGAGCATCTTGACATCTCATGTGTGGATCACTACACAACACTGACATGGGAGTGGATCTATGGCTACTGACTTCAAACCAATATGGCACTCATTCTTGATGGATACTATAATGGACCTAAACCATCAATGGATTTCCACATCATTTACAAGCCCTAATTTTCTTACCATTGCCTTGGTTTATGATCCTAATCCTAACATAGATAGAGTAGATACCTGTTACTCTTTAGACTCTCTGCCGTTAGAAATCGTCCTCTATGGGGACTTCAATATGGTGGAGGTCTTGTCTAACAAATGGGGCAAACGAGGATGACTTTTTGATGGATTTGAGAAAGACATGAGGGGCCAGGTTAAGCTACACCACGATCTAGTAGACATCAAAGTTTTACACAGTTTCTCATTGTCAAACCTCAAGTCAGGCAAAGATTTGCAAAAAGCTAGACTTGATAGAAGCTATATCTTGTAGAACATCATTGACAAGCAGGGTCTTGCATCCCTTTCTCAATGTATGTACCTAGTTTTATCTAATCACTACCCAATGATCCTCACCTTCAAACCTCATCTTAGACACAGGAAGGCCCCCTCGTTTCATGTGCATCCCTCAATCTTCTCCATTACTTCCTCTCAACAGGTGATCTTTGCAACCTAGAGCAAGGTCTTTAGATGTTATACCTCTTTGACTAAGTGTTAGAATATAGCTATCAAGCAGTCCCAAATTCTCCTTGTCAAGGCCCAAAAGAAATTCTTAAAATTCAGAGGGTGAGAATGGAAAAACTTTATCATCAACTTCAGTGTCTGGAGTTGGAAGTCCATAATGGTAATTCCCACATCCATCCATGACAATGAAAAATTACAAGAAAAATAGGATATGAAGAGGAAATTCAAAGAAGAAACATTTAGATTTATTTTAAAGATTGATGGGCATGAAAAGTAGACAAATCGATGAAAGAGATATGCAAGCTCCTCAAGAAGAAACAACTCAAGGAAGAGGTCTCTTACATGGTAGATAACAATGGGTTGGAATGCACTTTGCAAAAGAGAATATTGACTTAATAACCAACCACTTCATCCAACTCCTGAGGATTTCCATGCCACTAACTTCTCAGAGGTGAGATTGCATGGTTACCATCTCAAGAACAAAATAAAAAAGAATTCCTCAAAAAATCATGCACCTTCTTGACTCCCCGATCATTGACATAGGGATTTTAGAAGTTATTGATGATGTACCTAGTGGCGAAAACCCGAGTCTAGACACTCTCACCAATGAGTTCTTCAATACTTTCAGGAGTGACTTAGTAAAACTGCTACTTTTTGTGTGGAAGGAGGCTTACACTTTGGCACTCTTCCTGAATTTCTCAATGAAAGCGTGATTAAGCTAATTCACAAAAAAGACAAAAAAAACAAGATTGAAAACTAGCGACCCATCACTATGTTGCAAACATGCTATAAGATCTTAGCTAAGGTTCTTACAAACCACATCATCTTCCACCTACGCTCATGTAAAAATGAGGAACAAAAAGGATTCATAAAAGCAAAATCCATCTTGGAGTCTATTGTTGATGTTTGGGAAGGTCTGGAATTTTCTAAGGAATCTTTCCAAGATTTCCTCTTCATCAAGATCAAGTTTGAAGAAGCCTACATCCACCTCAAGTAGTATTTCACTCTAGAATCCCTAAGAGACATTGGTTGTGGACCAAAATTCATCAACATGATCTCTATGCTTATGGGGAACACCTCGGCTTGAATTAATATCAATAGTCAACTCTCTCAAGAAATCAAGCTAAAATCCTCTATAAGACAAGGTTGTCTGTTGGCCCCTCTTCTTTTTTCCATTGGCACAAATGGCCTTAGCTGCTTGGTAAACCGTCAGGTCCTTCGTGGACAGATCTAGGGTGTTTGGCTCCCTCATAGTCATAAACAAATGCTAATGAGGCTCTTCATTGATGACATGGATGCTTTTATGCATAATAACCCTAATAATACCAACAACTTCTAGAAATGTCTTAATTTTTTTGCATTGGGATCTAAAATATATCATTCCAAAACTACTTTCAAGGCCATTTTAGGACCCTTGCCATAATTGAGTTATGCATAAGTAAATCAAGCATCCAACAACATACTGATAGACAACAACATCAAATGCATCTCCATCATCATGAAGACTCAACCATAAACCTGTTTCCATAGGAGTGGCAATAGGTTTGCAATCTTCAATGCCAAAATGCCACAATAATGTATCAATATTTTTTTTTACAGGAAACTATTCCCCCATCAACTTAACAAATTGAATGCCCAAATAATGATGCAAATGCCTCAAGTATGACATCTCAAAAGAGGTATGCAAATCAGCCTCTAATTCAGTAATGTGATTCTCATTGGGACTAGTGAGCAAGATTTAATCAACATACACAAACATGATCACAAGTACGTCGTCTGCATGCTTAACATATAAGGTGCTCTTAGTTGGATTATTCTCAAAACCATGTGCAATCAAGTAAGCATGTTTCTTCTCATACCAAGCACATGGTGCTTGCTTTAAACCATATAATGTCTTTTTTAACCTAGAAACTTTGTTTTCATGCCCTTTTCTACACAAAACCATGGGGCTAAAATAAATACATTTCTTCATGTAAGTCACCATTCAAAAATGTAGTTTTAATGTCAAGCTGATGTATATTCCAACCATGATGAGCTATAAGTGCACAGATGCTATGAGCAATGGTAATTCTACAAGTAGGTGCAAAGGTCTTATCAAATAAATGCCTCTCTCTTGAGCATAACCTTTTTCAACAAGCCTAGTCATATATCTATCAACTATTCCATTAGGCTTATGTTTAAGCTTAGGCTTATGTTACAGCTTGTATACCCATCCGGTGCCAATGGCCTTTTTTCCTAGAGGCAAATCACATAAAGGCCAAGTACCATTATTCATAATAGCATCATATTCTGATTGCATAGTAGCCATCCAATTTTTTGAATTTTGTGTTTCATAAAAAGAAACAAGCTCATACTCATCACAAAGACTAGAGGCAGCCATTGCATAGAAATCTGAAGCAAAAGAAGCACTATGAGAACTTGACTATGTATGATATGACATAGTTGCATCTAATTTCCTATCTCTCTAAGTCTGCACCAACCATTTAGGCATACTTTTAGCCTCTTCTATGTCAGCCCTCTCATCAACAAGTGCATCATTTTGTTGTCTCATAAATGGGCAAGTTTATGCATTGCTGAGGTATCAAGCATTGTGTTTGTTGTTACCCTTTGGAGTTGTCCTCTCCAATCATTATAGCACAAAAGATCAACTACACATCTTTAAATTGTCAATCCGGGAAGTATGCAAAGACCACAGCCCCTTCTAGTTAAGGGAATCTAAGAATAAGAGTTGAGATGACTGTTTTTCTGAGAGATTTATGAAGAAGGAAGGAAATATCTAGGGTTTGGATTACCTTGAGTTATACAACAACATTTTCAATGATCTTTGTGCCTAAAGTGTGCCATTTTCATAGCAAAATACAAATATGAAGTCAAATTTAAAAAACGGTACCTGTATCACAAAACGTGCCAATCGCGATTCTGTAAAAACTGAGAATTTCCAATTCCAGCTTTGTTCTTCTGCACTTTCTTACTCAATACACTGAGAATCATCCATCTTCATTCACCTCACTCAGAATTACACAAGGAAAGTTCACAAATTCCATGGATTACACAATGATAAGACTCAATAAATATGCTATCTAAGAGCTTCCAAAAATTCTAGGAAAAATACATATGATCCTATTTTATATGAGGAAGAGTCTTCCTCAATTTTCACATCATTTGTATAAATATTTCTACAAATTTTTGACATTTTACAAATAGTTTTCCTTCAAAAAAATGCTTCCTCTAACATTCTTCCCCTCCTAGACTTTTTGGCTCCTAACAAAAAATATTCCTACATACAAGTAATGAGAGCTTCCTTCATTTCTTTTTTCTTTGATAAACTTGAGATAACAGATCATGATTCTTTCTTTCTGTAATATTCAAATTGTTCACCATTTCAAACAAAGCTTTCCTCCATTGTACTGCTGCCTCTGGTCTATCTATCACATCCTTCTTCAAATATTCTGTATAAGCAGCTTCATATGCAGTGATTTAGTGACTGTGACTACTGATAAATTCCCAAAAATTTCTGATTCTCTTTCAAAAAACCCATAGTTGAAAGCATCTTCAAAGATTTTAAGATAATGGCTTCCCAAAAATACTATTCTGCTGTAATATGCCATTAAACAAATTCTATCTGGTGTTTCACTTAAATCAAAGAGTAAAGCATCTGTAGGTGAGTTGAATCCAATGTAGTTGAGAGTCCTTACTTCTGTATCTGTGAAGGTTTCTGTACATGCTACCACAAGTCGCATCACTCTTACTAATAAAATATAGGTTGGATCATTTACATCTTTATATGTGGATATAACAGATTCTATTGTATCAATCATATACTTCTTGGTTGGCCATGTTCCTACTTTTGGTCCTGTTATTTTTGGGAAATTCAGCCATGTTCCTGGAAGTTGACATGCATTTCTTCTTTCCCAAAATACTCACCATTCTCTTCTTTTGGCTACAGGACAATAGGTTGGATTTATTTTTAATTGCGAAGGTGCCTCTTTCTAGATCGTCCTGCATTCCTTGTTAGCATCCAAACATCTGTTCCTCCATTTAGGGTTAGCTTTTTCAAACAACTCCTTAGTGACATTAATGTCTTCTTCATATTCCAAATATCTATTTGATGGTAGTCCTACTCTTGCAGTCTGATAATTTTTAATACTTTCCATAATCATACAGAATGGTATTCCTAAACCATCAGCTGCCCAATGATGTTGATATGGATTTATTCCTTTATTGAGAGAAAAGTTTACAATCTGCTCCTCATACTCATTATGCATTTTCCTTATGAATTCCATTCTTGATTCCCTGTCTGTTAAAAGCTTTTGAACAAATTCATATGAATATTCTTCAACACCTTTGTCTTCTTGTTCACCAAAAATTTGAAATTTGTTTTCTTCTCCTCCTTCATGTTCCTTTGCTTGTGTGGTCATTACCTGTTCTTCAACCCGTTTTTGTGAGCATTCCAAGTTTTTCTGTAACTTTTCCACCATCAACATTAACCCTTGATTCTGAGATATCAATTGCTCTCTCTCTGATTTCCATTCACTTCTTTCTTTTGTTATTTCCAAATGTAAATTGTTATATCCTCCCATTGCACTGGCAGTATGCACACTAGCTTGTTTCTCCATTTCCTTAGCTTCTTTCAATTCTGCTTGTAACCTTAGAATTTCCTTATTCAACTCTTCCCTCTCATTTTGGGTTCTTTGTACATTCTGACTTTCTTCTTTCATTTGACCTTCCTTTATCAACAATCTGTTTATGTCTTCATTAGCTTTGACCATTATCTGATATGAACTCTGAAGAGTTCTAAATCTTCCTTCTACTTTCTTCGATTCCATTTCCATTTTATTAATATGATCCAACTGCTTGGTACATTTGCTTTCAAGAAATTGAATTTTGTTCTGGCTTTGAACCTCTTGTTCTTCTAATGAAATTATTCTTTTGGACAAAATCTCATTCTTTTCATGGATGACCCTGATCTGATCTTCCAACTGCTCCTTTTCTTTCTTTTGCTCTTTGATGATTGTGCTACCTTTCACAAATTTTGACTCAGCCACCATCCCTGATATAATCATATTTCTACCGGAGGGTCTGAATTGTTCTATGTTACTCGTGATGATCTTACATGCAGATCTGATATCCTTCCGTATCCTTTCAAGGCCACTTTCCGCCTCAATTTGTTTCACTTCTATCTGCTTTTCCTCTTTATATTCATTTTTTTCTCCATCCTCTTCCTCTTATTCTATAACCTGATTCTCTTCCTCTTCATAGTCTTTTTCTTCTTCCAATACTTCTGCCTCTTCTCCATCAAATTCCTTTTGTGTCTCTTGAATAACTTGTATTTCCACTTTGTTTTCATGTATTAAGGCTAAATCTTTTTCCACTGAATTCCTTTTTTGATCATTCAATTTCTGCTCTTTTTGTTCCATCTCTTGTTCATCTATGTCCATAAAATCTATTTCTTCTTCCTTTTCTTGATTCTCTATTTGTATGAAATCTTCATTATGTCCTAGATCAAAAAGTACCTCCTCTATACTCTGATTTATTTGTGTTTCTGTTTTTCCTTCTATATATTCCTTAGAATCTGTTCTTGCTGATCTTTCTGATATTGCAACCTTTTCTTCCTTTTTGCTTTCATCCTCTTGTTTCTGCAGCTGGCTATATAATTGTGCTTTGCTTTCCACTCCTTGTTTTTCTTCATATGGTTGATAATGAGGTTGTTGTGAGGGTTTTGTCCATATAGCTTGAAATCCTATGTCCATCAGTCCACTGCTGAATTCTTTCCTTGCTTCAACTCCTTCCATCATTACTTCTTTACCTTTTAATTTCCTTTTTTCCTCCCCAGGACTAAGTTGTTTTATTGACTCCACAGACTTGTATCCCTTTTGATTTTTTGCTCAATTACTCTGGTGTTTCATTTTTTGCAGAGACTTATATTGTTTTTATTGGTGTGCTGGGTACTAAGAGGTTTAAACTCTTGAGAAGGAAATTCTCAATATCACTTTTTGAATCTAAAGAAAATTGTGAAGAACTAGCTACCCCTTGTTTATCCATTCTGTGCTCTTCTATTCCAATCGATTTCTTTTGAGTCTTTTCTCCTGGTGATAATTCTAATGATAATTTTACAGATTCTTCCTTTTGTCCATATTCAACTGCTTTTCCCTTATTCTTTTTGGTTAACTTCCTTTTTTGGGTCGGTTTCTTCTGGACCTTCTTTTTTACTACCATTGTAGTTCTGGTCTCTGGAGGACCTTTTAATTCCTTAAAATAAGCCAATAATTCCACTTCTTTCTTGACAAACACTTCTTTAGTTTCTGCAGCCATCATTTGATCATATAATTCTTCATAATGTTCCACCTCTTCTTGTACCCAATCAGTTGCTTTACATGAATAATTTTCCAACATTTTTTTATACTGAGCTTCATAGACTGCCCTCTTATCATTACCTTGAGTCAAATATGAATAAATTTGTTCCTTGCTTGTTCGAGGTGGATGGGGTTCCTTTGAGGCCTAGACTTCTTTCTAAGCTGCTTCACATTCCTCTTTTGTCACTTCTTCCTGTTCCAAGACCACATTCCTTGGATCTAGTCTTCTCTTCTTTACTGGAATTACTTCCTCTAATACCCCTGTCCTTTTCCTTTCTGATCCCCTCATGCTTGTTTGGACTTCTTGTTCTCTTATAGACATCATCTTTGAAGGACTTTTAATTCTTGCCATCAAACTCGTGAAATATTGAGCTTTTGGAGCCAACTTCAACTGATCCTCCATACCTAAAACATGGTATATAATTCTTGTTAAAAATTGTGCTCCATTCATAAACTTCCTCTGTTCCCAATGCTTTGCTGCTTCCTTCAATTGGTCATGAATGTAGGGAGTTACATCCATTACTCCAAATGGTTTAGTCTTGTCCTTATTATTGAACATAACATGTCATTGGCTTATGCGGCATCGTATATCTTGGCAATTTTGGAAAACACAGATATTGAACAAACATTCTGATGGCAAATTCTTCATTTTCTTTTCCTTTGAAATCCACAAAATTTGAATATCCAGCATAGGTTGCTTTATTCTTCTTGACAAAACTGCAATCCAATTTAGTTCCCATGGGATAGAATTGAAGAGCTGCCCTGATGTGTTCTGCTTTTATGGTGATATGTACCTCTTTTTTCTCTTTGTCCTTAACTGAACATCTGAAATATGCATCATTGCCTTTGCCAACTTCCAAAAGACTAGACATGAGTTGTGCTACTCTCTCAAAATCTATAAAGAAGAGAGGTTCATCCAATAGTCTATGTAACCCCATTGCCTTCCATCTTTTATAATTAGCTGCCAATTTTTGAAATTTGTAGAATTTCTGACATAGCATGGTATATTTATGACCTCCAATTCCCACTGTAAAGATATGCTGACCAATGATATTGATGGTTTCCCTCAGTTCTTTGACTATCTTCTCAACTTTTGGGATATCTTGTTCTTCATCAGATTCTAGTTCTACATCTTCCGTTATTACTTCACTATCCAAAAACCAGTGTTCTCTTGACAATGTTACAGAGTCTGCTTTGAAGTCATGAATAGGTAATTCTTTTGCATTCACCATTCTGAAAGACATATAACACATCACACCAAAAACTCTCACCACATAAGTCACAGAAGACATAAAAGAGAACACCTTTGTCTTGAGATAAAATGATATTCAAGAAAAAATAAAAGATAAACAATGACTTTCTTATTTGTATCACAGGTACAACAAAATTGAAGTGATCACCACATGTGTTAGCAAGATATCTAGTGCCCTCCCTTTTTAAATAAGAAAATAATGAATGAAATCTAAAAGAATTTAGACAGATATAAGAAAAAATATCCAAAAGAAGAAATAATTACACAGTGACTGCTTAGTCCCACTGAATTATAACCTATATCTTGCTGGTGCTTTATAACTTATAAAAGAAAATTTTTTAATGATTTTCTCAAATTTTAATAATTTCCTCTTTCATCTCTTCCCCTCCTATTCTTTTTCCTAGAAAAAAGAATGAGGTAAAGAACATGGAAATAATTTCAAGAGTGTCATAAATCCATCTTGATGAAATTCTGAGTCATTTAGTAGGAATCCAATCATCTGTAGCGTTTCACGCTTTTGCACTATTTTTATATCTTCATCCTTATTTTTTCTCCATTGAAGCAGGTCTGATTTTTTTCACCCAAAAATACTTGATTCCTGTTGACTTTGTTTTTGGAGTAAAACAATCTTCTTTTGATAAACTGTGCTTGGAAGTCTTTGGTCTCCACATCCGTTTATTTTTTATGAATTTTTTTGATGAGCAGGGCTTGGATGTCCCTACTTTCAACATCCTTTCTGTCTTGATGCCTATATGTTTTTTATTATTCCATACTTTCCACCTTTCTACTGTCTTTTCAACACCTTTGGTTCCTTCAATTTCCTCCTGTTTTTGTCTGAAGTAGATTTGGTCATGGAGAAGTTTTGTTTGTAATTCCTTTGTAGCTTCTATTGGAAAAGTAAACCCTTCCAAATCTGAGTCATAGATATCCTATAGATTTTCTTGTTCTTCATAACTCAATAAAAACATTAAAAACCTTTTGTCACTTATTGTCAATTTAAGCTTCATATTTTCAAAATCCAAAATTACTTTACCTTGTCTTAACCATGGTTTTCCTAAAATCAATTTCTCAGTCATCATATGATCAGGCCATTCTTCACAATCTATTTTCATATATTCTTCATTGAACTTAACTTCAATAGATGGTGAAGACAAGCTTTGTATTATCTGGCCCTCCAGTGTTTTGATAAATGTTTTACTCTTAGTCCTTTTAAAGTTGAACTTATCCAACAAAACTGAACTGATCAAATTAACATGTGCACCTGAATCTATCAAAACCTTGATTTGCTCATTATGAAGATTCATTGTTATAACAGGCAAATGCTCTCTCACCCTTGAAGGTGTTTCACATAAGAAGACTTCTCTAAGCTCCTTAGCCTTTCTTATTCTTTCCTTTGTCTCTTGTTGGGCTTCATACCTGATTTTTTCCTCTTCTTTTTTCCTGTTTTGAGCTTGATGTATTCTTCTCCATTCAGGAACAGTTAATGGAAGATCATACCTTTTTACCCTACATCAACTTATGAAATTTGGCATGATTTCTCCATCTATATTAGCTAATTGGATAGCTCTACTGTTACTGATTTGGTTGATAATATAAGGTCCATGCCCCTTCTTCTGAAATTTTTTCTGATGTTCCTTCACTGTATATGCCGAAACTAAATCCCCTACTTGCAAGTCTTTTTCTTCAATATGAACATCATGATAAGCTTTTTGCCTTCTTTTATCTGCATATATGCTCATAATTGCTTGAAGTCTGGAAGCTCCAAGTTTTTCCGATTCCACCACTCTCTCAGATAACTCATGTCCTGTCCACATGTATTGATTTCCCACCTTTAATGTTGGAATGAGAAATTCCAAAGGTAAAATTGCATTTTGTCCATATACTAAATTAAATGGTGTTGTTCCAATAGCAGTTTTGCATGCCACTCTATAAGCCCATAGGACATGATTAAATTGTTAATCCCAATCATTCCTATTTGTATTTACCAATTTTGACAAAACAGTGCAAAGTACCTTATTAGTACTTTCTGCTAATCCATTGGCTTGTGGATGATAAGGAGCTGACTTTCTATGACTAATCATGAAATACTCAGTTATGTTTTCTATTACTTGGTTTAAAAAATGAGTCCCCCTATCACTTACCAATTCAATTGGTAATCCAAATCTGGTGATACTATTTTCATAAAGAAATCTTGCAGTGGTTTGAGCATCATTCCTTTTTGTAGCCCTGGCCTCTACCCATTTGGTCAGGTAATCTGTGGCTACAAGTATATATTCAGCATGAGACTGTTTTGCAGGAGGATGGATAGGTCCAATGAAATCCAACCCCCATTTGCTAAATGCTCTTGCTGAAATGAGTGGTACTAAGGGCATATCATCTCTTTTACTTGGTTGATTTACTCTCTGACAAATGTCGCATCTTTTTACATATGTTATTGCATCAGGAAAGAGAGTTGGCCACCAAAAACCAGAATATAAAATGAGTTTAGCAGTCCTTTCACTAGAAAAATGTCCTCCTGCCACTCTAGAATGTGCCATCTCTAGCATTTCCATATACTTATCTTCAGGGACACATATTCTTAGATATCCATCCATCCGTTTCTTGTACAATTGGTCTCCTATCAATTGATATTCTTCAAAAATTGCTTGTAAATTTCTAAAGTCTGCACTAACTTTTACTGGTTTTGATGATTTAATACTTCTTAACTCCTCAACTATGTTTGCACTCCAATCTGGATTTTTCTAAAACCAGCACAAAGTTGTAACTTCTGAATTTTGCAAAGATTGGCATTTAAAGCAATTGGAAACATATTTTTTCACATCTTGAATCTTGGTAGGCCAATGTACACCCATTCTATTGAGATTGTTTAAAGTGACTATCCTGGAAGCATGAGTACAAGGATTCCAACAATGAGCTTTTCGTAGATATTCCTGTTGCTCATCTTCTGGAATGCAGTATTCCAGTATATCCATATAATTGAGATGATACAAATGGCCAGCTAGTAATACAAAGTTCCTACTTTGTAGTACCAAATGTGTGTTGTTTTTAGGTGTTCTGCAAGGTCCCATGGTTAGCAAAGGCACCAAAGTCATGGCCCATTCAAGAATACTTTCTATTTTGAATACATATGCATCTGTTAATTCATCATCTAAAGATGAACTTGGCTCTCTGGTTTGTATTCTGGACAAATGCTCTGCTCTCAAATGAGTTTTCCCTTGTCTGACCACTACCTCAAATTCAAATTCCATTAGTAAGAGGAACCATCTGACTATCCTCCCTCTGTGGCATGGTTTGTTTACGAAGTAGAGTAAGGCTTGGTGATCCACAAAAAATTTAAACTTGTTGGCTAAAAGATAATGTCTATATTTTTTTACAGCAAATATCATTCCCAGTCCTTCCCTTTCAGTGGTTGTATAGTTTTTTTCAGCTAAATTCAATTGCCTACTAGCATAAGCAATTGGAAAGTCTAATTTGCTCCCTTCTATTGGTTGTGCTAACACACATCCCAAAGCATAATTTGAAGCATCCACATGAACATGAAAAATTTTATTCCATTGTGGAGCGTTTTTAGAATTGGTGCTGTTACCAAACAAGTTTTTAAAGTATCAAAGGCTTGGTCACATTCTGTGGTCCATTCAAATTTTTTGATCAATGCATACAAAGGTTTTGCAATGTCTGCAAACCTGTGTACAAATTTTCTATAATACCCACAATGTCCCATGAAAGTTTGAAAAGTTCTTTTACATTTATCGGTCTTGGAAGATCCATATGGCCTTAATTTTTCTCTCATTAGTTGAAATTCCATCTCTAGAAACTATGTGACCCAACATTCTCCCTTGCCTCACAAAGAACACACATTTCTCCGGATTTAAACATACTTTGTATGTTCTACATTTTTTGAATATATTTGCCAGATCTTTCAAATGATCTTGTATTTTTAATGAAAAAGTGCAAAGATCATCAACATAAATTTCCATTATATTTCTAAGGAATTCTTTGAATATGTGACACATAAATATTTGAAAGGTTGTTGGGGCATAAGTTAAACCAAAAGGCATAACCCTAAATGCATGATTCCCCATTCTATGGAAAAAGCAGTTTTATGTTGGTCTTGCAAAGCTATTGGCACCTGATTATATCCTGAAAAACCATCCAAAAAACTATAGACTTCTTTACCTGCAACTCTTTCCAAAAGATGGTATGTTATTGGTAATGGATAGCTTTCTCTTATAGTTGTAGCATTATCTTTTTTCAAATTAATACATACCCTGAGTTTTTCATTCTTCTTAGGTACCACAACTATAGGAGATATCCACTCACTGTACTCAATCTCATAGATGAAATTGGCAGCCAACAGTTTGTCAATTTCTTCCTTTATTTTAGCAGAGTATTTGTCATTAAATGTATAGTGTCTTTGTTTGCTAGGTTTTGCATCAGGAGTAATAGGAATCTTATGTTCGCAAATTTTAGGATCAATTCCCTTCAAATCCTTATAATTGTAAGCAAACACATCCCTATAAGTTTTAGCCAATTTCCTCAATGCTTCCTCTTCTTGATTTGACATGTCATCAGCTATGACAATGTGTCTATCTTCCTCCTCTTCTTGAGTGATCACCACCTTCTTAGTTTGTTCCTCATTTTCATATGCCTCCCCCTTTTTCTTTTCTCTCTTTGGTTTCATTTTTAGAAGTAATCTGTCTTCTACTTCATAGGTCTTGAAGTTTGAAGGTACATCAAATTGTTGATCTTCTTTCTTTATTTTTTTATTTTTTTCAACTTCTTGTTCTTTTTCTATTTCTTTGTGTTTACTTTTTCTATATGTTCCTGAGATTTTGTCTTTTATGCATCTGTAGCTTCCACTTCTTCCAGGAATTGTGTTTTTCCAGTTTTTAAATTATTCTTTCCTCCTGATCTTCCTCTATTGTTGACACCTTTATCATTTGTATTCCTATATGAAAAATATCATATCCTTCTTCATTTTGGAATTTTACTCCCACATATTCATCATTGGCCAAATCCAGTGGTCAGAATCTGATTCCAACCATAAGTCTCAAACTCTTCATCTTTAAATTTATGTGGTATGTAAATTTCATCTTGTGACTTCCTTTCATCTAGACAATCTTGTTTCTTTAACATTCTTTTTTTATATAGGTGATTCCTGATCACATTACATTTCCAAATTGATGATTTTGTGTCATTCTGATCTTCACTCCTAGATTCTTCACTTAATTCCTGATTTTGATGTACTTTGAACCATTCCTGAGGGGACATGTCACAATATTGCCCATTTCTTAAATTTACTCTAGTTACCCTTCCTTTGCTTTGAAGGTATAGGCAATCTTTTCCCCAATCTTGCACAATTTGCATTTGTCTCATAAATGGTCTTCCTAGGATGATTTCATATGAGGTAGATTGTGGAAATTCGATTATGGCAAAAGTGTGCTCTATCTCTGTTCCACATATTTCCACAATCACCTTTTCCAAAATTCCTAGGGGTTTTTCTATGTGTCCGTCTGCAAGTTGTAATCTCATTTTAGTGGGTATCAGCTCATTCTGCCCCCATTTCTCCCAAGTTTGTTTAGTCATGATTGCCACTCCCGATCCACTGTCTAATATGGCCTTGGGATGATTATCACCAAATTGTATTCTCAAAGTTGAGTTCCCTTCTTCTCCTTCATATTATCCTCCTATTTTATCAATAGGTATGTACAACAATTCTTCCGATTCTTGTTGTTGTTGATCTAGACTCTTTGACTTTGTTTCCCAAGTTTTCATATTATGTTGTAAGTGAGGATTTTGTTTTACCAACTCTTCCATTGTAGTTCGATATAAAATTGTATAGTGTTTGTCTAGATTGATTTGGAATGTGATTTGTGAACTATCTTCCTGATCAATATGTTTCTTGGTTTTTGTTGCCTCTGACTCTTCACTTCTCGTTTGATGACTGTCTATTTCCCCAATCTTAAGTTGTGCCTCCTGAATGATTTGTTTATATCTTTGCTTTATTTCATCCTCTATATTTTGTTGGTGTAAATCACAAGCCTACACATTTGGCTTGGAAGTTATCATAAAGAATCTACATACATGAAGAACCATAGGAACATATGCTAGTGGTTAATTACCACTTTATCTCATTTGTAAAAGTCAAAATGACTTGGAATCTTTTGTAATCACCTACCAAAGTGAGTCGTGGAAAAATTAGCCTATTTGATTGAGAGAATATCTCCAAGCTTTTAGGACCTTGATCATAGGAAGCCAAAATTTGAATTTGAATTCAAATTTTTGCACATATCCTATAAAAATGTACTTGGAAAAGTCGCGGGTAGATCACTTCACTCCCGAGCTTCATTCTTCTATAATTGAGTGTGTGTGAGGACTATACCATAGCCTACACCTCTCTACACCATTAGGAAATGCTATCCATGCCAATGGGATTGTACACAAGTGTTAACTAATAGATACATTTATATCATTCATCTCTGTGTTCTCTACTAGTCTACTCAAAAGTCTGTCAACTTGTCAAGGGCATATCTCGGTCAATACTACTCGACATTCAGTGATTCAAAGCTTGTTGGATTCAGCTTGAAGTCTACTACATGATGTCAAAAATTGAAGACATTCGATTCAGCAGATTCAGAGAAATCATCGTCGAGGTGCTCACTGGTCTATTTCTGCTACAGTCCTAAAAAGTCAGGGGTATAGCTAAGTTTGCTAAATTAATTTCTCTGAGTATAGTTTGTCATTTTACATCATTCCACTTGAAAATGGTAGCTTACTAAGTTAATTGAATACCCCCAAAAGGAATTTTATTAATTGCTATTGTGCTGGTCACAGTGAGCAAAACATTCAGCAGGTGTCAAGACCAAAATAGAAGGTTTTCTTGAGTTTGTGACTTCCAAAGTTATCTGTTTTGATTCAATCATTATACACATCATTTCCAAAGGACATAGGCCATTTCTTGGTGTCATTGGAAAGCTAAGGAAGTCTACTAATCAAGTCTAAAGCAAGAGAGCGCTGGTACAAAGCAGGTTTAGCAGTACCTACTCAGTTTCCTGGATCATCCATCCATCTTTCCCAACATATTTGGCATAGGATATGCCATCACACGATCTGTAGGGTTTGGGCCATCTTGAATTCTTCCTTTGTATGCTCTTATCAGAGTCTCTAGACTTTGTGAATTTTTTGCCTCTTCTTGAGTCTGTGTATTTTGTAGTTGGCTATTGTTTGGATGTTCCATAGTTTCTTCTTCCAAATTTTTACCCATTCTCATCTTCCTTTCCCATCTTCCTTTTTGTCTGTTTTTCTTTTCTTTTGCACACGAATTTTTCATGTTGTTCTGTATGTGTGTTTCATTTTTTATGCCTTGTTGTTTAGCTTGAGATCTTCTTATGGCATTTACATTTATTTGATCAAGATCACTCAATTCTTCTTGCTCCATTATGTTAACTGTTTTTAATGGTATGTTACTAGATGTGTTTTGTTGTTTTTGAGGGTTTCTTGGGCAATCCCTTATTAACTGTTCCCTGCCACAATCCTTACAATAGGCTCCTTCTATTCTTAGTGTTGGAGGTTGTGGATAGTCTCTAATGAAATGTCCCCCCCCCCCCCCCGCATCTATAACAAGTTATCTTCTGGCCTCCTTTGAATTGGGGTTTCTGATTGGACATGTAACTATTAGTTATGTACATGAATGTGGCTGTATCCATTTCAATTCTTCCATTTCCCAAGTCCAAGGCTTGCAGTTCTAGTTCTCTTTGTTCATATCCTTCCCAATCTTCCTGATATCCTTCACTCAAATGGTAATCCTCTCTGTAAGATGATCTAGGTCTCATGCTTTCTTCTTCAACTGGTGTGTATTTTACTGGTACTACATTTGTTTGTAATGGTGGTTGTTGTCCAAGTACAGGTCTTGGTTGCTCATCAAATCCAGATTCTCTTTGTAAGTTGTGTAGGTTCATAAATTCCCTTTCTTTGATGGATTGTTTATTGTAGAAACACTCCTCTCTAGTATGGTTTGTCCATTTTCTTTCTAAAGTACAATATTTAAGTGTTTTCCTATCTTGCAAATGTTGTGGTTTATGATAAGGACATTGTTGAACCAAATGACTCTCCCCACAATTATAGCACTTCTTATTGGTTGATATTCTGGTGTTCATCAAATTTGTCTTGGTGTTAACTTCTGGGGCTTTAGCAATGGCTTGTGCTAATTCCTCTGCTGGTGGAATTTTATCTTCATTTGTTCTTGGTTGGTCAAATGCTAATAAATCTTGTCCTCTGTTATCCTCTAAGTCTATTGCCGCTTTCACACAAGCTCCTAGATCAGGACATCTCCTATAATATATCAAGGTTCTTAATTGTGCACTTCTCAATCCTTCGATGAACAAAGACACTTGTCTTGCCATTGAAGGTACCTCTTCTCTTGGACATCTATCAATGTATTGCTTGAATCTCCTAGCAGCCTCTCTGACATTTTCATCTTTTTGTTGTTTAAAACTATGTATCAGGGTAGATGTACTATGTTTAATTCCAGTTTTGGAGAATTCCCCTATAAAGGCTTCAAGGAAGGATTCAATATCTGGATACATTTCCTTTCTCAATGGAATGAACCAAGATAATGCAGGTCCAGTTAGGGTTAGACCAAATGCTTCAAATTGTACTTTGTAATCCTCTACTTCTTTTGCTCGAATCAATTGTCTAAATTATGCATCATGAGCATGAGGATCAGAATACCCTTCATATTGATTCTTCATGGATTTTGCTACTTGATAGGGCCTAAGCATTCTTCCATGGTTTTTCCACTAATGTCTTCTTCTGATGGGAAAATCATTCATTCTTTCATCTTCTCTTTCAAAAGGATTTGGAGAAGTGTGTAATCTCCTTCCTTGTTGTTGTTCAGTAGAAGTGTAATTTTCATTTTGTCTTGGCAAGTCTGGTTGCCCTAGGTTTTGTTCTTCACCTGACTCTGACTCTATCTTTATCAGGTATAAGCAATTTATTACCAGATCTCAAAATCATTCAATTATTCACAATTCTGTGAGAAAAATAAAAAAGAGAAAATCGTGTTTGTCACGATTCTGTGAAGGGAATCGTGTTTGTCACGATTCTGTGAAGGGAATCGTGTTTGTCACGATTCTGTGAAGAGAATCGTGTTTGTCACGATTCTCTGTGAAGAGAATCGTGTTTGTCACGATTTTGTGAAGAGAATCATGTTTGTCACGATTCTATGAAGAGAATCGTGTTTGTCACGATTCTTTGTTCCCAGAGAATTGTGATTGCTCACAATCGTTAAAAACACTATTTTCTAATGAAAATCGTATTCTGGGAATCGCGATTTTGTGTTTGGTCACAGAATCGCGATTTTGTGCAACTTCTTGTAAATTTTTTATTTTTTTATTTTTTGATTTCTTATCCCACAGTTAGAAGCGCCTTTACAAAATAATAACATGCAATGAAGATCTTTCAACAAAGTGACAATTTTTCCTACAAAAAGTTCAAAAGTAATGGAAATCGTGATTCTGAGTTTTTCAATGATTTTCAGTATTTTCAATTTCTATCCATTATTTCTAGCTTGAAAATATGTAGAAATTTAATGTTAAGAAAAATTACCTTGTAGCTTGATAAAAAACTGTCCAAAAGCTTTGTGATTGCAAGAAGTCACAATTTTGACAGCTCTTCCCACTCACTCTCTCACTCAAATGAATGGCTTTTTTTTGAGATTTTAGGCTTTTAAAGACTTCAGACAATCGCGATTGTGAGTGATTTTCACAATTTTGAGTTTCCACCTTTATGATTCTTGTTCTTTTACAATTTTTGTTGTTTTATTTAAAAAATCTTATCCCTTCCAACAAAATTTGCTCGCTTTCCTCTACTGATGAAAATCGCGATTTGTGTCCAATTCTCAAATCTGATCACTTGATGCTCAATTCTTACTAAAATTTTGAAATTTTGATTTCCTTCACTTATGCAACTTATGAAACCTTTTAAAATTGCTTACCTTAATACCCAATAGTGCAACTAAGTCAATTTCTTTATCTTACTGAAAATTGCGATTCTGAGTTGAGAATCGTGTTTTTTCTGAACTTCCCCTCTTTTGCACTTTTTGACTTTTCTTCCCTCCTAGTCTTCTCCAATGTTCTTCACCAACTCCAGATCAATTGTCACCTACAATTATACACCACCAAACTCATTCAAAGAGATTAAAATTTGACAAAATTAATAGCAACTTTTACTCTAAATATTTCTTGTTTTTCTTTCAATTTCTGGATTTTTTTCTCACTATACCTCTTGCACCATTCAACACCAAACCTTCTGTAAATTTTCCTTAGTAAAAAGATTTTTTTTTGAATTTTTATAGATTTTATGAATTTTTTAATTATTTTAATCCCAGGAAAACACTTCACTTAGGGTTTTCTTGTTTCAAGATCCATTGATCTTTTGTCTCATGATTGGTTATACTCTTTTATGCTTGCAATCTAATCAGTTTGGAAGTAGAGCTTTTCAAGAAAATATGTGTTAAGAAGTACAAGTATCAATTTATGCAAAGATAAACGCAACATTTTTTTTTCAAGTGACAAATGAATCTTTTATCAAGACTATTATTTTACCTTGGATAAACAAATGGATCAATCAATTTGCACATAGCTACTTTACTTGACTTTGACAAATGAATCTTCTATCAAGACTATTATTTTACCTTGGATAAACAAATGGATCAATCAATTTGCACATAGCTACTTTACTTGACTTTCCTCATTGCAACCATGTCATCTTTTCCAAGATTTGACAAATTTTGCTTGGTACTTGGTCAAAAAGCAATCTACTTATGCAAAGATAATCACATTTTACCTTTTCTTTAACAATCTTGATTCAATTTTTGTTCACACACCTGCACTTTACTCTTAAAAGGTATGAGCAACTATCAATTTGCAAAAATTTCACAACTTCTTTCTCTCAAAAGGTTAATTCATGCTTTCTTTTCCCAAAAGACAAGCAAAGAAACCTACCTTTTCAGTTTTTCTTTCTTGATTATAGAGTAGTACCTTTTCAATGTGTTCAAATACCATCAACAATGGAAGATCTAGCAAGGTCCAAGACTTTAATGAAGCTTTTGCTTTGTTCCCGACAACGGCGCCAATAAATGTTTGTTGTTACCCTTTGGAGTTGTCCTCTCCAATCATTATAGCACAAAAGATCAACTACACATCTTTAAATTGTCAATCCGGGAAGTATGCAAAGACCACAGCCCCTTCTAGTTAATGGAATCCAAGAATAAGAGTTGAGATGACTGTTTTTCTGAGAGATTTATGAAGAAGGAAGGAAATATCTAGGGTTTTGATTATCTTGAGTTCTACAACAGCATTTTCAATGATCTTTGTGCCTAAAGTGTGCCATTTTCACAGCAGAATACAAATATGAAGTCAAATTTCAAAAACAGTACCTGTATCACACAGATGTGCCAATCGTGATTCTATAAAAACTAAGAATTTCCAATTCAAGATTTGTTCTTCTGCAATTTCTTACTCAATACACTGAGAATCATCCATCTTCATTCACCTCACTCAGAATTACACAAGGAAAGTTCACAAATTCCATGGATTACACAATGATAAGACTCAACAAATCAAGAGAAAGATCATGAAAGGAGAAAACACGATTTTCTACAGGAAAGCTCTCACATTACTTGGATAACATCAAAATAATACAACCAACCTCTTCAAAATAGAAGAAATTATCTTTTATACTTTTTCAAGTGTCCCTTTTCACACTTGAATTTTGGTCCTTTTCACCTTCTATTCTAAAAATATGCTATCTAAGAGCTTACAAAAATTCTAGGAAAAATACATATGATCCTATTTTATATGAGGAAGACTCCTCCTCAATTTTTACATCATTTGTATAAATATTTCTACAATTTTTTGACATTTTACAAATAGTTTTCCTTCAAAAAAATGCTTCCTCTAACACATTGGTAGGTGGTTAAGTGTATCTTTTGCTACTTGAGTGGTACCCGAATACTTGGATTGTTTTATCCCAAGGGAGATCATTACCGCTAGATTTACATGTTCCTTGTGACTCTGACTATGCTAGTTATTATGACACTCATGTGTCCACGAGTGGTTTTTGTTTCATGCTTGGTAGCTCACGCATATCTTGGTTGAGCAAGATGCAGCCTACTGTGGCCACTTCTGGTTGTGAGGCTGAGTATAGGGCCTTTTGCAATGATTGTTTAGTATGTGTGGCTCAGATGCCTTTTGATTGATTTGGGTGGTGGTCAGTCTTTTGACACCACCATCTTCATTGATAGTCAGAGCGCATTGGCAGTTGCGAGGAACCCTATGTTCCATGCTTGCACAAAGCACATTGAGGTTCACTATCATTATGTCAAGGAGAGGTTATCTAATGGATAGATCAGTTTAGCATATGTGCCCACACAGGATAACATTGCAGATATTTTCAAAAAGGATTTACCTATGGAGAATTTTGAAGCTTTTCAAAAATCTTTGGGCTTACTTCCCTTTGTCGATTGATCTCTTTCCACATAGCTTAGCACTTTCTCTAATGGGATGACGAAGAGGCAACAAAGTGTCACATACATCTTTTGAGCTAGCTGATGTATCTTTAGTACATGAAAACGATGGTTGAATTGCATCTTCCACAAAAGAAAAATCATGACTAACCAAAATGCATTTATTCTATGGATGTTATAGACGATATCCTTTGCTTTCAGAATCATACCCAACAAAAATATATTTCATTGCTTTATGATCCAATATCATGCATTGTTGTTTAGACATTAATGCATATGCTAGAAAATCCAAAGACATGCAGATGAGAAACACATGGCTTGCCACCATGCCAAGCCTCATATGGAGTGATAGATTAGAGATTCATGCAATTTTGAGATTGTGACTAGAAGGGTGTCGATAATGCCCTTAAGAAAGCAATGAACTTCTCTGATACCAATTGTTGGAGATTGAGAACTTTGGAAGCATGCAAATAGCATGAGTGAACAAGAAGAAGCTTGGAGCACAACATTGAATGTATTACTAAGTGAGTGTACAAAGATAAGTAGCCCATTAGAGTTACAGGCATATATACAAGCCAAGGTGAAAAATCTCCAAAAGAGGGGAAAAAGTACCATGATGTTCTTAAGTGTGTTCACACACATCACCATTGAAATATACCAACACTTATACCTATACATAGAGAGTGATGAGGTCACTCTCAATAGCTCCTTGAAGTGATTCACAATGAAGTCATTGTCATTTGAATTACATTCAAGAGTCTCTTTATGCTTCTTCATTTTCAAGAGCCTTCCCATTTCTTTAGATGGCTTTTCAGCCATGCCAGCCCACCAATCTTTAAAGAAAATCTGTAACTTCTTTCTCTTGAATCCCTTTTCATACTTGATTTTATGCCTACTCTTGAGAAGGCGTTTATATAAGTGTGCTTTCCCTTCGTTAAATTTAGTTACAAGTCTATTGAATCTTCTATAGAGCTTCTCCCTTATTTCCTTCCAGTCTTTGGATCTCCTTTAGCACCGTCAGTAAGATCCATTAGGCCTACTTGACAACTTTGATCCGATATCTCGAAGGGGGTGTGTGCTCTCTAAAAGAGATATGAAAAATCATTATTATTTCTTGTTGATTTGATGGGAGAGAACATTGATCGCTCTGCATAGACCAAGATGCCAACATGGTCATGATGATGATAGACTAAAAGGAGTGAAAATTGGGTAGTGACCAAAGATGAAATATTCATTATCTCAAAGAGAGTGGGAATGCTCAGAAGATCAATGACATTCTACAAAATCTAGGATTTGTGTAGCCTAATCTTTTGGATCTTGGGTTCTAATTGAAGGTGGACTAGGATTAGCTATTAGAATACTTGACCTCAATCAGATCATGACGAAGCTTCAAGTTACCCCATTGATCTTGTTCATTCTTGTCTACATTGCAACCTTTCTACTCCCACCTATCTGGGAGCACTTTCACCATGTCGAATTCCTCAATCATGATTATGTTGGACGAAAGGGCATCCACATAATTTCATGTCTCATTTCTCTCCAAATTCAAGTTTAGAGCATAGATGGAAACAATAGATAAGGGATGCATACCACTAAAAGAAGTTGCAGACCATATATTAAGTGGATCGATGGTAAAACTTCAATAGGAAGAAGATAATCTGATCTTGAAATCCATAATAGTGTTGCCATTTCCCCATGAATGGGCCATTGAAATCCAAAAATGTTATGAGGAGATAAACTTTAATCTTTTGAGAAGGTCCTCCTTGTCAATTTTGACTACTTCAAGACAAATGAAATATGGTTTTATGTTTTCTTCCTTCATTCATTGTCCTAGTCTAGAGGAGAGATAAACCCGAAGTGGGACTCTCAAATATTGATTGAAATAGATGTTTCCAAGAACATTAAGACCTCTCTTTTCATTAAAAAAAAACTATGGTAGGAATCTTTATGGGCAAAAAATTATCTACAGAAACCTATTACTGCATGCTTTATTTGTTATAATCAAGGTCATATGATTAAAGATTATACCAGCCTACAAAAAGTCTCTTTTCAAGAACCTATTGACAAACAAAAAGCTAATGTTGGTAAAAGTGGAAAGAAATCTAGACCATCCAACCATTTGGGAGGTAAGTCTAACTTTGGTAAAGAAGAGAATAAGAGAAGAACTACTGAGAAAAAAGCAATGATCTTCGTAATTCTTTTGATGTGTTTTTTTGAACTAATGTTGACAAACAAAAAGCTAATGTTGGTAAAAGTGGAAAGAAATCTAGACCATCCAACCATTTGGGAGGTAAGTCTAACTTTGGTAAAGAAGAGAATAAGAGAAGAACTACTGAGAAAAAAGCAATGATCTTCGTAATTCTTTTGATGTGTTTAATCATTATGATGATTTGGATGTTGTTGAACTGGAGACTTCAATGTGGACAATAAGAAAATCCTTCAACCAAACCAAGGTGTTGGAGGAACTGACAATAATCTGAGCTCCTCAGGTAATGGGGGTAATAACAAAAGATGGACCAAAGTTAGGTAAAAAAAAATTGCTAACGCGCTTGGTAAATTTCTCTCCTTCCACCATTATGTAATCAACCTAACTATTATGCTCTGGATTTCTTTGTTGCAAAACTTAATGCCCATTATCAAAAGGTTATGGATGAGGTGACTCATGAAGAAGATACCTCTAAAGATATTTTCATGCCTCAGTATGAAGTAATTAAGTCTTCTCTCCAACCTTCAAACAAACCTAAACATAAAGAGAATGTTAGGGTCTCTATCTCTTATTTTAAGAAGACCTCCTACAATTTTTAAGAAATCATTGTATTCCTTTGTTTTCACAAGATGTTTTCAGCTTATGAAGCCTTTGTATATAGATTATTAGGTTTTTTTGTTTTGAAAAGTTTGGATGTTTACTCTTTCTTATTGCATTTTATCATGATTTCCCTTAACATTATGTCTTTTAACATTAAAATTGTGTCTTATAGACCCTATTGGGGCTAAGGCTTTGTGTAATTAGTTTAGGCTTTCCAATCTAAAAATTATCTCTTTTGTTCATGTTTGGTTTGTTTCTTCCCACTCCCCTCGTAAAGGAGGCACTATTTTTGGCATTGCATCTTCTATTGCCCACATAATTAAAAGTTATTTTAATAGTCCTACTAATCAATGGATGACAATCACTTTAGTATTGGTTCATCTCTTCATTCACCATCAATGTGACTAATTGGTCAACATCTAACAAGTAATCTCTCACATATACTGATGTGGTGAAGTATCTACATCTCCCCTCTTTTTTCAAGCCATTGAGAGTGTGAGAAACTAGCTCATTGTGTTGAACAGAGATCCCAGTTTAGACTAGGGAAGCTACAAACTCCTTTACATTCAAAGTGTACTCATTTATATTAGTACTAGGTGTCATCCTAAGTATATTCATCTCTTCTTCACCATTATCTTTCTTTCCTCAGGTGGAGGATAAATATAACCTCCCAAACCTTATTAGACATATCTAAGAATTGGATGTTCCCAATTATCCTTTCGCTTAGAAATTGTGACAATATAAATATAACCCTTCTTTCCATTTATATCCATTCATTGAGGTGTCTTTATCCATGAAATGGAAGATCATCTACATAGGGCATTCGCTTTATGCCAGTCACCAAACCCCCCAATCCTTTGCCCACAAGGTAGTAATTGGACCTCAATCTCCAAGGATGAAAATTTCCGTGCTCAAACTTCTCTATTTATCCATTCTATTATACCACACTAACTTAAAGGTACTTCTCTAACTCATTCTTATTTATATTAAATATTTTGAATGTATAGATGTTACCTCTTGATAGTCATTCTCTTGATCTTCTTTGATTAGTTGATGGTTTTCTTTTTTTTTGCCTCATTTGAAGTCCCCTTTGTGTTTTTAAGTGATGAATTTATTTCGTGTGGACTCCTCTAGTTGATTTGACCTCTGCAAGTCAAAATATGAAGTCATTTGATGTGTCAAACATTTGAAATGTTCTAATACCACTAGTGGAGGATGATTCAAACACCCCAAGATGACTTTGGATATGTGGCTCTCCTCCACTAGGTTACTGTAAAAAGATGCTTGCTTTGCTTTGTAATTCTCTATGAAATATCAACCTTTTGCTTTTACAAACTTCAGTTTAACATTATGATACATCAAAATGTATTTAAGACATTATAATTGGATGTTCGGCGATCTGGGTTCTTGGGATGGTTAGGGGTCTATAAAACAAAGTCCTTGTTTTGTATTTTCCCAATCTACTAATTAATTGTATGCTACTACACCGACTTAACCCTTCTGAATTTTATCAACTACTTCTTTGCTCTGTGAATTACAACTTCTTCATTGCAATAACGCATAGACACGCAACTACCTCACTTAATCACAATATCGTCTTAACTTAACACTTCAATAGACTTAAGTAATTATTGAACTGTATTAACGAGGTTAAAGAATACACAGAGATGTAGACAATGCGACAAGCTTCACTTCAGGCGCTCGCCCAGACCAACAATCCGGCATCGACTCCTGTTGTCTTACACATGCTCCTTTCATTAATAAAAAAGGTTTACAACGTTTGCGCTATGCCCTTTCGATGTGCATGCGACTTTTTAGAATTACATTTCTTCTATGCTAAATATGATAATTCCATTCCGGTGGCTAACACTACCTTTCTTCAAACCTCTCTGCCTATCTATAAAGACATAGATACAATAAAGTGATAATTTTCCATGGTTCATCCAAATATCAAAATTGAGACTTTGGCACACTTTTTCCATATGTGCACACTTGTGCATTATGTATGCCTAAGTGTGTGTGCACTTGTGATCTTATGTGTGTTTTTGTATGTGTGAGTTCATTTATGTGTTTATGTGTGTGCATGTGTGTGTCTATTTCTTCATGGGAGGCTTGTGATTTGAACAAGATTGAATCTATAGAATTTTTAAATATGTATGAGTTCCAATATAAATTATAACTTCTCTGACACAATAGAAAGAAATTAAATATAGTGGTTCAAACTCATTTCTCCATTTATATAATTGTTGTTAGAGATCGAGCTAGAGGAATGATTTTCTTGACTCATAGGACTCTCTCTCTCTCTCTCTCTCTCTCTCTCTCTTTTTATATCTATCCATCTATCTAAGAAATCTCATAAAAAATCATATACATTCGCCTTTGTGACACTCATTGTTCTTTCTGTGCGAATACATAGCTCTCTCTCTCTCTATGCATAACAGTGCATCTATATTTCTCATTTTGTTTCTACCACGTGTCAATGGAGCTGGACAAAGTTACATTTTTTAGTTGTGTTTCTATCCTCCAAGCTTTTAGTCTTTTTATGTTAGCAATTGTTTTAAAACAAAGTAGGTCGTTGCTTTTATGAACGATGTCCATAGAACTACATACAAGATGTGACAATTTTGTGGAAGGTGTGACAATTTTGTGCATCATGATTGACAAAAATAGTCAAATATAAAAGTTGAGCAACACAAATCAATAAGCATGATGCTTTTGCACGTCTGCATATTGTTAACGTTGGAATTTACATGGTTTAATTAGTGAGAGTGAATCCGAATTGAAATTCTCAAAAGGTTGTCGTTCTGTCAGCAATGGCATCACCAGACGTTCCGCCAGCCTCCTCAGCACTCCGTCAGTAGCAATCTCCATAGCAAATGACAGCGCTCTGTCCTTCGAGGTTCCGTCAACATCAACCAGCAACGAGCTTCCATTAGTCTTCTGTCGAGGTTCCAAGGTTCTGTTGAGATTTTCTCGAAGATTATGTCAAAATTTTAGCAACAACCAGCACTTCATCACTATGCTCCAATTTAAGTCGCATCAATTGTTGGGATGAGTTACTTGGTATTGAGGGCCCCTCATCATGGTTGGTGACTTTAATATAGTTACTTCCCTCGCTCATAGATACAATAAAAAATGTAGTGTTATCTTGGGTAGGGAGAAAGTTTCCTAGTTTCATCTTGTTAACACTCAAGACCTTATTGATGTGTCCCATAACATGGGTTTTACTTGGAATTGTTGATATATTTAGGTAGTGATGTGTGTGAACACTCTAGGACCGCCGGGGCACTTTTTTCCCTCTTTAGGAGGTTTTTTTTCCCCGGCTTGTATATACGCCTATTGCCCTAATGGGCTACTTATCTTTGTACATTCTCTAGTAATACATTCAGTATTGTGTGTTTGTGCTCCAAGCTTCTTCTTCTTCCTTGTGCTGTTCGCGTGCTTCCGCAGACGTCTATCTCCAACAATTGGTATCAGAGCAGGTCGTCGCTTCTTCTAGGGCACCGTCGACACTCCTCCATTTGCAGTCTCAGATTCGCATGAAATTTGGTGAGCATACTCAGGGTGTTTCCGAGATCAAAACAGCTTTGCTGTGTGGTGCCGAAATCGTGATTTGAGCTCGTTTCGGCCTCCGAATGCACTATCGCAGCGCTTGTGCAGGCTATTTTGTCCTTTTGTGCCAAAGGTATATACCAGTTTTTGTTTGCCAGTTTAAGCGTCTCAAAGTCTGCTACAGGTCTAGCAGAACTCGTCTGGGCAGTTCCGTTCAACTTTTTGAGATACAATCAATTTTCTGCATCAAGGTATTTTAGTCACCGGCCATGGCAGAAAGCAGTGATGTATTCCGTATGTTGGCTGTTGAGGATAAGTTGGATGGTACCAACTACCCATTATGGGCTTATATGATGCGACATGTACTGGTTGCAAAAGGATTGTGGAACATTGTGCAGGGTGTTGAAAGACGTCCTGTTACACCTGTAACGACAAGTACTGCAAATACAGGTGTTGGAGCTGATGAAGATGGTGTCGAAGATGATATTCCGTAGATTCCTGTTCGTGCTGCTGTTTCTGTTGCACCTACTGTAGAGCAGATTCCTGGGATGGCAGAGATGCCCAGGCACATGCATTGATAGCTTTGTCTGTCAAACGTGCCATTATTCCTCACATTCGCTCTTGCAGAACAGCAAAGGATGCTTGGGATGCACTTACCACTTTGTACCAGGCTAGGAATGAGGCTCGTGTTGCTTACCTCCGAAAACAGTTGGAGAGTGAGCACATGAATGAAGGTGATTCTATGGACAGTTTTCTTACAAAGATCAAAGACTTGAAGGAACAATTGATTTCTGCTGATGAGGTTATACCAGATAGCTCACTTGTGCAGACCGTTCTGAATGGTCTTCCTGATTCATATCAGAGTTTTGCCTCTACTCTTCGGTTGATGATGAAAGGCAATCCGAATGCCTTGTCATTTGAGGAATTAGTCTCTGTTCTGTTACAGGAAGATCAGTCCAGGCAGAACAGGTCCATTATGCGTGTTGCAGATCAAGCTTTCCTGGCTAGTCAGAAGGGCAAAGGAAAATGGAGCTCTTCTACTAGTAAGCAGAAATCTGCAAATGTTGCACAATCGAAGAACCAGGATAAAGATGAGAAGAAATCAGAAAAGCAGAAATTGTTCTGCAAGTACTATAAAGGAAATGATCATATTATAAAGAACTGTCCAAAACTGGCTGCTAAAGAGGCAAAGAAGAAAGAGGCTGGAATGGTTGTTGCAGAGGCCTCTACACCAAAAACAAAGTCAGCAAATCTTGTGCAGGAAGAAGAATGGGCGTTTACTACTGTCTGTAGTTTTGACCCATCTTCTCATGATCAGTGCATGTCTGCAGTAGACTCAGATGTTTGGTACTTTGACAGTGGGGCGACCAAACATATTAGCTCGCAGTGCAGTTTCTTCTCTTCACTCGAGCCTGCCCCTATAGGGAATACTATCACATGCGCCAATAACTCTTCTTATCCTGTTATGGGAGTTGGTAAGATCATTCTGACTACTGCTGATGGTAGTTCTTTCACTTTGTCAGATGCTTTATTTGTGCCAGGGATCAAAAAGAACCTGTTATCAGTTTCTGCATTAACCAAGATTGGCTTGGTTGTGAAATTCGTTGATGACAGGTGTATAGTCCATGATCTCTCAAATGGCAATGTGATTATTGCTTCTGGCATTTTATGTCGTAGGCTGTATAAGCTCATAGACTATGAAAGATTTGTGAATGATTTGGCATGTGCAGTTCATGATTCTCAGGCTATGTCAGATGCAAAGCTTTGGCATGCACTCTTTGGTCATCTGAATTTTGCTAGTTTGTTACGCCTGCAGAAATCTGAAATGGTGTCCTCTTTGCCCAAACTTGAGGCACCTGGAAAACATGTTTGTGAAGGCTGTATTTTGGGCAAAATGCAGCGTTCTTCTTGTCCAAAAGATGGTTCAGTTCGGGCTACGCAGAAATTGCAGCTTGTACATAGTGATGTCTGTGGTCCTATGCAGACACCCTCTTTTGGAAATTACATTTACTTCGTGACTTTCATTGATGATTTTTCTAGGCATGCATGGGTATATCCACTCAAAGCAAAGTCTGAAGTGTTCATGTGCTTCAACAGTTTTTGGTTTTGGCTGAAAATTTGTCAGCATGTAAAATGGGCACCCTCCGTTCTGATCGAGGGGGGGAATATATGTCTTCAGATTTTAATGCATTTCTAGCTGAACGTGGGATAAAACACCAGTGTACAGTGCCGTATACACCTCAACAGAATGGAGTTGCTAAACGAAAGAATAGGTCACTCATGGAGATGGCGAGGTGCATGGTCAAAAGTCAGGCTTTCCACATAGTTTCTGGCTTGAGGCTGTCATGTGTGCAGCATATGTACTGAACAGGTGTCCCACTAAAGCGTTGCAGTCTATCACTCCATATGAGGCTTGGCATGACCACAAGCCATCTGTTGCTCATCTGCGTGTTTTTGGTTGTTTGGCATATGCATTAGTGCCTGAACAACATCGCAGAAAATTGGATGATAAGGCAGTAAAATGTATTTTTGTTGGGTACAGTTCTGAAAGTAAAGGCTATCGTCTGTATCATCCACAGAGTAAACGCATTTTGGTTAGCCGTGATGTTGTCTTTGTGGAAGATGCTATTCAGCCATTGCTTTCATGTACTAAGGAGACATCTGTTAGCTCCAAAGACATGTATGATACTTTGATGCCTCTTTTTACAGGTGGACAAGCTAGTGCTGGTCCTAATGAGGCAACTTCTCAGCCTTTGCAGGTTTCATATGATGATGCAGATCATTCCATTTCTGATGCAGATTTACATGATGCACTTGTTGATGAGAGAGCTGATATTGATCAGGCAAAAACTATGCCAAAATGGCTGGTGCAGACTTTGCGTGACAGCAAATTAGATGCACCTTTGTCATATCGTACTCGTTCAGGCTCTCATAGTGCCTCCTTTGCATCAGATTGCTATGCTATGGCTCCATCTAGTCTCTGTGATGAGAATGAGCCTGTTTCCTTTGATGAAGCACAAAATTCAGAAAATTGGATGGCTCCTATGCAATCTGAATATGATGCTATAATGAAGAATGGTACATGGTCTTTATGTGACTTGCCTCCTGGCAAGAAGGCCATTGGCACTAAGTGGGTATACAAGCTGAAGCGTAAACCTGATGGTACAGTTGACAGGTATAAGGCTAGGCTTGTTGCAAAGGGTTATGCACAGGAAAGAGGCATTGATTTTGATGAGACCTTTGCACCTACATGCCGTATGACTACTGTTCGGAGCATTTGTGCACTTGCAGCCCATCATGTTTGGAATGTACATCAGTTGGACATTAAAACAACATTTCTGAATGGTGACTTGCATGAAGAAGTGTATGTTTTTCAGCCCCGTGGCTTTGTGCAGAAAGGGCATGAAAACCAGGTTTGTAGGTTAAAGAAGGCATTATATGGTTTAAAGCAAGCACCACGTGCTTGGTATGAGAAGATACATGCCTATCTGATTGCACATGGTTTTGAGAACAGTACAACTGAAAGCACCTTATATGTTAAACGTGCTAATGATGTGCTTCTGATCATTGTTGTCTATGTTGATGACATGCTACTCACTGGTCCTATTGAGACACATATTGCTGATTTTAAGGCTGATTTGCATGCCTCATTTGAGATGTCTGATTTGGGGCATTTGCATCACTATTTGGGCATTCAGTTTATGCACGTTGATGGTGGAATGTTGTGTCAAACGAAATATATTGACACATTATTGCAACGTTTTGGCCTTGAAGACTGTAAGCCTATTGCCACTCCTATGGAGATAGGTTTACGATTGAGTCTGCATGATGCTGGAGATGCATTTGATGCTATTCTCTATAAGCAGGCTGTTGGATGCTTGATTTACTTATGCATTACTCGGCCAGATATTCAGTTTGCTATCTCACAGATGAGCAGGTTTATGCATTGCCCAGGAGTCACGCATTGGAAAGCGGTTAAGCGCATCTTTCGCTACTTGAGTGGTACTCGGCTACTTGGGTTGTTTTATCCCAAGGGGGGATCACTACCGCCAGATTTGCATGCTTTTTCTGACTCAGATTGGGCTGGTTGCTATGACACTCGTGTGTCCACCAGTGGTTTTTGCTTCATGCTTGGTAGCTCATGTATATCTTGGTTGAGCAAGAAGCAGCCTACTGTGGCCACTTCCAATTGTGAGGCTGAGTATAGGGAAGCTTTCACAACGACTGTTGAGTGTGTGTGGCTCAGACGCCTTATGGCTGATTTGGGTGTTGGCCAGTCTTCTGCCACCACCATCTTCACTGACAGTCAGAGCGCATTGGCAATTGTGAGGAACCCTGTGTTCCATGCTTGCACTAAGCACATTGAGGTGCATTATCACTATGTCAGGGAGAGGTTCTCTGCTGGGGAGATCAACTTGGCATATGTGCCCACGCAGGAGAACATTGCAGACCTTTTCACGAAGGCTCTGCCTAGGGAGAAGTTTGAAGCTTTCCGCAAAGCTTTGGGCTTACTTCCTTTTGTGGAGTGATTTCCACATAGCTTGGCACTTCCTTATACATGAGTGCCAGCTCCTTGTTCACCGCATCACTCCCAGGGGGGATTTGTTGATATATTTAGGTAGTGATGTGTGTGAACACTCTAGGACCGCCGGGGCACTTTTTTCCCTCTTTAGGAGGTTTTTTTCCCCCAGCTTGTATATACGCCTATTGCCCTAATGGGCTACTTATCTTTGTACATTCTCTAGTAATACATTCAGTATTGTGTGTTTGTGCTCCAAGCTTCTTCTTCTTCCTTGTGCTGTTCGCGTGCTTCCGCAGACGTATATCTCCAACAGGAATAATATAACAAAAGATAACTCCTATCTTGTTGCTCATTTACATAGATGTTACCTTATCTCTAGATATCACAAAGAGTTGTGGAATGTCAAGTGTAATATGGAGAATACCACAAGCCGTTAGAGATTATCCTATATAAAGATTACCTTACCTTAAGGTAGGGTTGCCTCATCTTGATGCTACCTTGTGTTGAGCCCATAAAATTCATATTGGTCAAAGTTAATTATAGTCAAAGTCAAAAGGTCAAAGTCAAACCAATCAAAATCAACATGTTCAAGGTCAAAGTCAACATGGGCAAAGTTCAAACATTCAAAGTGCGAGAGTCAAGGTGCACAGATAATGCACAAGTACTTATTCGCAAAGGTTATATGTTGCAAAAAGTTGGTTGCAGGTTGAAGAGGGTCTTTCTCTAATTTCCCTAAGGTTCAAAGTGTTTTTAAAGTGTTTTGTAAGGTTCAAATGAACCCCCTCTTAGGTGCACATTTGAAGAATTAAAAGGCAAAAGGGAAAGTATGTGAAGCTGCAGTGTACGAAGAAGTGAAAGTGTGTTCCCCTAATTAAAATTTTTGTTTTAGTCTAAAGTCACTACAGGACAAAACAGGGATTCGTTGGCTGACTACTTTTGGAGACACTCTTGGGACATCAAAGCGAGCACCAAGATACTCTAGTAGTTAGGAGTGTACATGAACCAACACTCAAATCAAGGCAAGGCATTATTATTGGGAAGACTAAGCAAGGTGAGTAGAGTCTACACTAAGTGAGGAGCAAGAGGCATACAGTAGTGTGCAACGCAGAGAAGTGAAGTGCAAGGTGTGTAAGAAGAGTGACTTAGAAGTGTGCAGAGAAGTGCTAAGCCATGGAACCAAAGGTCACAAGGTTCCATTGAAGCTGTGTGCGCATCCATAAAAGGTGTCCATCCCTCCCCTATTGGAAGCTTGAGTGCAAGGTGTGCACAAGTGCAAGCTTGGAGAAGGTGGAGGTTTGGTGAAGAGAAGGTCGACGATAGCAAGAACTTGGGTATTTTGTAACTTTGTTGATTGTGCACACTTTGGGATTTTGCACAGAGGGCATTTGGATTGTATTGTACATCACCATTGTACTTTTCTCCTTATAATTAATCTACAAAAGCTTCCAGTGTCTGTATCTTTCTTCTTATCTTTCCCCTTTCTCCTACAAACACTCAAATCCCTTTCTGCACAAGAATCCCCCAACACCTTCTTAGAAAACCCTTGTATATTTAACAAAACTAAAGAGATCATCTCTTTCCATTTTGCTAGATACCCTTCTCCCTTTGTTGCTTGGAGCAACACTTTGAGAGATATCTAGAGACTCTTCACAAATCAGAGCTCGTAGAAGAAAGAGGATTGCTAAGAAATCTAGAAGAAGACTGCTTAACAAATCAGAGCTCGTAGAAGAAAGAGGATTGAAGAAGAAATAGAAAAAATTGACAAGTTCCTAATTCTTCTTCTAATCAAAGACTATTGGAGCTTCAATGTAGACTTGGATATGAAGAATATCTTGAAGTTAGTAGAGCTCGCTCCTCTTCCAAAGAAAATTGGGTTGGAAAGATTGATAGACCTAACAAAAAAATATGTTCTCTTTGATGAAAATAAAGAAAGCTAAGGATTTCATATCTTTGTTGAAAAAGAGGGATGGTGGGACTACTATCAACATTTAGGAGAGTTTATAGGAGGTTTTTGGCTTCTTCACTACTGTTTTCTCTAGAGTAAGTGGGGGAGGATATCAAGAGGGCGAGAGTCGACATTGCTCTTAAAAGGGAAAAGTGATTCCTAACAGCTTGACTTCTATTTTAGACCTGCCCCTCACTACTAGTGAAATTAAAGAAACCATTTGTAGAATAAGACACTCCAAATCCCCTGGTATTGATGGGATTCCTAACGAATTCTCTTGGAATTTAAAGACTTCCTGACCCCTTACATTCTCTTGATATGAAAAGAAGACACCAGAAAAGGTTTTCTTCTTATTGAAATCAATACTAGATTTATTAGGCTAGTTCACAAGAGAGGATCTAAGGAGGATTTGAGTAGTTAGAGACCTATTTCCTGTTTGACCTACATCTATAAGATCTTCTCTGCTTCCCTAACTAGGAGACTCAGTCATTTAATCAATCATATCATCTTACTTGAGTAGAAAGGGTTTATTAGAGGTAGATATATCCTTGATTCCATGATCACTCTTTGGGAGGTATGGAATGTGCTAAAGATCTTAAACAAGAATTCTTTTTATTCAAAGTGGATTTTGATCAGGCATATGAGAGGATCGACTAGGAGTTCATTTTACAATATTTGTAAGACATTATGACTGGTAGGAGGTTTACTAAGTATGTTAGTATACTCTTTGGAAATTCTTTTTCTAGGGTTGCCATGTATGGGAATCTATCTAATCCTTTTAGACTTCTTAGGTCCATTAGACAAGGATAACCCCTTGCCCCCCTTCTCTTTGCCATTGCTAGTGACTCTCTTGATCAAAGATACTATGATTAAAGGCAACATTAAAGGTATCAAAAATCCTAATTCCCCTTTCCCCCTTGGACTTCAAATGTTTGTTGACGATACTAACATGCTCAATAATGTTGATGGCTCGTCTATTGCTACCTTCTTGGATTGTTTGAATACTTTATATTTGGCTAGTGGGCCTAAAATCAATCATAAAAAAGTTTCCTTCAAATCCTCTAACAATTATTTGCCTGATTGTGTTCATGCTAACATTGATTGTGAGTTGATCAAAGAAGGAGAATATTTAGAATTTTAGGAATATGTTTCGTGATTCTTTCAACCAAAGGTGGAATTGGGTCGCAAAAAATTCAGAGGTGAAGTCTTTAAATGGTATTCTGTGCAATGTACTTTGGTTGATAGAGTTTTTATGTTGAATCATTACATTCTACACTATCTCAATTATTTTTTGTCCTATTAGATGCCTACTAAAAAGCATTTCTTGCAGGTCATAGCCCTTGCTAGGAGATTACTACAGGGAGGTAACTCTCAAGTGTCCAAAATTCCTAATGTTGTGTGGAATAACTGTTGTCTTCCTAAGAGTGATGGAGTTGTGGGTGTGATTTTGTTTGTTAAAATGGCTTCTAATATTTCTTCCAAATGGATATTGAGATCTCTATCTTCTACTCATTTTTGCGCCTTACTTGTCAAAAAGAAAACTTGTTTTTTCTATGTTCAAGGTTACAAGGGTTGGAAAGATCATTCTTTATGGTACATTGTTCTTTCCCCTCACTCTTTTACTCTTGTTGGTAGTGTGCTTACTTGCAAGATGTGGAAAGATTGGATGGATCTTAAGAGGATTTTCATTAACCCTTCATCTAAACACAAAAAAGATAGGAATTTTGCTTTACAAGACTATATTTGGAATGGCTAGTTGAGCTACTAGAATAATGGGTCTCTCTCTATTATAAAGCATAAACGCTTTAATGATAGTTTTAAAATTCAAAGCAATCTTTGTCCCTAGAATTGAGATTCTCTCTAATGATTTTCTGCACTAACTACTCTTTCTTCAGCTTGTAAATTGGTCCCCATCTACCACAAGGAGCAGCTTAGGGTTTACCTTAGAAATTGCCATTTGGAAAAAAACATGGATATTAAAGATGTGGCTATTGAGATGTCTTAACAATTTAAAAGATATAAAGGTTCTATCTCAAAGATTCTTCACAAGTTGAATTCCAAATGGAATATGTAGAGAAATGAAGCTCAATAGAGATACATATTCATTAGCTTATGGGCTTGGTTGATTCTTTATAATGGTATTTGGACACGTAACAATATGATGAAAATTGAAATTAAAGGAGCATGTGCATTTTGTGGCAAATTGGAAGACTTAACCCATTTGTTTGTCAAATGTCCTCATGTGAGGAGCATTTGGGATTTCCTTATCAACTTGTCAATTTTCAAAAAATGGGGAATAATGAAATCCTTCTTGGATCCTATTTTAGAATGGGCATTTTCCTATGGCACATCTCGAGAGGAAATATTCTTTGGACTAGATGGTTAAGCAAAAATCAAAGAGTCTTTAAGAGTGGCAATAAAGTCTTCTTATATTCCCTCCAGTCTACCTTGAAGATGTGTGGTCTTTAGAGTTCGCAAGAAATCATATATGTTCTCCCGCACGACACTCCTTGGATTGTGGCTATCATACATTCACTTTCTAATAAATGGAGGAGCACTCTTTTATCTTTGTATTCCAAAAAGAGATTTCTCATGGTGTACTCCTTGTAATTGGCCACTTCATTGGCAACAAATTTTTTCCTCGTATGATTATCAAGTTGCACCTCATTGTAACGTCCCTTGGTTTCCCTTCTACTCAAAAAAGAAGCGATGTAATCCCTTGTATCTCTTTGGAATGGATTTCTTGTGTTTCATGGGGTCTTCCGGTTTGCAAATTTTGTAACATTCCTCCATTAACTTAATTTTCCTTCTTATTGCTCTCAAAAAAAAATCATCGCTTTGAAAGGATCAGTGAACCCTTGGGCATTGAAGGAGAGGATGATCATTTCAAAAAATCAGGACCCCTCCACCTCAAAGAAAATAGATGATGAGAAAAACAAGAAGAAGAGGGAAAAGACCCCTCCTCACAAAGAACTTAACCATCGAGAATGATAATCATTCCATTCAATGTTAGAGGTTTGTATGACCCCTTAAGAGTGGCCATTATTGGCCAATGGATCTACAATAAAAGCCTAAACCCGAACTTCATCTGTCTTCAAGGGATCAAAATTGATGGGAGGACCTTCAAAAGGTACTGAAATGTATTTCATCATACCATATCTGGCTCTCCACCACATGCCCCAAGGGAAATGGTTACTCAACTATTGGCATTAATAATGGGTGTTTCAATAGACTTGTGATTACCCATGAGGATCTAAATGGTTGATGGATTTGTGCTTCCTTTGGGGATCCTATGCAATTCACCATAGTCTCCATCTATGCTTCCAATTTTGATTTAGATAGGATTGCCGTCATTGGACTCTCTACCCCTCAACGTCGTTCTTTGTGGGGATTTCAATCTAGTGGAGGCTCTTTCTGATAGATGGGGGAATAGAGGGTGGGTAATTGAAGGTCATGAGAATGACATCTCAGACCAAGTCAAGCTCCACTTGGATCTAGTGGAGATCAAAGATGAGATTGTTTTCTCTTGGTCGAACCTCTAGTTTGGAGTCGACTTGAGGAAAGGTAGACTTGACAAGAACCATATTGTGCAAAATATAATCAATAAGTTGGGCCACGCCTCCCTCTCCCAATGTATGGACCTAGTTGTCTCTTATCACTACCCATTTGTGATTACCTTCAAACCGTCATCAATCTCAAGAAAGCCCCTTGGTTTGATGCCAATCCCGACAACCTTCTCTTTCCCCTTGGTCCAATAGGAGATTATTGTTGCCTAGAACTGGGCCTTTGCCTCCCGCTCCTTGCCAGCCAAGTGCTGGAGGATGGCAATCATGAAGACATGACACATCTTGGTCACAACTCTGAAGAATCTTCAAAAAATTTGTCGAGCTAAAAGGAAAAACCTTTATCATAGGCTGAGGCATCTTAAGGAAGAATTAAATATAGGCCACTCTCAATACTAGAAAGGGCTCCGCAAAATCAAATACATGCTGAGATACAAAGAAGAAATTCAAAGAAATAATCTACATGTGGGTGGGTAGGGCAGACAAACCTACTAAAAATGTGTGGGCTCCTCAAGAAGAAACAATCCAAGGAAGTGATCCCTTTCATGATTAACATTAATGGGTTTGAGTGCAAGATGGATGAAGAAAATAGCTCGTTTATTTTCAATCACTTTACCCAACTTTTGGGGGTTTCCACACCTCTTTCTCCTCACATGTGTGATTGCATGGCTTCCATCTCTAGAGTCAGATCCAAAATAATCCCACAAAACTTGAAGCCTCTTCTTGAAGCTCCCATTTTGGATGATGAGATTCTTGAAGTTATTGATTTTCTTCTTAATGGCAAAAGCCCAAGCCTAGATGGCCTCACCAATGAGTTTTTCAAGACCTTCAAGCATGTGATGACTACTCCATTACGTATGGTGTGGCAAGATGTCATTTCTTTCAATGTGCTACCTGAATGTCTCAATGAAGGCATTATCAAGATTATTCACAAAAAAAGCAACAAAAACAAGATAAAAAAATTGGTGACCAATTATGATGTTACAAAAAGGATACAAGATCCTTGTTGAAACAATTGCTAATCGAATTACTTGACATTTAGAAAAATGGATCAGTGAAGATAAAAAAGGATTCATCAAGGGGATGTCCATCCTTGAGGCTATCATTGATGTTTGGAAATGTCTATCCTTCATTGAAAAGTCAGCTCAAGATGTTCTCTTCCTTAGGATTGAACTCGGCAAAGCATATGACATACTTGAGTGGGAATTCATTCTCCAATCTCAAAAAGACATGGACTATGGTCAGAAATTCATTAAGATGATCTCAACATTGCTAGAAAATGCATCAGCATAGATAAGCATCAATGGCCAACTTTCTAAGCTATTCGATGAAAACGTTCTATCAGGCAAGAATTCCCCTTGGCCCTCTTTTCTTTGTGATTGCTACTGCTGGTTTCTATTGCCTTGTTAAACATCATGCAAGTTTAGGTCTTATTCAAGGCCTCTTTCTTCCCCTCCTTTATGTTTCAAGTCAACAAAGCAAAAAGGGTAAAGACACCAAGTCTTTTACATGCTTTACATATTCAAGAGCATAATTGGGATAGTGTATCCATGGACTTCATAGTGGGACCCAAAGGAAGCGGGATGCTATCCTATTTGTGGTAGATAGATTGAGTACGATGACTTACTTCATACCCACATAGGAGACGATAGAAGCTCCACAGGTAGCAAAGTTGTTTATCCAGCATTTCTTCATATTACATGGGTTACTGACATCCATAGCTTCAGATAGGGATGTCACATTAATAGGACACTTCTAGAATTTTATATTTGACAAACTCAAGGTGTCATTGAAAATGAGTAGTGGTGATCATCCACGAATAGATGGTCAGATCGAGAGGGTCAACCAGATTCTAGAGGACATACTGAGGGCATACATGTGTGAGAGGCAGACAGATTAGGATAGTTACTTGCCATTAGTAGAGTTTGCTTATAACAATAGACCTCATAAAATGACAAGAATGTCTTCTTTTGAGATGAAGTATGGCATGAATCCCAATGCTTCCAATACCATAGGAGTGCCAAAGAAATGTCCTAGTGCTTCGGAGTTCTTAGTGAACCTCGAAGCAAATCTAGAAATAGCTAAAGCCAAGATGCAGCACGCAACTGATAGAGCAAAAGAATATGATGATAGGAAGAGATCTCCTAGATTCTTTGAGGAAGGAGATAGAGTTTTTCTTCAAGTGCCAACTAGATCTACTTCACTATGCACAGGGAAGTGTACTAAGCTTTCACCGAGGTTTTGTGGACCTTGGAAGATAGTAAAGAAGCTTAGTGATGTTGCATACCGATTAGAGCTTCCTCCAGATTGCAGAGTCCATCCAGTGTTTCATGTCAATAAACTTAGAAAGTATATTTCTAGGGAGGATAATCTAATAGAGGGTATTGTTTCTTTGCAGGAAAGTGATAGCACATATCATTCTCCAGATAGGATACTAGATCAGAGATAGAAGTGGTTGAGAAACCATGTCATCTAGGAGTATCTAGTAGCATGGGAAGGATTACCGCTTATTGACTCTACTTGGGAATCAGAAGCTCTCGTTTGCAAGTACTTTCCCTAATTGATCATTGAGGACAATGATCTTTAGAAGGGGGAGAGAGTGTCAGACATTGGTCTACAGAGACCACTCCATGTATGTGTGGGACAAGGGCCACTAGAAGGAATACGAGCGCATAGCAACGGTTAAGGCGACACAATTTCGTCACTATAAAATTGCAAAATGCGTCATAATGAGCATCACGCACGCACCGTCAATTAAACGACGAGCCAAATGACGTTTTTTGTGACTTGTGGCACGACGGGGTCTGCGACGCTCGCATAGAGCGTCACTAACACGATGGTTTTAAATAGCGTCGCATAACCGACGCTAAAACATGTCGCTCATAGCATCACTTACACGACGATCTGTTGATGGGAAAAAATTAAAATGTTGGAGGCTCTTTGGTCGGCATTTTCACGCATCTGATCGAAGAGCTCTCCACCGTTTGCAATTGCGCTGCGCTTACAAGCTGAAGCAAGTATATGCAGAATTGTTGTTTTGCCTAAGCTCTCTCTTATTGTCTCCCTCTGTCTCTGTTTCCCTCTTTCTACATCTTTCTCTCTTTGAATTCTCTCTCTCTCTCTCTCTCTCTCTCTGTCTTTTCTTTCTCTCTTTATTGCAGGTTATTCAAGAAGCTAACCAAGCAAAAAGTATGGCTAACTATTGTAAGTACAATTTCTATTCTTTGTATATCATTTGAATTGTGTTATTTTCATTAGATAGCATACTCACACTTATTGATATGCAATTATACACTTATACATGATGAAGATGCACTTTCACACATATACACATATACACATGCACATACACACACATATATACACACAGATACATGTGCACATACACTTAGACATACACACATATACACATGCATATGCATAAACATTTCTACAAACACATAAAAAGTCTTACATGCATGCATTATTGCATATATATATATATATATATATATATATATATATATATATATATATACACACACACATACACACATTAACATATATGCAAATACATGTAAATGCACATCCACATGCATGCACATTCACATGCATGCACATGGATGCAAATGGAAATGCATCCACATACACATGCATGTTTCATACATATACACATGCATATACATACATTATACACATATATATGCACATATGTACACACACATATACATATGCACACACACATGCACATACCTACATATACACATATACATGCACATACACACATATACACATATAGTTACACATATACATGCACATACATATACACACACATGCACATGCACATGCACATACTCATACACACATAGACACTTACACATGCACATGCACATACATACATATACACACACATACACATGCACATACATACATATACACACACATACATATACCTTAGGTACACACATATGAATGAATTATATAATTAAAGTATTAAAACACATATACACATGCACACACACATGCACATACCTACATATACACATATACATGCACATACATATACACACACATACACATGCACATGCACATACTCATACACACATATACACTTACACATGCACATGCATATACATACATATACACACACATACATATGCACTTAGGTACACACATATGAATGAATTATATAATTAAAGTATTAAAAAACATGCTTAATATAAACAATAATAACAATCAATAGAACAAAACTCTTCATTACTTAATACCATACACAATTCAAAACATAACTGAAATGAAAAATATATAGATAATATATATATATATATATATATATATATATATATATATATATATATATATATATAAATACATATAATCCAATGTCATAATCAACTAAAATCCTAATCATCATCATCATCAGCAGCAGTATCCTGATCATCCTCATCCTCATCGTCATGATCACCCTGTGATGATCGAGATCATCCCTCCTGTTGTCTCTCCACCTCATCCATATCTGTCTCTCCATAATACTCCTGTATTACATATAACAAACATAAATAAATAAAACAATTAAAGCATAAAATTTAATAATACTCACAAAGGCATCAGGATGATCTCGCATATACTCGCTCAAACGCCGATATCCAAAATGTGTAGCATACTCAATCTCATGTTTCATAGGATATCGGCCATAATCCTTCCGCTGCATTGAAACAAATAAAAAAGATTAGTTGCTTGCATTTTAACTAAAATAAAAAATATACTCACAATAACACATATACTTACAAATGTAGCTACAAAACTATTATGGCCCATTTGGCCTAGGTGCGATGTCTGGCCCGACTCCACTCTCTTCTTTGCAGCAGCCTGTTTATTTAAGAAAAAAATACATAAATTAAATGTAAAAAATTACTAAAATATATAAAATTATAAATATAAACTATTAATTTGTGTACCTTCTGTTGAGGAAATGACTCTTGAAGACGTAGCTGTCTACGAAAAAATTGCCACGTCTTAGGTGGTATGTTAGGCCACCTCTTATTTTTTTCCACCATACAATATCTCCTGTTAATTTAATCTCAAACAGAAAAAAAAATCAGAATACATACACATATATACACACCCATACACATACACATATCCACATACACATATACATGCAAACATATACGCATACATATATGTATACATATACACATATACGTACATATAACATAAACACACATATACATATCCACATATATATGTACACACACATGCATGCATATACACTCATTCATACAAAATACATGCATTTATCCCACAATAATGTGTAGTTGTGTATATGTGAATATGTGTGTATGTGTAAATGTGTATATGTGAATATGTGTGTATGTATAAATATGTATATGTGAAATTTTTGTGTATGTAGATAATCAGATTATTAATATCAAATACCATTATTTGTAGATTCTGATCAATCAGATGGAACTCCACCACCGTCTCCTCATCGTGCAATGACTATATACTATAAGTATATCAAACATTTAATTTTAAATATATTTGATGGATACATAACTTATATTTTTTTTTGTTTCTTATTATGTGCAGATTCTGATCAATTAGAGGGTACTCCACCACCTCCTACCCATGCAACGACTTCACATGTGTCCTCCAATAGGAATTATGATGAATTTTACTATCAAGAGCATATTATATGTTGGTGTAACTCTTGTCATGGCACGTATCGAAGACCACGATTGGAATGTATTGAACATGAGGCAAAGTATGGTACTTTTGAGCGTGCACCATCACCTAGTCAATGTGATAATGCTTGGGTATGTATTTTATATATATATTAATGTCATTAATTTATTTAAAAACCATATACAAAATCAAATTATTGTTGATATAAATGAATACTTGCTCGATGATGATGATGATGATAATTTTTCTCATAATGTTAATATACCTCATACACGTCATGGACTTGTTGTTCATCAATTACAAGCAGAGGTTTCTAGAAATCCTCTACCTCCTGGTTTAGAGGCTGAAACGGTTGGAGATTATCCATTTCCAGCTCGTGATCGTTCTTTAGTACAAACATATGATAGAAGAAGATATGGAGGATGGAATAGAGGACCATTTCCTTTAGATGGAGAGGTTTTCAACTTTTGGGGTAATTGCTATATGATAGCTCCATCCACTATTACTAATGTTGGTCGTGGTCTCTTTATTGTAGAGCATTTGTATGTGCTTCCGAACTCTGAAGTCACTCTTATGTCATTTTGTGTTCCTATATATGGATGGGGAGATTGGCATCGACTTTCACGTTATGTTCAAAGCACGAGTACTTATGGAAAATTCTTGAAACAACATCCCTTACTACTAGAAGGATTGTACATGAAGAAAATGAAAGATTATATATTGATGGAAGACCTTACACACATGAAAATATAGCAGGTTTAATAAATAGTAGTCGAGGGTTACATAACAGTTCAAGGACTAATTGCACATTTGAGGAGCGTGAAAATAGTCATGAATCACCATACATGAGTAGAGATTTATCAAGATACATAGTTGTCAATGCTATTACTACATTACATGCGGGTGATGAACAATTAGTGAATTATGGATGGCGTAGACCTCCAAGAGCACCTTTTAGCTAGAGAGAATAAAAACTTTCTATCCATATTTAATAAGTTATATACTTAATTTTATATTTAAAGTTTACTTTTTATTCATTTATGGAATACTAATGAATTTATTTATATGTGTAGATTCCAATGTATGATGTTGATGATATTCCTCCACAGCATTCACAATTGCCAGTAAGACCTTATTTATCAGAAGCTTCTATGAGGAGGCTATGAAAAAGTAATCCTGTGGAATATGCAAGGATGAAAGATCTATATTCAAAAGAGGATAAAGTACAAGATTTGTGTGACAATGATGAAGATGATGGCATGGCAGATTTTATTGAGGATTGGTATCAAAATGACAATGAGAGCATTGATATTTCTAAAAATGAGAAATATCTTTGAGAGGAATGTCTAAAGCATGTATATGAAGGAAGTCGTTTGACACGACTAAGTGCGAGCTTACTTATTCTCAATTTTCAAACTTGTTTTGGATGGAGTAATGTATCTGTTTCGACACTATTAAGGTATAATTTTCAATTTTCTATCTATTTATATATATCTGCATAAATATATATATATATATAAATACATGCATATATAAACATACACATAATATACATGAATGCATACACACATATAAACATACACACACATATACACACATTCTGAAGGATGGAAAGATAATTTTAAAGGATGGGCGAACAAAAAAGTATCCATTCAATGCAGGTTTTTATTCTTACTTTAGATAAGGTAAGAACAAGAACTTGAATTGAATGGACACTTTTTGTCCACGCATCTTTTAAAACTATTAATGCATCTTTCAAAATATTCACGGAAAATTTGATTGTTTGGATGGCAGGATATGATTGTTTGTTTTGGAGGATATTAAGTATGTACCTTCATTGAATGATTTGTCGATTTTATCATATGTTCAGTTTGAAAGTGTGAGAAGCGGATTTATAATTGCTATTCAAAGAATTTGGCACTATTTATAGGCCATACAATGGTGACCTAGATGAATCGCATGCACAGAGGTTACTCAAGATAGAGCAACTTGATTATAATGGACTAGTGCCAACAAGATTCCTAGGGTATGCACTAAACCTCTTGCATGTCAATGATGAGCATCTGAACTTTAGGATACAAAGTGGAAATCATGGTGGCTTGAGAGGATCACTTTTATACATCTTGTTCAAGGAACTTCAGTGTCATAAACCTGAAGTTCTTTGAACAAGCTGTATAAAAGTGATCCTCTCAAGCCACCATGATTTCCACTTTGTATCCTAAAGTTCAGATGCTCATCATTGACATGCAAGAGGTTTACTGCATACCCCAGGAATCCTGCTGGCACTAGTCCATTATAATCAGGTTTCTCTATCTTGAGTAACCTTTGGGCATGCAATTCATCCAGGTCACCATCGTATGACCTATAAACAGTGCCAAATTCTTTGAATAGCAATTATAAACCCGCTTCTCACACTTTCAAACTAAACATATGATACAATCGACAAATCATTCAATGAAAGTACATACTTCATATCCTCCAAAACAAACAATCGTATCCTTCCATCCAAAACAATCAAATTTATTGCAAATATTTTGAAAGATGCACATAAGCATACACATATATAAAATTAGATGCATATATATATATATATGTATATTTATTTATTTACTTTTTTTAATATATCTTTTTTTGATGAACTTACAGGTTATTATCTGAAAAGTTTTTACAAGTCAGAATATTCTTCCTACCTCACATGATGAAATGAAGAAGATAATCAACAATCTTGGTATAGATTATCAATGTATACATGCATGTCCTAATGATTGTATTTTATATAGAGGTGAATATGCAGACTCTTTGACATGTCCCAAATGTCAATCTCCTCGATATAAGGGTGAAGAAGGTAAAATCCCAAAAAAGGTATTGAGATATTTTCCATTGGCTCCACGGATTAAACATATGTTTCAAAGCCCCGAATTATCAAAGCTTTTGACTTGGGGACATGATCACAAAAGTACTGATGGAATAATCAGAATTCCTCATGATAGTGTTGCTTTTCAACATATTGATTCTACATGGCCTGAATTTGCACAAAATCCACAGAATCTAAAGTTAGGAGTTGCATTAGATGTGGTTAATCCATTCTCCATGAAATCCAGTAAATGGTCAACATGGCTAGTGGTAGTCATAAACTACAATCTTCTACCATATCTTAGCAATAAAAAGGAACATTTAATGCTTTCACTTTTAATCCCAAGCAAAAGACAAGTTAAAGATATGAATATATATCTTGCTCCTCTCATTGACGATCTCCAAGAGTTATGGAGAGGTATTAATGTCATCAATGTATCGAAAAGCATCAATGAAAGACATATTACGGTTCGTGGTATTGTGGCTTGGACTATTCACGATTTTCAAGGATATGGTGTTTGTTCAGGTATTGATGTAATTTTTTTATTCAATATGCATGTAAATAAATATGATTTAATCTAATTATATTTTTATCATTTTCATGATGCAGGAATATCTACTAAGGGTTATAAAGCTTGTCCATATTGTGGTGATTGGTTTAGATCAATCTATAGTAAGAATCTCAACAAAAATATTTATCTTCGACATCGATGATTCTTGCTTGATGATCATCCATTAAGATCTAAAAGAGAAGCGATACATTTTAATGGAAAGCTTGAAACAAGTCAGTGTCCAAAACCTATGACGCCTATGGATTGGTATAAAAAATGGACAGATGGACCTCTGATAGATCCAAAATCAGAAATCTTCAGTGATGATTCAGATAATGAGTATGTGAAGAGAGGTAAAGGAAAATTGGCACTCGCAGAGAACATATCAATATGGTATTCTTTGGAGTATTGGAAAGAGTTAAAAGTATGTCATCTTCTTGATCCTATGCATATATTAAAAAATATTGGTTATTCACTATGGCAGCATCTTCTTGGACTAAAAGATACCATAGCATCAAGGAATGATTTGAAAGATCAAAAATCCAAACCAAAGTTATGGCCAGTTTTTGATAGACATCGACAAGAAACGAATTATGTACCTACTCCTTGGGTACTTACAACAAAAGAGATACAGACTATCAACAATAGAATTCAATTGATTAAGACTCCTACAGGATATGGAGCATCTTTTCAAAACATGTTTACTATGGATGATAAGAGCTTATCTAGGTTAAACACCCATGACTGGCATAACTTTTTGAAACATATTTTACCTTTGGTTATCGATGGATGTACAACAAAAGGAGTATGAGATGTGATCTATCGTCTTGGATCACTTATAAGGTAATTATGATACTTTTATATTTAATATGTATGAATATTGGATATCTTTTATTTTTTAATTAACTTCTTTATAATTGTTTTTATGATATGTATAGGTGGATTACATCCAAAGAGATTGACAAAAACTCGATCCCACAAAAAAAATGTGAATGCAAAGAGCTACTATGTTTGATGGAGAAAGAACTTCCTACTTCATTTTTTGATATTCAGGTTCATTTATTAGTCCATCTTGTAGATGACATAGAGATTACAGGTGTTGTCAACATTCGATGGATGTTTTGGGTCCAGTGATTTATGGTAATATTAAAAGGTTATGTGCAACAAAGAGCGAAACCAGAAGGATCCATGGCAAAGGGTTGGATGCTTGAAGAGTGCATGTATTATTTTAGTGAGTACCTTGAAAGAGTTCATGAAGAAGCTCCACATGCATGGACCAACGAGTCTTCTTCAAAATAACAGATGAGGTATTATCAGGTAAGGGAGTTCCATTCTTATTTACATTTTAAGAAAAAAATGGTGTTTCTACTTTTGTAGCATATAATAGCAAATGCATGCAAGCATTCCTTAGTGAGTATGAGGAACTTCTCCGAAGTAAAAGGTGAAAAAACAAAAGATATAGATGTAATCTCGATAATAATGAGATTACAGATATATCTTCTTTCACGGATTGGCTATATAGTCGTTTGCAACGTGCCAATGCAAATAATGAAGAAATCTCAGATGAGCAAAGAGAGTTAATGATAGGTTGTGAACGAAAGGTAATTTTATTAAAATAATATTTTATTTTTTTCAAATATGTATATTAGTTTCTATTTACTAATTGAATTTATTTTGCAGGCTCAAATGTTCACTAATATGTGGGCTTTTGGATAGCATATTAGAATCAAAGCCATTGATTCTTTACGTAAAACAGAGGATTCTAGGCTTCTTTCAAGAAATTATCACGTGCTAGCTCAAAAGACACGAACCTTATAGATAGCGAACTTGGTTACATAGGAACTATTGTTGGTATCTATGAAATTTCATTTTGTACATTCAAATAGGTAGAAAAAAGTTTATATTTTTTATGATAGAGTTAGTTATTTTTTTAAGCACCTAATAATGGGTTTTTGTTGTTATATATTTTGATAGGTCATTTTGAAGGTTGACTAGTTTTGAGCCGAGTATAAAGGTAGTAATTCCACATTAAGAAAGGAATTATCTGGGTTTTGGGCAATTGATTCTTCCAAGGTAATGCGATCTACTAAAGAACCATATATTCTTCCTAGGCATATTGAACAAGCATTTTTTTATAAAAACCCATATGCTCATCCTTGGTGGCAAGTCATTCATGTGCAACCTAGAGGTAGGCCATTGTTTCAACAGTTTATTGTTAGAGAGATCGAAGAAAGTCCTCTTGATGATTCAGCATCAGATACTGATACATCAACATCTGAAAGAGAAATTAGAATCATTATACGTGATAATGATACTAATCTTTTTGATGAAGAGGATAATTCTCTACATGATGATTCTACTGATGAGGAAGAGGAATTACCAGAAATAGATATTAATACATCAATAGATGATATGATTCATGAGAACATAGATTGAACAATAGAAGAAATAAATGAAATCAATAAGGATAATGAAGATGAGACTATATTAATGTCTTACCAAAATGATGGCAATAATGAAAACATATGAGCAGATTAGATAGTAAATTCTACTCTAGTTATCAATCAATAACTTGAAGCTTCTGAATGGGTATCAGATAATATATTCTTTTATGAACTTGAATAATGATGAATCCTACTAGAGAGATGAAATCATGTTCTTTTAAGTTAGAATATGAAGCTCGGGGGTATGCCTAATTATTTTATATATAGCTTTATCTTCGAGGAGCAAATTTTTATAATGTATGTATGCATTTGTGTGTGTATACATGTGTATTATATATATACATATGTTAGTATGCATATATATGTATTTCATGTATATGTATGTGTTTGCATGTGTGTGATATATGTATACATGTGTTAGTATGCATATGTGTATATATGCATATGCATTTATGTAAAATATTCATGTATTCATGTAATATATGTAAGTGTTTATAATTGTGTACATGTATATATGTATATGTGTCTATGTGTAAATATGTACATGTAAATATGTATGCATGTATATATATATGTTTATGTGTGCATGTAGGCATGTATATGTGATGTGTACATGTATATATGTATATATGTATATATGTCTATGTGTACATGTAAATATGTATGCATGTATATATATATTTATGTGTGCATTTAGGCATGTATGTGTGATGCATAATATATCTACTCCATGTTATATTTATGTATGTGTATCTACATGATGTGTATATATCTTTATATATATTATGATCCTCGTTGATTCGAGTAGCTATATATAGAGGCATAAGGTTGGGAGGAGAGACTTCTCTCTAGTAGGACGTCGGAGGAATAGATGCAATGCGTACATATACTTCAAACATATGGCTAAAATGTGTATGTATGTGCGTGTATGTGTGTGTGTATGTGTGTATGCATGTGTATGTGTGTGTATGCATCATTATGTGTGTATGTGTCTATGTGTGTGTGTATATGTGTGTGTGTATGTGTGTGTGTCTATGTGTATGTATGTGCGTCTATGAGTGTGTATGTGTGTGTATGTGTCTATGTGTGTGTATGTGTCTATGTGTGTATGTGTATCCATGTATGTATGCATATGTGTGTGTATGCATTATGTATGCATATGTGTGTGTATGCATTATGTATGTGTATGTATGCATGTAAGTATGTATGTATGCATATGCATATGCATTATGTATGCATGCATGTGTATGTGTGTGTATGTCTCTCTATGTGTGTGTGTGTATGCATATATGTGTGTGTATGTGTGTGTATATGTGTATGTATGTGTGTATGCATGTGTATGTGTGTCTATGTGTGTATGTGTCTATGTGTGTATGTGTGTGTGTATGTGTGTGTGTGTCTATGTGTATATGTGTGTGTCTATGAGTGTGTATGTGTTTATGTGTGTGTATGTGTCTATGTGTGTGTATGTGTCTATGTGTGTATTTGTATGCATGTATGTATGCATATGTGTGTGTATGCATGTGTATGTGTGTGTATGAATCATTATGTGTGTATGTGTCTATGTGTGTATGTTCGTGTGTGTGTATATGTGTGTGTATGTGTATGTGTCTATGTGTATGTGTCGCTACGGGTCTATGAGTGTGTATGTGTCTATGTGTGTGTATGTGTATGCATGTATGTACGCATATGTGTGTATGTGTGTGCATGCATTATGTATGCATATGTGTGTGTATGCATTATGTATGTGTATGTATGCATGTGCATTATGTATGCATGTAAGTATGTATGTATGCATATGCATATGCATTATGTATGCATATGTATGTGTATGTGTGTGTGTATGCATATATGTGTGTGTATGCGTATATATGTGTGTATGCATATATGTGTGTGTATGTGTGTATGTGTGTGTATATGTGTCTGTATGTGTGTATGCATGTGTATGTGTGTGTATGAATGTGTATGTGTGTGTATGAATCATTATGTGTGTATGTGTCTATGTGTGTATGTTCGTGTGTGTGTATATGTGTGTGTATGTGTATGTGTCTATGTGTATGTGTCGCTACGGGTCTATGAGTGTGTATGTGTCTATGTGTGTGTATGTGTATGCATGTATGTACGCATATGTGTGTATGTGTGTGCATGCATTATGTATGCATATGTGTGTGTATGCATTATGTATGTGTATGTATGCATGTGCATTATGTATGCATGTAAGTATGTATGTATGCATATGCATATGCATTATGTATGCATATGTATGTGTATGTGTGTGTGTATGCATATATGTGTGTGTATGCGTATATATGTGTGTATGCATATATGTGTGTGTATGTGTGTATGTGTGTGTATATGTGTCTGTATGTGTGTATGCATGTGTATGTGTGTGTATGCATCATTATGTGTGTATGTGTCTATGTGTGTGTGTATATGTGTGTGTATGTGTGTGTGTGTCTATGTGTATGTGTGTGTATCTATGAGTGTGTATGTGTTTATGTGCGTGTATGTGTCTATGTGTGTGTATGTGTCTATGTGTGCATGTGTATGCATGTATGTATGCATATGTATGTGTATGCATGTGTATGTGTGTGTATGCATCATTATGTGTGTATGTGTCTATGTGTGTGTATATGTGTGTGTGTATGTGTGTGTGTCTAAGTGTATGTGTGTGTGTCTATGAGTGTGTATGTGTTTATGTGTGTGTATGTGTCTATGTGTGTGTATGTGTCTATGTGTGTATGTGTATGCATGTATGTATTCATATGTGTGTGTATGCATTATGTATGCATATGTGTGTATGCATTATGTATGCATATGTGTGTATGCATTATGTATGTGTATGTATGCATGTAAGTATGTATGTATGCATATGCATTATGTATGCATGCATGTGTATGTGTGTGTATGTCTCTCTCTATGTGTGTGTATGCATATATATGTGTGTA
>CM035411.1:192853686-192956186 GCA_020310875.1 Ceratopteris richardii | reverse complement strand
GATGTTTCCATTTTTTGAAGCCTTTGTTCCATAGCTTCTTGGCGTTTTGAATGTTCCAAGATTCCACACTCCGGATGCCATGGATCGGAAACCAGATAGAGTCGTTTTGTCTGATATCGGCAGCCCACTTCCAGTCTTCACTTATTCTTGTGAAGCTTTTGACTTTATTCCAACTCTTCCAAAGGGAGCACACCAGATTAGAGCCTTTCGAGAAGACGGGGATCGGGGAAAACAGCAAGGTCAAGATGTCAAGATTCTTCCAATTTGGGAAACCCATGAGCGCCAACTCATTCTTGTTTCTGAAGATTAGCTTGGCCCACGAGGCCTCCCCGTTGCACCAAGCCTTAGTCATCCATTTGGCCGACAGTTTGTTAGCCATGCACCCAATGTCCAAGATACCAAGTCCCCCACTATCTCTATGGCTGGTGCAGATGGACCATTTGATTTTAGGCACCCCCCTCCTATTGTGGTCGCCCGTCCAAAGGAAGTTTCTACAAATACTATCCAGTTTGGACAGATCTTGCTCTTTCGGTCTCCAACAAGAAAGGAAATAAATGGTAGATGACAAGAGGAACGTGTTGATGACCATAGCACGACCAGCAAGATTGATTTGCATACCTCTCCAATAGTTAAGCTTGTTTTCGAGTTTGGCAAGCACCCAGTTCCACCGCTGTTCCATAGAGACGCCAAACCCCAAGGGAATCCCAAGAAGCCGAAAAATTTGGCCCTGCGGAATGATTTGACAACCATGATCAATGAGAAGGTCGGGCTGTGACCCACCAATAGCTCTAAAGGCGGTCTTAGAGTGGTTGATTATGGATCCAAAGGCTTCACAAAAAGTAGCAAGACACTTCCAGAACGTCTCAAGGCTGGTACTATCATTGTGCACAAAAGCGTTCATATCATCGGCAAAAAGTCTCATGGTGATCTGACTGTGGTCATGCGGCAAACGAAGGCCTTTAATGTTACCAGCTTCCACCTGATGCTCCACCAGCCTGCTAAGCCCTTCCGTGGCAATGGCAAAGAGAAGGGGAGCCAATGGGCACCCTTGTCTGATAGATCTTCTAAGTTTGATCACCTTTGAAAGATTTCCATTAATGTTAATTTGGGTCGATGCGTTTCCGAGAAGGGTCGCAATCATCTTGGTGAATTTCTGACTACATCCAAGATCTTGTAGCGACTGTAGAATATAGCCCCATTCTAGCCTGTCGTAGGCTTTATCAAAGTCGATCTTGAGAAAAACCACTTCTTGTTTAGACTCATTTGCAAATTCAAGACCTTCCCAGATATCTATTATGGTTTCCAAAATTGACCTGCCTTTGATGAAACCTTTTTGGTCCTCGCTTAACCACGCTCTCAAGTGGCAAGAGATTCTGTTGGCAATGACTTTGGCGATGATCTTGTATCCTGTTTGGAGCATTGTAATGGGACGCCAATTCTCTATTCTGTTCTTTTCCCCTTTTTTGTGTACTAACTTGATAATGCCATTGTTGAGGCAAGAAGGAAGCGCGCCAAACTTGAGTGCCTCTTGCCAAACCAAACGAAGAGGGGTGGCAACCACCAACTTGAAGGATTTAAAGAACTCATTAGTGAGCCCGTCGGGGCCCGGGCTTTTACCTGAGGGGAGGGCATCAATGACCTCAATGATTTCGGCTTCAGAGATAGAGGCATGAAGCAGAGAGTGAAGGTTGGGTGGTATCCTGTGGGGGGAAACCCTAGATATGCCTGCCATACAGTCCCTTCTATGGTGGGAGAGGGGGTTTGAGGTCCCCAGGAGTCTCGTGAAGTGCCCTTCAATGATCCCAAAATTATCTTCTTCCGTATTGCATACATTTCCATTTGCGTCTAGCAATAAGGGGATCGATTCTCTGTTGTGTTTCCTTTTGAGGATACGGCACATCTCTTTGGTGGGTTTGTCGGCTTTGCCAGCCCACCACTCGTTGAAGAAAATTTGCAAATTTTTCCTTTGTATCTCTTCCTCATATCTCAACAGCGCTCTGATTTTTCGAAGTCCTTTCTGGGCTTGAGATTTTCCTTTGTTCACTTCCTCCTCGAGCCGCCAGAGTCTATGACATAGAGCTTCTCTACGAGCCCGCCGCACAGTCTCTAGCATCTTCCTGGATCTAATCATGATCTGTCGTGACTTATCGACCGCACTTCTCCAACACTTGGCTGGGGACAAGCCAGAGGCAAATGCCTCCTTCCACACATCAGAAATTTCTTGATGGACGGAGGGGAGAGAGAAGGAGGGCACACTGGCATGGAACCACGGAGCCTTACGAATCTTGGTGGGGGGTTGAAAAGTGATGACGATCGGGTAGTGATCAGAGATGGTGAGGTCGGTGCGTTGCGAGAGGGAAGGGTGGCCCCACTGATGAGTAAAACTCTGGGAAATGTAGCATCTATCAAGTCTAGCTTTCCTCAGGTCCTCGCCTGCTTGGAGATTTGACCAAGAAAAGCCCTTCGAGTCTTTGAATTCGACCAAATCCAAGTGTAGTTTAGTTTTGTCCCACGTTTCTTTCTCCCGACTATCGATGACCCTACCCTTGCCCATCCATCTGTCCGTAGGGTCCTCTACCATGTTGAAGTCACCACAGATAAGCACGATGTGGGGGAACGAGTCCAAGGAGGCCCAAGTGTTAAGTCTCTCTAACTCCCCATTGGGGGCATACAAAGAGACTAAAGTAAAACAAAAGGGAGCACCGAAAGAAACAGCAATCCATCGATGGCATTCATCTTCAAAGGAGTTCTCGAGCTTTTCAAACCAGAGTTGATTGATACCGATTACCGTTCCGCCGGACCCCCGCTGATGCGCCGTTGAAATCCAAACATGGGTCGAGGAGACATGTCTAAGCCGTTTCTGGAGGTCTTCTCCGTCAATTTTAATCTCTTGGATACATATAAAATCTGGGTTTAGGCTAATGTCGCGAAGCCATTGACCAATGATGGTCGCTCTTGAGGGGTCGGTTAGCCCTCTAGCATTTAACGAGATGATGATCATTGTCGTAGTAATCCCTCTTTGCGGGAGGGAGCTTTGTCCTTTCTTTTCTTGGGTTCATCTTTCTTTTTCGCTCGGATCGGATCCCGAGTTAGCAATAGGTTCTTGTGGGGGCTTTTCCACGGTAACTCCATAGGTTGTTTTCCTTTGCGGGATGCCTCCTGCTGGGAAGAACTGGGCACCGTTTTCAGCTCCGTTTCCGGAATAGTCGATCCGATGATGGAGCTTTCACTATCCATGTTATCTTCGTTGCTAGTAGTAAAGCCGTCTTCTTTGCTTGTAGTGTAACCCTCCTGCAAGGTTTCTTTACTGTCAGGGATCTCTAGGCCTTTGACATCGGTGTCCTCCTCAAGTTGGTTCCCACTTGGGTAGTCAAACTCATTGATTTCCTTTTCCAGATTGCAATACAAGTTGCTGGAGGGGGTAACTGACTTGTTGTTTCGCTCAGAGGTTGCCCTAGGGCTTCTTTTCCTTCTTCTTCTGACTTCGATGAACCCGTCTACATCAGCTTCTGGATTAAGGGGACCCTTGAATTCCTCTACTTTTGTCGAGTGATTCAATGCTCCATTGCTGTCTTGAGCATTTTTGGGGGCTTCTTGATTTCGCTTGCTTTTTTGTCTCAAAGGGCAATCTTTGATCCTGTGACCTTGTTGGCCACAACGAAAGCACGCGTTGGGAAGGTTTTTGTAACTGATGTCTTGCTCCCATATATCCCCTTCGCCCAAGTCCAGTTTGATCTTGGATGGAAGAGGCATACTGAGGTCAGCCTCGACACAGATTTGAGGGTGCCACCGAGCGTTGAACGAGTGTATTGCGTACTTGGAATGCCGTTTGATGATAGAGTCTCTTCCGGTCTTCATGGAATCTGCTAATTTTATGATATCATCTTCTTTAACGTTTCCATGGAGGTGTGACCGCCATGTTCTTACCTGTTATCATCTATGGCTCACTGTTGCCTTGGCAGGGCATACACTCTCCATCACCTTTTATCTGCCCGTATCTTACTTTTGCGGCTGCTCATTCATGTATGGATCTGCCGACGGAGATAAAAAATTTATCGTTTATGAAAACAGCAAAGCACATAGCTATGCGCATTCTTGCAGAATGTGGCTTTGGGCAACTACCCAGCACCATCAAAGACTTGTCGAGTGGGAGAATGGCGAGGCACATTGCTATGGGCAGTCTCTGCAATATGGATATGGGCGTTCTGTGCAGAATGTGGAAACAAGGTATCCATGACCATGGTCAACAAATCATCGCTTGTCAGGATGGCGACGAACATAGCTATGGGCTTTTTCTGCACAATATGGCTATGGACGTTTCCTACAGATTATCGGGACCAACTGCAAACCATTTTGAAAGATTTACCGCTTGTGAGGATGGCAAAAGCACATGTCTCTGCGTATCTTTGTGCACAATATAGCTATGCGCATTATCTGTAGCATATGCAGCGGGAATAGCAAGGCACATGGCTATGGACATTCTCTGCAAAAGAATAAAACTAACTATCCACCAACAGCAAATGCTTATTGTTTGCGAGAACGGAGAGACACACAGGCATGCGGACTCTCTGCAGGATAAGGTTTGCGAGCCTTCTCCGCAGCGTACGAGAAACGATCGAATACGGCACATGGCTTTAAGCGTTCCCCGCATTATATGACTAGGGCCATTCTCTGCAAACCATGGAAACCAGCTGCCCGTCAAAATAATCAGAGATTTATCGATCGTAAGAATGGCAATACACATGATTTGCGGATTTTCTGCAGAATATGGCTATGGGGACTTTCAAGATTTGGGCACAAGTATTTGCAACTATCACCGTGCAAGGGGGCAAGGAGTGATCAACCTCCAACCTCGTTGTTGCAGCTGAAAGTATATTGGAGTACTTGTCCGTTATGAGAAGCATGATCTCCATGGATGGGGACGCGTAAAAACAGACAAGAAAGGAAAAGCAGACAGCGGGCGAGATCATAGAGATGGCCCCTAACTCGACCAGTGTGCTCTTTTTGGATGCAGCTTCAGCTAAACAATGATTGTGCCAACAAATTTGTGTCTTTTGAGACGCATCTGCACATAAATATACTCCCTGAACTTCGTCGCATAATTATAATCTCTTTCCGCAATGAGATTCTCCAGCTTTACAGCGATCACGCCTTCAAACCCAATCTGATTAGGCGACTAACCACGTAATTAATACATTATTAGTTGCACCAGCAGGGAATTTATGTTTGTGCACGCCATGCTGAATTACGTACTTCGGACAAAGCGAACATGCTAAGACATGTGGCAAGCTTGGTATGCATAGTACTTGCTCATGCGCCGAGCGTTTGGTCTGGTGACAAGAGGGGAACAATACGCAGGCTATCTTGAGAGTGCCATTCTTATTTTAGAGCTGCTAAGAGTTTTCAGTTAACCGTTGCCATGGTTCAAACACATGTGCTGCTTGCTTAGCACGAGAGAGATGATCCGTCATCGTGTGCTACATGTGGCGAGTTACATTGTGCAGAGCAACCACTAAAAATTAGGGTGTTCCGAATGGAACTCTACTTCATTGTATGCTTCTGCCGGTGGTGTAGTCTTTGAGTGGCTTGCGCTGTGTGAATGGTTGGAACGACTGATTCTGAGTTTTTTTCTCTAAACAGAAAGAACTTTGATTTCAGGCGCAATGGAAGAGTAGGTGGTCGACGAGTAATGGAAAGAATTCCGAGTTCTTTCTCCAAACAGAAAGAATTCTGATTTCAGGCGTAATGGAAGAGTAGATCAAGGAAGAGTATGCCAAGGAAGAGTAGGTGGTCTTCGAGACGAAAAAATAATTTAATTAAAAATATTAAATTTTGATGATGAGGTTGCCGATACATAGGGGGCTCAGCACAAAATGCACATCTTTGTACCATTGGACGGTAATTTGCCTAGATGTGGGCTTAAACTCCATTTGCCAAGCATAGGATCACTCATTGAAAGGGAGAGCACTTTATCTCCCTATGATAGCGAAAGGTTCCATCTCTCAATGGATGGTAGAAGACAATGTGTACAAACTCATCTAAGGGTGGGTTCAAAAAGCACTACACAAATTTGCTGAGTTACATCATGTGCCGTCGAGTTTAGTTCATACAGAATGACGGTAGACTCTGGACTTTGAAATTTTCAAGTTATTTTATTGGTTGAACAATTTAGAGAACCAATCAAAAGGTATTGTCAGAGCGACACACATTTGTTTCGAGGGGAGGATGTTGATTCAATAAATGGTGGGCCCAAAATCCTTTTCTTTTTTGAAAGCAAATCAAAGTGTGTCATATGAAAGCGCTCATTGTGTTATCGGGCTGTGTGAACCCACTGCAATCTCCAAACAAGAGTCTCCCTTTCCATTGAGCATCTATCCCAAAGTTGGACAGCTGAAAGAGCCCTCTTTAGCTCTCTTTTCTCTTCCCCTCTCCTCAAGATGGCCCTATAACTTTAGTCTCCTCCTTTAGAGCATGTGATGTGTGAAAAGGAGCTTGTCCGGCTGTAGTTCAAAGCTGTCCGGCTGTAGTTCAAAGCTTTTGGGAGTGCTGCTTTTGATGTGGATGAGCCTTCTTGGAGATATGCTCATGCAGGACATGCTATCCATGTGAAAATTCGATATTGCAGCAGAATTACGTGCCAGCTTGGTCAAAGTTATATGTATTGACTTTGACTAGGATCAATTAAATGTGGGTCAAGAAGTATATATCGTGTGTGATGAATAAACCCATGTGTTGACTTGGTGGATGAACTAGTAAGTGTGAGATAGAGGCACTAGTGGGCTTTTCAAAAATACAGACTTCACCTAGATTTCTATGAGTCACATGCATGTGAGCAAAGACAAAAAGCACAAAGACTGGCTCAACTTTATTGGCATTTGTTTGGCTAGGGAGTTGTATTCTATGTGTTGGCTACCATGATGGAAGAGAAAGAAGACCCACTTGTGTGCATTGGGGAGAGAGAGAGAGAGAGAGAGAGAGAGAGAGAGAGCTTTACAACTCTTGGAAAAACATTCCAATTGGTAGATCACAACATAACAGAGTTGAGAAAAGGATAAAGTGGATGATTACTGGAAAAGGATAAAGTGGATGATTAGTGCTATTATGGCAATATGATTGACATTTGTGAAAGCTTCATTTGTGAAAGCTTCATTGAAACCTAGGCGTATGCCTTGTGCGATATGAGGAGTGTTTGGGTATTCTATGTAGGATCCTTCTTTTTGTATGTTTTAAACAACCATAGAAGCCATATAAGAGGTAAGGCCATAGAACTAAATCAACTCATTCTTGTAAATTAAGGTTCATAACTCTCCTCCTGGCATATCTTGATGGAGAAGCTCTTCGTTTGTGGACGGACATCATGAGAATTCTTATTTATTGGTGAAACCAATGTTAATCTTTAGAACTTATTCAATATATGAATAAATCTTTATTTTCATTTGCAAATTCAAGGGGGTGATAAACACTTTGAATTTTGATTGTGAGATATAGGGTTCAAAGATTAAAATATGATTTGATGTATAGCCCTTGAAAAGGCGTTGAACAAAAGAGATCCTCAAGATGTGTGAGTTGTTCATTTGAATTTTAAGCACAAATGAAAGAACAAGTCTACAATTCAACTTTAAAAAAAAAAAAAAACAAAACAAAAATTTACCATTACACCACACTGTTTTTTATTAACTAAAACATAAAGATATATTATTAAAAAAGAGAATTAGATTTTACGATTTACTATCCCAATGAACCATAATTACAGAACAAGTACACACATGAGAGAGCTCCCTGTGTCTACATTAGAGGTTCATGTAAAATCAATGCGATACTCAAAGTTTCACACACACACATGGGAGAGCTCCCTCTGTCTACATTCAGAGGTTCATGGAAAAGTAATGGGATACTCAAAGTTTCATGTGAAACTGATCCATGGGTCCTGAAATGGAAAACATTTGTTATGTTATGTAATTTTTTTTTTATTTTAGAATTGAAGTTACAATGAATTGGAAATAATTCACACACCCAACCTCATAAGGTAGAGGCACCCATCAACTTGGGGATTCTCATAGATATGTTTAGCTAGTCACATTCGAACCTGAGACTTTTTCCCACAGAGTTTAGAGTGTGGACCATTAAACCATGCCGGTAGAGGTCCAACCACTGGGACAGCGGCCTGGGACATGTTAACTTGGAATGATGTATCATGTGGTTGATGTGCCACCGCCTATTCTGCCCCGCGGTAGTTGTGACCGCCGTCTAATCTAGCTATGTAAATCTCTGTTCTTGTGGGATAAGAAGGGCCCCATGGGTACTATGCCCTTCTTTGTACAGTTGCAATTTCTAAGTTACTGCCCGGGGAAGTAGGCCTAGGCCGAGCCTCCATTCAAAAAAACTTGGGGATTCCAATAGATAAGTCCAGCTAGTCACATGCAAACCTAAGACTTTTTCCCACCGAGTTCAGAGTGTGAACCATTAAACCACTCCTGCTGAACGTTATCGTTGATTTTTCACTGTGTGAAGCAAGCTCTAAATCTGGAACAAAGAAGCTTGAAGAATGATAGCGTGAGGGGTGATGCTGTCAGACCCAAAAAATGATACCTCTGGATATCTCTCTAGTTGACCGAAGACAGATGAGTAAAAAAAGAAGAAGCGCGATCAAGTTCCCAAAATGTCTAGATTCAAATCTAACGTGGAAATCTCAATCGTGGCAAGATTATCCAGTTTGCCTAGATTCCATGCCACGATGATTCCACGTGGCATATCACAGTCTGCTAATAACCCATTCAGTGTGGGGCGTGAACAAATTGCGCTGATGATCTGGCAAAAAAGCTGACGTGGCCGACGAGAGCGCGGCTTCCAACGTGATGCGCAGCTCTTGGGCCCTTCTGGCACCTCTCGACGTGGCGAGCACTCCAGTTGGCGTCACGATGTTGCGGGCCACAATTGCCAGGCTGTCACGCTTTTACTTGCAATTTTTTTTCCTGCGATTGTCTTGCTTGGAAACGTACTGGGGGGCTGCAGAGTTCCCGGGAGACAGCAGAAGAGGAACCAAGATGCAGAGAACCGGGGTCTTATTGTCGCGGCAACAGATTGGAAAGGAGAGACCTCTCGTCTCCTTGCAGATCTACTAAGCTATGATCTGGATTCAGCGCTGTTCGTCAAGCGACAGAGTGCCTTCATGCCTCTTGGCCATTCTCTCTTAGAGTTATCTTTGCTTGCAGACCGCCCCAGCATGTGTGCCTCGCATGTTTACCTCCTCTATCCACAGTCCTGTCAATAGCCATGAACGGGCATCTTTAATCGGAGCCACACTCTCAGTCATGGAATAGAGAAGGCAGCTTCATCAGGATCAGATAAGCACGGGCACCACAGTTGGCTTTCATTATTGATTCATATGGGAGAGCAACAGAAGAGTGCGGGCACTTCCGGGCCAGCGTCAGGGGGTGCCGCTGCACAGCCAGGCTCCGCAATAGGCCCTACGCCTCCTACAGGGGCCCATCATTTCAGAGATACCACCTATACTAAGGTCTTTGTTGGCGGCCTTGCATGGGAGACGCAGCGCGACACCATGCGGCGCCATTTCGAGCAATACGGTGAAATCGTGGAGGCTGTGGTTATTATGGACAAGAACACCGGACGCTCCAAGGGCTACGGATTTGTAAGAAACTGAACTTGCCTACTGATTTTCCTGTGATCTAAGAGACCTCCCCTCCAGTGTATGAAATAAAGAAGTAGACTCTGTGTGTGTGTGTGTTATAGAGAGAGAGAGAGAGAGAGAGAGAGAGAGAGAGAGAGAGAGAGAGAGAGAGAGAGAGAGAGAGAGAGAGAGAGAGAGAGAGAGAGAGAGAGAGAGAGAGAGAGAGAGATTGTGTATCAGGTCACTTTCCGTGATACAGAGGGAGCTCGGAAAGCTTGTTTGGATGCGAATCCCGTCATTGATGGACGTCGAGCCAACTGCAACCTGGCCTCTCAGGGAGCTGCAAGTCGGTCCCGCCCGACGACACCTCTCCGTGGTATTCCTTTATTTTCACTGTCTATGCTTTTCTCATGTTTTCGAATAGATCGCCCTGCGACGCATCCTTGCTTCTTCCGTACTGTCTCGTTCCTATCATTAAATTTCTCGGATAGGTTGGCCTTCGTGTTAGTCTGTGCTTTGACTTCTACGTAATGTCTGTAAGACAAAACATATACGAATCTGATGGAGAAGGCTATGTATATAATGCCTTTGTTGATCACTATAAGTGTTCTATCTTTGGCAAGAACATCAGATTACACAGCTTCATCACCTGGTATATTACTTTCGGTCAAGGCTCAAGAAGTTCCGTCACAGCTTCATATCGCGATGACTCATGGCAATACTTGATGATACACAGTGATTAGTCCTGAATTTCAAATGGGATAGTAAGCTTGTGAATGGCATTGTCTCGCTGAGCTTGTGTCTGAAGAATAGGTTTGTTGATAACATTGTCTTCATTGTGTGAATGATGCGCAAGTGTAAAACTGAGATCATTGTAATGGTGTCTTTGATTCGGCAAGTCAATTCGTATATAATTTTCTTTTAATAGTTTTAATTTTTAACATTGCAATCCAATCTATGTATTTCCCTGGTTGAGTTTTTTTTTTTAATATCAGTTTTCCGGAGGAATACTCTTTAAGCTATGTAGCTCCCGAGCTTACCACAGGAACATCTATTCTGGAATACCTTGCAACGACAGTCTTGTGCTTGTTCAATGACATATATGTGTCTACCAATTACATTTGCTAATTACATGTGCGGCATGCCTGCAAACAATTGGTTTTTGGATGGCTGTAATCTCTTAAATTGCAAGCAGGGACTTCACTTGACATTTATTGCAATGACTCAGTAAACCTGCGCGATGCAAGTTATCTACAATACTGTTCTCTCAGGAGAAAGGTTCTGAACCGGCCTAAACTGGGAAATTTTTCCACATGGAAATTCATATCATCATTCGTCGTTGAATCAATTGAATCTTGCCCTGCTAGCAATCTGTTCATATGTGGACATGCATTTGATATCTAACAAACATAAATTAGTAATGTTAGATGCATAGTATCTCTGGAGATAAGTCAGAAGCAAGGCAGAACCTTGCATAGTATTAGATATGTTTTAGGCAAGCTGAACTCTTTATTCGAAGTGAACCATAACATAAAATAGGCTACCTTCATGTGCTATTCATTATGGTTTGATATAAGATTTGCTTTGCATGTTTTTATCGACCTTCAAGCTCAGCTTGCCAACTCTGCAATGAGACTCAATTTGTATGTCTTCCCATTGCTTATGTTTGTAGCTTTTATTGAGCAGCAGCAGCCATACATGTTGGCACCAGCTCACATCTTTCGCCTGTTCACTAGTTTTATTAAACAGTTGCATGCTTTTATTCAATTAGCACACGTAAATAGTATCTCACGAAATGTATGAAGTATAAATTATAAAGTATCTCAAGGAAATTTATTATGAGAAGTGTGGCACACATACTGGACACAAATAGTCCATGGTTAAAAGCCTCAAAAGTTTCTACTTTTGGTCATCTGAATTTGCCTACAAATTCCTAGACTTGAAGCAAGCCAGTGGAATCAGTGTGTTCTAAAATGCTTGCATTGAAGATGGCTAAAACTTTAGCTATTTTATGTTTCTAATACAGGTCATGATAAATGATTGTTAATTTTCCTCCCGATAAACCTCAGTGACCCATTTAGGCTTCTATATCTGTGGATATTGAACAGGATGACACTCATATTGGATAACACTGCTTGTGGAACTGGGATGTTTTAATGTTTGTAGAGCCAGAATTAGGGTTTTCAGATGTTAAAGCACAGTGGCTTTGACCTTCCATTCACGTGTTAAAATTGTGCTGTTATTCTATAATTGGTTGAAATCAATGTAGGCTTCCTGTACATCATCTTGTATTAATTAAATGTCATTGGATTTGAAAACAATCTTGGAATGCTACACTGTCAAGAGGGTCACTCATGGATCATGGTCACCACTCTCCTTACAGTTGCACCCTATTTGGTGGCACCAAGGCCAACCTCCTGGATAGCAACTTTGCTGGATAGAAATATTGCAGGGGGGGAAGGGCAATGACATTAGGTTTTGAAATATGTGCCCCTTCTAACCTAATGCATAGGAGTGTAACCATCACAGACATGCCAGAAGCTGATAATGAAGCGTGATGTTCTTCAGTTTTTTAATGATGGTAGCTGTCATTTCTGTCAGGGGCATAGATTATTATCTTAACTTTAGGATATTTGAACTTAGTGATTGAAGTAAGCCTACGTTTTAGGCTATCATTGCTTTCTCATTATCAATAATAATAACCTATTGCATTACCAAGTCCAGGTAGTGGATAATTATCTTGCTGATCTGACCTCGTAAAATACATCTTTTGACAGTTGAAATCTATCAGATGTATATCATACGGGATTGATCTAGGGAAACGAACTAACCATACAGAGTAAGTCTCTTTATATGTAGATGGTCTCTACGCTGCATATATTTCATTACACATAAAAACTCAAAAAAGGTTTGCATCTGGAAGAAGTTATCAATCTCTTTTTTGAGAGCAGTCATATATAGTTCATATATTCTTGAGTATCATCTTTCTTTGAAGTTTGTAATCATACAATTACTTCTGTTATATCAATGATTGTAACCCTTTTATAATTATGCCAGTGAATTTGTGCTCTCTTCATACACTCTGGGCAGCCTTGATCTGATGGAGAATACTGAAAGCGTGATGAATACTGTGCTATCATATAATCACTTCACTGCTTGAGATGTTACAGGAAATCGAATGATGGGAGGAATGTCACCCTATTCTCCAGGAGGGCATAATAGAGGTGGAATTAAGGGATTTATGGCTAGCCCAACCTATCCTCACCAGCATTTCTACCCCAACTATCACATCTATGGGTGAGATTGGCATCTCACTATTAACAAATGTTAATGCCTTTCTTACTATACATAAACATGAGCTCCTATTGTTAAATGATTTCATCGTATTGAATGTGTCCAGGTTCCCCCCTTACTCACAGGACTATGGTTATCCACAGGTATGCATGTTTTGGATGTTAGATATGTAAATCGAAGTATGAAGAAGTGTATCTACGGAATCAAGACAAAATGTATACGTATGTACTCATGAGTCTTTATTTCTGGATAAACATAGAAAATGTGTGTGTGTGTGTGTGTGTGTGTGTTGTGTGTGTGTGTGTGTGTGTGTGTGTGAGAGAGAGAGAGAGAGAGAGAGAGAGAGAGAGAGAGAGAGAGAGAGAGAGAGAGAGAGAGAGAGAGAGAGAGAGAGAGAGAGAGAGAGAGAGAGAGAGAGATGAATTGCAGGGTATGTTCAATCCCTATGGAGTACCACAGTACCCGGCTGCACAGCTGTATGGCAGTCCTATGCCTGCTTCAGCATTCTACAATCCCTATGGAACCATGCAATATATGCAACCACTGCATGGTGGTGCAAGTGGGGGCATAATGGCTGGTTCATGTGGACCAGCCACATATTCTCTCTCTCCTGGAGGTACAAGCCCCAAGAACAACAGTAGTGGAAATGGCAATGGTTCTCACAATAACAACACGTATCATGGGGGTACTGTGGGCAACGGACCACCTCTCAGAGGTGTAATGCACTATGGAGGGATACCTAATTCAGGTACTGCAGTTGCTGCATTGCCTGCTATGGTTGCATCCCCATTGCTCCCACCTGTTGGGGGTAATCTCTCTCCCCCGCTCTTTCTCCCCCAACCCCTAACACACACACACACACACACACACACACACACACACACACACACACACACACACACAATCTCTCTATCTCAGGCACGCACATGTTCATGGACAACATGCACATATACATGTACATGCAGCCACCCATATGTTCTCACCCATGGAGAGCTTAATTGATCTATGTTATGCTTAAATAAATTGTGATTAGGCAGAGGGCTTATGTAAAGTATGGGACTCAAAGAAATCAATTAACCTTTGGGAAACAAAAAGAGATTTGTTTTGCTTGAGAGCATGTTGGTCATCTTTGCAAGGAGAATCAAGAATTGTAGAAGTGATCTGCGTTTAGACAACCCCAAAAGTTTAACTCTATAGACTAATAGAAAGAAGTTGGTTTGTGCTTCCCACTCTGGGGATGAGGAATTAATCAAGATATGGTATAATGTCCTTCAGAAGCGCAATTTTCTTAGTCATTTCTTTGAGTGTTTCAACGTTTTCTTTGAAAACTTTAAAGTCGTGCTTGATTGGACAGTGTTCTGTGTCTTAATCGCGAGCAGAATTGATGTAAGGTGCTTTTAAGAGAAAATGGTCTCGGAAATGCATTGAAGTCTCCTTTTGCCACTTTGGGTAGGAGGTGCTCAGGTCACATTTGCCACTAACACTGTTCAGATGGTGTAAATGTGAAATGCTGTGGATGCAAGAATGCACTCAGCACATAGTAAAATTCAATTTATATGTACAGTAATGATCCCACTAAAGGAGCAAAAGATCCTCTATAGGTGTTGCTCATGGTTCTCTTCATTAAGCAGTCTTTATATTTGTTTAGTTTCGGATGCGTTTGTTACTGAATTGGGGTAGAATTTCATGTTTCTCAAGCAGGCATGATGGCAGGGTCTTCAACTCCTCTATTCGCAGCAGCACCACCATCCACCATTCCGCCACAACTGTCAGTTCCAAGTGTGGCTGGAGAGCAACCATCCGCATGATGTGCTGAGTCATCCACCCCAACAGCCATTCTTTCTTCCATTTAATTACTCTCTTTGCAAGAGCCCATCTTATGCACCTATGCTTCATCTTGTCTGATCAGAGAACAAAATATCTGATGGAATTCGCCTTTCCATGAATGTTGTATTCCTTGTGGGCCACAGTACACCTTTGCTGAAATTTTAACATCAAAAAGCAGAGGTGGCCTTTGTATGTCTTCATTGAGCGGAGGCATTCAAACTGTTATGTGAGAACAAAATCAAAGCATAAATGTTCTATAGAGAAATGTGGGACTCTCATAAAATGCAATAACACTTTTTAATGTGGTAGTTTCTGAATATAATATAAAAACCAATATATGTAAGTGGCTAATATTATGTGAAAAGGAGGAGGAAGGAGTTGCTTTAGGGGTCTGTTATTCTTGCTATGTTCTTCTTGCCTTATTTGAGGTAATCAGTGCATACTTTTGATACATCTTGTAGAAGATCAGTTAAGAATGCAAATTTGACGGGAAAATAGATTGGAAAGGGGAATTTTGAAAAGACGTGTTCTTCTTTAGTGCCTTCCAAACTTTTGAGAAGCGAAGGATCCATTCAACTTGTAAGTAGAAGTTGACGTAGAACAGCTTGCTACCAGAAAAGTCTAGAAAAGTTTCTGTGGGTTCCATGTTATGGAAATCATTCACTGGGTAATGCTGTTATTGAATCCCTTTTAAGGAAATCCCTTTCGAAGTTTCCGCTGCCCCAGATTGGTCACAGTTCTTGTTGTCAGAAACTGTCGATCATCTGCAAAGCCTATTGAATTGTTATTGTAGATGCTTTCATAATTTCTAAAGGTGGCTTCTTTCTCTCGATTTCTGTGCTCCCCCCCTCTCCCTCTCCCCCTCCCCCCCCTCCCTCTCCCCTCCCTCTCTCTCTCTCTCTCTCTCTCTCTCTCTCTCTCTCTCTCTCTCTCTCTCTCTCTCTCTCTCTCTCTCTCTCTCTCTCTCTCTCTCTCTCTCTCTCTCTCTCTCTCTCTCTCTCTCTCTCTCTCTCTCTCCCCCCCCTTTCTCCCCCTCTCCCTCCCCCCCTTGCACACATGCATACACTCTCTCTCTGTCTCTCTCTCGCTCTCTCTTCTCTCTCTCTCTCTCTTACGGGTGTAATAATTGGAAAACGGTACAGCAATAGTCTAAACTTGTGTATGGATATACAGTTGCCCACTCACCTGTGTGCTCTTGCATTATGGAAGCATAAGAATTGAAAAATAGTATAGCATTAGCCTAGTCTTGTTGAACATGCGTAACACATTTATGTTGTATGGAATTGCTAGTTCTTGAACAAATAGGGGCAGGTCTATTCAACATAGTATAGGTGCTATAAAAGAATGTGATATAGCTTATTACATTTCTTGTATCTATTTAATCGAATTACTACTGCTAAAAAATGTCATATAACTCATTGAAGGACTTCTCATTGCCTTGATGATATATTCCTGCAAGAGTCGTTAAGGTTCCTTGATTTTCTCTTCCACTTCTCGGTGAGAGATCCAAGGCCTCTTACGTGTGACATATTATTCCTTACATATTGAAACTACGTAACATCGACTTAAGATATCACTTAGGCATGATAAAAGGCAACAAATACCAAGGTCTTTGTAGTTTTTTGTGAGAGATTTGTAAGGAAAAGAAAATTGAACATGAAGATGCATGATAAAAGACAACATACACGAATGAGACATTTGTAAGAAAAACCAAAAAGGAGCATAAGGAGGATGATAGAAGATATTGGAAATATGAAGAGACGTGGAGATAGAAGGGTTGAAAGTCTAGAGGATCTTATGTTATGAAGAGTATTTGAGACTGACAAGAAGAGGGCCAGCGGACAGTGCCTAAGAGTGTTTTAGCTTGATTTCTTGAGAGAGTTGATTATTGATATTAATTCAAGCTGAGGCATTTGCCATAAGCATAGAGTTCATGTTGATGAATTGAGGTCCACAACCAATGTCTTTTAGGGATTATTAAGTGAAATCCCACTTGAGGTGGCTGTATGCTTTGTCAAGATTGATCTTGATGAAGAGGAAATCTTGGAAAGATTCCTAAGCGAATTACGTACCTTCTCAATGATCAATAACAGCCTCCAAGATGGATCTGCCTTTTATGAATCCTTTTTGGGCCTCATTGATCCATGAGCATAGGTGGAAGTTAATGTGATTTGCAAGAACCTTAACTAAGATCTTATAGCCAGTTTGCAACATAGTGATGGGTCGCTAGTTTTCAATCTTATAGCCAGTTTGCAACATAGTGATGGGTCGCTAGTTTTCAACCTTCTCAATGATCAATAACAGCCTCCAAGATGGATCTGCCTTTTATGAATCCTTTTTGGGCCTCATTGATCCATGAGCATAGGTGGAAGTTAATGTGATTTTCAAGAACCTTAACTAAGAACTTATAGCCAGTTTGCAACATAGTGATGGGTCGCTAGTTTTCAATCTTGTTTTTTCTATCTTATGTGAATTATCTTAATCACCAATTCATTGAGAAAGTTTGGAAGAGCATCGAAGTGTAAGGCTTCCTTCCTTCCACACAAAAAATAGCGGTTTCGCTAAGTCACTCCTGAAATCTTGAAGAACAATTGGTGAGAGTGTCCAGACTTGAGCTTTTATCACCATGCAGAGCATCGATAACTTCTAAAATCTATGCGTCGATGATAGGGGAGTCGAGAAGATGCATGATATTTTGAGGAATTCTTTTTTATCTTAGTCTCGAGATGGTAACCATGCAATCTCGCCTCTAAGAAGTGAGTGGCATGGACACCCCAAGATTTGAGTGAAGTGGTTGGTTAACTCAATATTCTCTTTTGCAGAGTGCATTCCATCCCATTGTTATCTACCATGCAAGGGACTTCTTCCTTGAGTTGTTTCTTCTCGAGGAGCTTACATAGCTCTTTCATCGGTTTGTCTGCTTTTCTTGCCCACAAATCTTTAAAATAAATCTGAATGTTTCTTCTTTGAATTTCGTCTCCGTATCTTATTTTGCTTGTAATTTTTTGTAGTCTCAGATGGGGGATTTACCATTGTTGACTTCCAACTCCAAACATTGAACTCGATGATAAAGATTTTTCCTCCTCACCCTCTAAATGTTAATAATTTCTTTTTGGGCCTTGACAAGGAGAATTTGGGACTGCTTGATAGCTATATTCTAACACTTAGGCAAAGAGGTGTAGCATTTAAAGACCTTGCTCTAGGTCGCAAAGATTACCTGTTGAATGGAAGGAAGGGAGAAGATTGAGGGATCAACATGAAACCAGGGGGCCTTCCTGTGTCTAAGGTGAGGTTTGAGGGTGAGAATCATTGGGTAGTGATTAGATAAAACTAGGTCCACACATTGAGAAAGGGATGAGGGATCCTACTTGTGATGTTCTATGAGATATAGCTTCTATTAAGTCTAGCTTTTCGCAAATCTTTGTCCGACTTGAGGTTCGACAATGAGAAACCATGTAGAACTTTGACTTCCACTAGATCGTGGTGTAGCTTAAGCTGGTCTGAGACATCTTTCTCAAATCCATCAATAAGTTGTCCTCTTTGGCCCCATCTATCCAACAAGACTTCCACCATATCAAAGACCCTAGAGAGGATGATTGCCAATGGCAGAGACTAAAGAGTGCCAAGTAGCTAGTCTATCTATGTTAGGATTAGGATCATAAACCAAGGCAATGGTGAGCAAAAGAGGGCCCTGAAATGATGTGGAAATAAATTGATGGTTTAGGTCCATTGTAGTATTCGCCAAGAATGAGTGCCATATTGGTTTGAAGCCAGTAGCCACACCACCGCTTCCACATCGGTGTTGTGTAGTGATCCACATGAGATGTCGGAGATGTTCTTTAACCTCTTTTGCAGTTCGACTTTGTCAACTTTGATCTCTTGAAGATAGATAAAGTCTAGGTTAACATTTTTATCACAAAGCCATTGACCAAACATGATCGCTTTTGAGGGATCAGGCAACCCTTGAATGTTGTACAAAACAAAAATCATTTATAAAGTGAGGTATCTTTGTTGGTCAAGGATTCAACCCTCTTTTTCTTGTTTTTATCTTCCTGTCTTCTTCTCGAGGTTGAGGGATCTTGACACATGAGATGTCCTTTTAGGGGGGCTCTTCCTTTAATTTTTGGTTTTGTTGGAAAATGCATGGGAGAGTTGATAGAACTCTCTTTTGATATTGGAGGTGATTATAAGAGTTTTTAATTGCTTGGAATTATTTAGGTGAGTACAAGTCCTTTAAATTCATAAAATTTAGTAAATTTTTGTTTTTAGAAGTTTTCCATTGTTCCACTCTTTGTTTTGCCTTATGTGCACATGTGTGTGTATGTTTGTGCATTTCTTAGTGCTTCTCCCTCACTCACTTGTGTACACCTATCACTCTTGATCATCCTATCACACTCACGTCTCTGTGGATTGATATTTATGAGGTGAATCTTCACCACGGTGGTACTTTCACTGTGCTAGAGTGGCACATGCATTAGTGCTTGAAAAACAACACAGAAAGCTGGATGATATAGCATTGATATGTATGTTTTTTGGCAGACTTCTAAATTTAGCAAAGGCTATCATAAGTATCATCCACAGGCTAAACACATTTTTGTTATCCATGCCATTCAACCATTACTTTCATGTACCAGGGAGACATCAATTAGCTATAAATATGTGTATGACACTTTGTTACATATTTTTACAAGAGGAAAATCAAGTGCTAGTCCAATGAGGCAGTTTCTCAACCTTTACAGGTTTCAAATAATGATGCAAAACATTCCTTTTTTTTTGAAAACTTACATGATGCACTTGTTGATCAAATGCTTGACATAGAGGAGGCAAAAACTATGTCTAAATGGTAGGTGCAAACCTTGAGAGAGAAAATTAGATGTATTGTTGACATATCATAATTTTTTCAGGCTCTCATAGCGCCTTCTTTGCATTAGATTGCTATGCAATGGATGTCTCTAGTCTTTGTAATGGGAATGGGCCTCTTTCTTTTAATGGGGCATAAAATTCAAAAAATTAGATGGCTAATTTGCAACTAGAATATGTTGCTATTATGAAGAATGGTACTTGGTCCTTATGTGATTTTCCTCCAAGCAAGAAGGCCATTGGCACTAAATGGGTATACAAGCTAAAACGTAAGCATGATGGGGCAGTTGATAGGTATAAGGCAAGGCTTGTTTCCAAAGGTTATTTTCAAGAGAGAGGCATTGATTTTGATGAGACCTTTGTTACCACATGCCGAATAACCATTGTTCGTAGCATTTTTGCACTTGCAGCTCATCATGGTTGGAATGCACATCGCTTGGACATAAAATCTGAATTTTTGAATGGTGACTAACATGAAGAAGTGTATGTATTTCATTCCCATGCTTTTGTGCAAAAAGTGCATGAAAATAAAGTGTGTAGGTTGAAAAAGGCATTACATGATTTGGAGCAAGCACCAGGTGCTTGTTATGAAAAGTTACAGGCCTACTTGATCACACGTGGTTTTGAGAACATTCCAAATGAGAGCACCTTATATGTTTAAGTGTGCAAATGATGTACTTTTGATCATTGTTGTATATGTTGATTACATGTTGCTCACTAGTCCTAATGAGAATCATATTGTTGAATTTAAGGCTTATTTGCATGCCCCTTTTGAGATGTCATATTTGGGGCATTTGCATCATTATTTGGCCATTGCATTTATATGAGTTGATATAGGAATAGATTTGTGTGAAACAAAATATATTGACACATTATTGCAACATTTTGGCCTTGACGATTGCAAACCTATTGCCACTCCCATGGAAATAGGTTTATGGTTGAGTCTTCATGATGTTGGAGATGCATTTGATGTTGTTGTCTATCAGTAGGTTGTTTGATGCTTGATTTACTTGTGCAGAATGCAGTTTGATATTCATTTTTTTATCTCTCAGACAAACATGTTTATGCATTTCCCAAGTGTCAAGCATTGGTGGGGATTTAAGTGCATCTTTTGCTACTTGAATAGTCATGGCTCCTTGAGTAGTCATGGCTACTTGGTTTATTTTATCCCAAGGAGGGATTATTATATGACTTTTCTGACTCATACTAGGTTGTTTGCTATGATACACTTGTGTTTACCAATGGTTTTTGCTTCATTCTTGGTAGCTCATGCATAATTTGGTTGGACAAGAAGCAGCCTATTGTGGCCACTTCTAGTTGTGAGGCTGAGTTTAGGGAAACTTTCAGAGCTACTATTGAGTGTTTTAAACTCAAACACCTTTGGCTGATTTGGGTGTTGGTCAGTATTCTACCACCACCATCTTCACTAGTAGTTAGCGTGCATTGGTAGTTGCAAGGAACCATGTGTTCCATGCTTGCACAAAGCACATTGAGGTGCACTATCATTATGTCAAGGAGGAATTCTCTGTTGGAGAGATCAATTTGACTTATGTGCCCACATAAGATAATGTTGCAGACCTTTTCATAAAGGATCTTCCTAGGGAGAAGTTTGAAGCATTTCACAAAGCTTTGGGATTACTTCCTTTTGTTTCTTGATCTCTTTCCACATAGCTTGGCACTTCGTTATACATGAGTGCTATCTCATTTTTCACCGCATCACTTCGTGGGGGGATTTGTTGATATATTTTGCTAGTGATGTATGTGAACACACGTAGGACCATCGGTGCACTTTAGGAGGTTCTTTAACCCCAACATATCACCCATCTTTTGAACATTCACTTGGTAATATATTTTGTATTTTGTTGTGATCCAAGCTTCTTTGTTTCTCTAGACAAGGATGAGTATCGAGTTGTAGAGCTCCACCTCCTTAATTATCAATCCATGGAGATGTAAGGATGATATGACGATCATGAACGAGTGATATCCATGAAGGTGAAGGTGAGAAGTATGCTAATGCACACACACACACACATACATGGAAGAGGCAATAGAAGAGACAATGGAAGTAAAAATACTTCTATTCATAGCTCAAATTATAAAAGATTTCTGACAATGCTCACACCTCAAACTTTGAACACTCTAGCTCTATTTATAGTTTTTGAGGGGATTCGACATGTTTCACATCTAGTGTCTGGTCTTAGGTAAAAAGTATGTCCTAAACTACTTTTTGAGCATTAAACAATCTTCAAAAAGAATGAAAATTGATATGTACATTCTACCTAAGATCCTCAAGCTTGAGGACTCCTTAGCTTGCACAAAATGATACATTAAATTGAAAAATTGGTACTTTTATGATACAAAGTGTAGTATTTAAAATCATTGTTGGCCATTATGATGATATTGATATTTGTTGAATAGGTCTAACGAAGAAAATTTGTAGTGGGGACCCATTTTGATCTTTTTCTCTCTCTTCTCACATACCCCCTCTTTGTCTGTGTTGACCTCCTCTACCTCTATTGTCGCTAACACTCCTCTCCCTCTCGTATATGGCATCCCTGTCAAAATCTTGTTGTAGGGATCGATCAATGTAAATTTAAAGTAGGTTGTGAGCAAGGGTGTGCTCATTGACATGGATGCCTCTAGAAAGATTTGCGTCCAATTTTTTCTAGTCAATGGTAGGTGGCATCTCTTATGGAGGGTACTGATAATGAGTGGAGTACATGAGTTGTTCATAGGAAAAAAATTGGAGTAAATGCGTTGGCATGGCCAAAAACTTTGGAATGATACTCCCAGAACCTTGTTATAATATTTCCTTGAAGGTCTGTTTGTAGAATATGGGTAGGTATTTGATATGGCAATACTAGGCATAACAGGTCTTTGAGGATGGTGTGTTACTCATGTCATAGACAATGCCCAAATTGTTGTGCTCAAAACCTAGCATTGATAGATGGGGTGCCCTGCTCTTTGGAAATGCCTTGAAGGTTTTTTACATCATGTCCAATATTTTGATTTGGATTTTGCAAGGATTAAATAAAATATGCAATGGAACCTTGGTCCATGTCTACATCGTCATCTCCAATTTGGTTGATAATCGTTGTGTGTTTTCCCTATTTCTTCAATTGGCTTCATCCAAGCCAGCCTTGGCAACTCAAATGTATCTTGGACCTCTTCAGTGACACATCCACTGATGGCCATCTGTAATTCATACTCTTATTCAAATGTGGGGTTGATGGGGATGGTTATGGTTTCCTCTGGCTCAAGAACATCTAGTGGAGGGGCTGGCCTCTGAAGAATAGCTTACTGTGCAAGTCGAGCCTATAGGTTTGCGACTTGACTCATAGATTTTGCAACTCTTCCAATACTTTCTGTGGTGTCTCTATCTACTGGAGTGTTTGTTCTGTTTGTGCAAGTGACGGTGTTGTTGCTCATGTATCTCAGACTGTCATAATCCTCATTCAACTTTCCTTGAGCTTCTAATAGTATTGCATAGTTTTCGTAGATGATCTTGATATTCTCTTGTGGTACTACTTGGAATCTACTAGGACCAACAGGCGTGCTTGGAGTGTCCATTGCTACTTGGAAATTATCTTTGTTTTTCTCTTTTAATCTTTGATTCTCTTCACAAGTGGATGTGAGGTGTCTATGTAATAGTCCCATGTTGTGTGTTAAACGTGCATTGCACTCTATCTAAACTCAAAGTTGTTCTTGTACTTCTGCAATAGCATCCTTACTATGTTGTTCCAGTTGGAATTCCATTGCATTGTGTGTATCTCTAAGCTCTATGTGTTTGAGCAACGTATTTTCGTTGCTCAAAGAATTTAGTTGTGCTTGTAGTTGGGTGGCGCTTGGTTGCAAATCTTGGTATTGTTGTCCCATAGTAGTAAATTCCTCATAGACTTGATTCAATGCACATGAACATTTGTTGCAATGCCTTCCATGGTGGAAGATGAAATATATAGGATCAGAACATGTATGAGTATCTGTATTGAATGCAGATGAGAAGGGAGAGGAGAAGGGAATAATTGATGCCGATGTGAAAATTCTTGTGAGTGGTTGTGAGGTTGGTGGGGCATTTGTTGTGTCAATAGTGAACAATGAGATAGTGGTAGTAGTGTGAGGTGGTGTGCTTGTGGTGCCTGATAAAAGTTGGGAGAACATGGAAGCTAGTTGAGAACCAGGTTCTAAATAAGATAGTCCATGTTTGAAGAAGTGATCCCCAAGGAGGGATGTGAAGATTGTTGTTGGATTATTGAAGAAAAGTGAGACATAATGGGGAAGGGGTGGCCTTTTGTGGTTGAATATGGGAAGAAGGGGGATTGGAGAGGGGGTGGAAATGGTGCAATGGGTGGTGGGAGTGAAGAGGTACTAGTGATGGGGGTGGAGGTAGTGGTTGCTAGAGGTGACATTAAAGGAACAACTTCATCCAAAAAGATGGGTGTACGAGGAGGAGATTGAGGTGGGGCATAATGGGATCATGTGAATGGGGTGGGATGTGGGGAGGTGTTTCAAAAATGTCTTGGAATTCTTGGGAGAGAGAGGATATGTTGGTGACAAGGGGGATGGGTGGTTTGGTTAAGGATGTTGTATCAATGGGTGGGATAGGTGGGGGCATTTGGCCTCGAAGGGGGATGGGTGGTTTGGTTAAGGATGTTGTATCAATGGATGGGATAGGTGGGGGCTTGGATTTCTTGGGAGAGGGAGAATATGTTGGTGACAAGGGGGATGGGTGGTTTGGTTAAGGATGTTGTATCAATGTATGGGATAGGTGGGGGCATGTTGATCAGCGAGAAATGTTGGGTGGTACCAACACTTGAATTGATTGTCCTGCTCGAGGTAGGAGGCATATGCAATCAGGGTTGAATCATTAGAGTGGTCTCTATCATAGATAGTTGAGAGCCTCTATTGTCCCAATTGTCTCCGTAAGCATGTTAATGGCCTCTCTTAGGCACCCATATGCTCGATGTATCAGGATTAGCCATCATCAACTATTTTGGTACCCAAATTTGTCAAACTTTTTGCTAATGATTTCATTCTTTCTTCCTCAATCGTTCTTTTGTGTTCACCAGTTGCTTCTTTATGGTGACTTTTGTTGATATATTTAGGTAGTGATGTGTGTGAACACTCTAGGACTGTCGAAGCACTTTTTTCCCTCTTTAGGAGGTTTTTTCCCCCGGCTTGTATGTACGCCTATTGCCCTAACGGGCTACTTATCTTTGTACATTCTCTAGTAATACATTTCAGTATTGTGTGTTGTGCTCCAAGCTTCTTCTCCTTCCTTGTGTTGTTCGCGTGCTTTCGTAGATGTCTATCTCCAACAATTGGTATCAGAGCAGGTCGTCGCTTCATCTAAGGCGGCGTCGACACTCCTCCGGTTGTAGTCTCTAAGCTCGTTTTGGCCTCCAAACACACTATCATAGCGCTTGTGTAGGCTATTTCGTCTTTTTGTGCCAAAGGTATATACCTGTTTCTGTTTGCCAGTATAAGCGTCTTGAAGTCTGCTACAAGTTTAGCACATCTCGTCTAGGCAATTCCATTCAACTTTTTGAGATATAGTTAATTTTCTACATCAAGGTATTTTAGTCACCGACCATGGCTGAAAGCAATGATGTATTTCGTATATTGGTTGTTAAGGATAAGTTGGATGGTACCAACTACCTGTTGTGGGCTTATATGATGTGACATGTATTGGTTGCAAAAGGACTATGGAACATTGTGCAGGGTCTTGAAAAACGTCCTATCACACCTGCAACTATTACAACAGCAGGTACTAAAGTTGATGCAGAAGGTGTCGAAGATGATGATATTCTGCATATTCCTGTTCGTGTTGCAGTTTCTGCTGCACCTACTCTAGAGCAGATTTGTTGGAATGGCAGAGATGCCTAGGCACATGCATTGATAGCTTTGTCTATCAAACGTACCATTATTCCTCACATTCGCTCTTGCAAGTCAGCTAAGGATGCATGTGATACACTTACCACATTGTACCAAGCTCGGAATGAGGCTCGTGTTGCTTACCTCCGAAAACAGTAAGAGTGTGAGCATATGAATGAAGGTGATTCTTTGGAAGTTTTCATACAAAGATCAAAGACTTGAAGGAACAGCTGATTTTTGTTGGGTTATACCATATAGCTCACTTGTGTAGACCGTTCTGAATGGTCTTCCTGATTCATATCAGAGTTTTGCTTCTACTCTTCGGTTGATGATGAAAGGCAATCCAAACGCCTTTTCATTTGAGGAGTTAGTCTCTATTCTATTGTAGGAGGATCAATCTAGGCAGAACAGGTCCATTATGCGTGTTGCAGATCAAGCTTTGCTAGCTAGTCAGAAGGGCAAAGGAAAATGGATCTCTTCAATTAGTAAGCAGAAATCTGCTAATTCTGCACAATCAAAGAGGAAAGACAAAGATGATAAGAAATCAAAAAAGCAAAAATTGTTTTGCAAGTACTGTAAAGGAAATGATCATATCATACAGAACTATCCAAAACTGGCTGCTAAAGAGGCAAAGAAGAAAGAGGCTGGAATTGTTGTTGCAGAGGCCTCTACACCAAAAATTGAGTGTGCTAATCTTGTGCAGGAAGAAGAATGGACGTTTACTACTGTTTGCAGTTTTGACCCATCTTCTCATGAGCAGTGCATGTCTACAGTAGACTCAGATGTTTGGTACTTTGACAGTGGGGCGACCAAACATATTACCTCGCAGTGCAGTTTCTTCTCTTCACTCGAGCCTCCCCTACAGGGAATACTGTTACATGTGCCAACAACTCCTCCTATCCTGTTATGGGAGTTGGTAAGATCACTTTGACTATTGCTAATGGTAGTTCTTTCACTTTGTCAGATGCTTTATTTGTGCCAGGGATCAAGAAGAACCTCTTCTCAGTTTTTGCATTAGCCAAGATTGGCTTGGTTGTGAAATTTGTTGGTGATAGGTGTACAGTTTGTGATCTGTCAAATGGTGATGTGATTATTGCTTCTGGAATTTTATGTCGTGGGCTATATAAGCTCATAGATTATGAAAGATCTCTGAAGATTCGGCATGTGCAGTACATGATTCTCAGGCTATGTGAGATGCAAAGCTTTGGCATGCACGCTTTGGTCATCTGAATTTTGCTAGTTTGCTATGCCTGCAGAAATATGAAATGGTGTCCTCTTTGCCTAAACTTGAGGCACCTGGAAAACATGTTTATGAAGGCTGTATTTTGGGCAAAATGTAGCGTTCCTCATTTCCAAAAGATGAGTAAGTTCGGGCTACTCAGCAATTGCAGCTTGTACATAGTGATGTCTATGGTCCTAGGTAGACACATTCTTTTGGAAATTACCTTTACTTTGTGACTTTCATTGATGATTTTTCCAAGCATGCATGGGTATATCCATTGAAGACAAATTCCGAAGTGTTCATATGCTTCAAACAGTTTTTGGTTTTGGCAAAAAATCTGTCATCATGTAAAATGGGCACCCTCCGTTCAGATTGAGGGGGAATATATGTCTTTTGATTTTAATGCATTTCTGGCTGAACGTTGGATAAAACACCAGTGCATAGTGTCTTATACACCTCAACAAAATGGATTTGTTGAACGAAAGAACATGTCACTCATGGAGATGGAGAGGTGTATGGTCAAGAGCCAAGCTTTACCACATAGTTTCTGGCTTGAGGCTGTCATGTGTGCAACATATGTACTTAACAGGTGTCCTACTAAAGCGCTGCAGTCTATCACTCCATATGAGGCTTGGCATGATCGCAAGCCATCTGTTGCTCATCTACATGTTTTTGGTTGTTTGGCATATGCATTAGTGCCTGAACAACATCGCAGAAAATTGGATGATAAAGCAGTAAAATGTATTTTTGTTGGGTACAGTTCTGAAAGTAAAGGCTATTGTCTATATCATCTATAGACTAAACACATTTTGGTTAGCCGTGATGTTGTTTTTGTGGAAGATGCTATTCAACCATTGCTTTCATGTACTAAGGGGACATCTGTTAGCTCCAAAGACATGTATGATACTTTGTTGCCTCTTTTTACAGGTGGACAGTCTAGTGCTGGTCCTAGTGAGGCAACTTCTCAGCCTTTATAGGTTTCATGTGATGATGCAGATCATTCCATTTTTTATGCAGATTTACATGATGCACTTATTGATGAGAGAGCTGATATTTAGCAAGCAAGAATTATGCCAAAATGGCTAGTGAAAACCTTGTGTGACAACAAATTAGATGCACCTCTGTCATACCATACTCGATCAGGCTCTCATAGTGCCTCTTTTGCATTAGATTGCTATGATATGGCTGCATCTAGTCTCTGTGATGAGATTGAGCCTGTTTCGTTTGATGAAGCACAAAATTCAAAAAATTGGATGGATACTATGCAATCTGAATATGATGCAATAATGAAGAATGGTACTTGGTCTTTAAGTGACTTGCCTTCTAGCAAGAAGGCCATTGGCACTAAGTGGGTATACAAGCTGAAGCGTAAACGTGATGGTACAATTGACAGGTATAAGGTTAGGCTTGTTGCAAAGTGTTATGCACAGGAAAGAGGCATGAATTTTGATGAAACCTTTGCTCCTACTTGCCGAATGACTATTGTTTGTAGCATCTGTGCACTTGCAGCTCATCATGGTTAGAATGTACATCATTTGGACATTAGAACAACATTTCTGAATGGTGACTTGCATGAAGAAATGTATGTTTTTCAGCCCCATGGCTTTGTGCAAAAAGGGCATGAAAACAAGGTGTGCAGGTTAAAGAAGGCATTATATGGTTTAAAGCAAGCACCACGTGCTTGGTATGAGAAGATACATGCCTATCTGATTGCACATGGTTTTGAGAACAGTCCAACTGAGATCACCTTATATGCTAAGCATGCTAATGATGTGCTTCTGATCATTGTTGTCTATGTTGACGACATGCTGCTTACTGGTCCTATTGAGAAGCATATTGTTGATTTTAAGGCTGATTTGCATGCCTCATTTGAAATGTCTGGTTTGGGGTATTTGCATCACTATTTGGGCATTCAGTTTATGCAAGTTCATGGTGGAATGGCTTTGTGTCAAATGAAATATATTGACACATTATTGCAGCATTTTGGCCTTGGAGATTGTAAGCCTATTGCCAATCCTATGGAGATAGGTTTACGATTGAGTCTTCATGATGCTGGAGATGCACTTGATGTTGTTCTCTATCAGCAGGCTGTTGGATGTTTGATTTACTTATGCATTACTCGTCCAGATATTCAATTTGCTGTCTCATAGATGAGCAAGTTTATGCATTGCCCAGGAGTCAAGCATTGGATGACGATTAAGCGCATCTTTCGCTACTTGAGTGGTACTCGGCTGCTTGGGTTGTTTTATCCCAAGGGGGGATCACCACTGCCAGATTTGCATTCTTTTTCTGACTCTGATTGGGCTGGTTGCTATGACACTCGTGTGTCCACTAGTGGCTTTTGCTTCATGCTTGGTAGCTCATGTATATCTTGGTTGAGCAAGAAGCAGCCTACTGTGGCCACTTCCAGTTGTGAGGCTGAGTATAGGGTAGCTTTCATAGCAACTGTTGAGTGTGTGTGGCTGAGATGCCTTATGGCTGATTTGGGTGTTGGTCAGTCTTCTGCCACCACCATCTTCACTGATAGTCAGAGCGCATTGGCAGTTGTGAGGAACCCTGTGTTCCATGCTCGCACTAAGCACATTGAGGTGCATTATCACTATGTCAGAGAGAGGTTCTCTAGAGAGATCAGCTTGGCATATGTGCCCACGCAGGAGAACATTGCATACCTTTTCACAAAGACTCTGCCTAGGGAGAAATTTGAAGCTTTCCGCAAAGATTTGGGATTACTTCCTTTTGTGGAGTGATTTCCACATAGCTTAGAACTTCCTTATACAGGAGTGCCAGCTCCTTGTTCACCACATCACTCTCAAGGGGGATTTGTTGATATATTTAGGTAGTGATGTGTGTGAACACTCTAGGACCACCCTGGCACTTTTTTCCCTCTTTAGGAGGTTTTTTTTCCCCGGCTTGTGTATACGCCTATTTCCCTAATGGGCTACTTATCTTTTTACATTCTCTATTAATACATTTCAATATTGTGTGTTGTGCTCCAAGCTTCTTCTCCTTCCTTGTGCTATTCGCGTGCTTCCGCAGACGTCTATCTCCAACCACTTTGAGGGAGATAAGTAGTTGATTGCTTGCTTTTTTGTACAAATATCTGCTTTATGCTATGAATGGATGTGTATTTATATTGTTTTAGTGGCTTGGTGTGGGTTGATCTTCGTACTTTGTGCTTCAACTATGATGGAGAAGGCATCTTCAAAGGTTCAAGTCAACTGCATGATCATATATCCAAACTTGGCCCAATATCAAAGGTTATGTAAGATCCTCATCATGGCAAACTAATAGCTTTACTATTAAGGATGTATGTCACTAGGAAGGAGATAAGGAAGAGAGCACACACACACTCTCACAATCAAAGAGAAGCACACACATAGATTGAGGCAAGGAAGAATGATCTTCTTCTTCTTCTTCTTCTTCTTCTATTAAATAAAAGGAATGTACAAGAATGACGTAAAAACAACAATACAACAAGTGCCACATATAAAGAAAAGTACATGAGGAAAATACTAATGCCCGCAAATGAGTGACTTGGCAATAAACAAATGTGCGATCACTCTCGGTAGATAGATCTAGTAAAGCTCAATGAAGTATCCCTGACATATAACGGCTTGACCACTATACATGTCAGAGAAATGAAAAATTGATACATGTCATCCTGGATCATCACATGTTGAGCTTGATATCTCAACACTCCCCCTCAAGCTCAATGTCATATCCTCTAATCCAATCATCTTTTGAAACTTCTTCAGCTTCTCTGATCCAACTCCTTTAATAAAAATATCAGCAACCTACTCATTTGCTCTCACATAGACAAGATCAATATCTCCTGCAAATACCTTCTCTTTGATGAAGTGATAATGTACCTCAATATGCTTTGTTCTAGCATGGAAAACAAGATTTTGTGCTAACTATATGCTGCTAAGATTATCACAATAGATGGTGATAGGCTTTTGCACTTCCACACCTAAATCTGCAAGTAGAATCTCTAGCCATGATGCCTCACATGTTGCCATTGTAGCACCTCTATACTTAGCCTCTATACTCAACAAAGCAACAATGGGTTGCTTCTTACTGCTCCATGTAATAGCTGCACTCTCAAGTGAGAATAGAAAACCACTAGTAGACCTTCTATCTGGAATGCTAACAGCCCAATTTGCATTGGTGTATCCATGAACCTGCAAATCTACATCAGCTTCATAAAACAATGCATAATCCAAAGTAGCACTCACATAATGTAGAGTGCACCTCAAAGCATCCAAATGTGGCTTCCTGGGGACCTGCATAAATTGACTTTCAAGTCCAATAGTGTAGCTTAGATCAGGCCTTGTAATTGTGAGATATATCAAGCTTCCCACAATTTTCCTATACATAGTAACATTTTCCAATGCTTCACCTGATGTAGTATCCAACTTCAAATTCTGATCTAGTGGCATAGAAATTGGCTTACAATCAGCCATACCATACTTTTGTAGCATATTCAAGGCATATTGCCTTTGTGACATCCATATACCTGTTTTTGTATGTATAAACTCAATGCCCAAGAATTAGCGCAACATACCAAGAACTTTCATGTCAAATTCTTGCATAAGGAGTTGCTTTACCTCTTTAATGCTTGTTTCATTGTCACCTCCTACAATTAATTCATCAACATAAATAGCCACAATTGTGATGTCATCATCACCTTTCCTTGCATATAATGAATGATCTGCATCACACATAGAAAACCCAATGGTGGTTAAGTAATCAACAATGCTTGCATGCCATGCACGAGGAGCTTGCTTAAGTCCATACAAAGCTTTTTGCAACCTGCAAACATATTCTTGGTGCTTTGAATCTTCATATCCTTATGGCTGGTCCATATATGCTTCTTCCTGTAACTCACCATGTAGGAAAGCATTCTGCACATCCATCTAATGTAAAGTCCATCCTTTTGTTGTAGCTAATGCAACAATCGTTTTGACAACAGGCATTTTAGCTACAAGTTTGAACGTTTCCTCATAATCAATGCCATATGTTTGTGCATATCCTTTTGCTACGAATGGTGCTTTGTACTTGCTTATGTTACCATCAGCATTGTGCTTTACCTTGTAAACCCACTTGAAGCCTATGGGTTCCTTTCCTTGTGGCAATGGAACTAGCTTCCATGTTTCGCTTCCATAAAGTGCAGCCATCTCCTCATCCCTAGCTTTTTCCCAATTTTCATTTCCAATTGCAGCTTCAAAACAAGAAGGTTCCACATCTTGTATTACCTTGGTCATGTAGGCACAATGACAAACCATATAATTGTCATACGTCAATCGTTGCACTGAATTCCACATCCGCCCAAACCTTCTTCGTCCTGGGTCACTTTTCCTTGTATCGTCTGCATGTGCCTTTCTTACTTCTAGAGTCTTCATAGAGGGCAAACCAAGTTCCTCATCAAGACTCTTTTCTGAACTACTTGAATCTCCATCAACATCTTCAAAACTTGCACATGTTTTTACTACGAGTAGAAAGCTTTTCTTTAACTTTCTTGGATGTATTTGATGGATTTGCTCGAATGAAATTTCCATGCAATTTTCCACTCCATGGATTTGAGTTGGAACTATTACTTGGTGATGCATCCGGTCCACTCAAAACTTGAGATTTTGCACCTAATTTTTCAGCATTTTTCTTTGTCATTTGGTTTAATATTCAATCCTTCTTTGGCATCTACATAGAAGCTTGACATTTCATCAAATACCACATCTCTGTTTACCTTCACCTATCGTGTGAGTGATTTATAACATTTATACCTCTTTTGCTCAAGGGAGTACCCAATGAAGATACAATTTTCTTCTTTTGGATCAAGATTTGTCCTCAACTCATCTGGAACATGTACATATGCAATACAACCAAATACTTTCATATGTGATAAGTTTGACTATTTACGTGTAAACTTCTCTTTAGGTGTAACTTGATGTACAACAGCAGTCGGAGTTCTATTCATGGTGTATACAATAGTATGCACAGCTTCTGCCCAATAACAATGAGCCATATTCTTCTCAGCCATAAAAGCTCTTGCTATTTTTGCAATATGTTATTTTTTGCATTCAACGCCATTCTATTGTGGTGTGTACTTGCATGAAAACTGACGTCGAATTCCATGATTTTTAAGAAAGCTATTGAACTCATTTGACATGTATTTACCTCCTCCATCAAGCCTTAATGCTTGAATATACTTTCCTGTCTGCTTTTCCACCATGGCCTTAAAATTCAGGAAGTGAGTGAACACCTCACTCTTCTCTTTCATGAAATATACCCATACTTTTCGTGTATGGTCATCAATGAAAGTAACATAAAACTTGCAACTACCCATAGATATGGTCTTTATAGGACCCCAAACATCTGTATGTACTATTTCTAGTACATTCTCACTGACATGCTTGTCATGAAAAAATGATGCTCTTGATTGTTTACCAAATTGACATGTTGCATATACCTTTTGCATTTTTGCAACTTTGAAATTTTGTAGTCCATTGACAATCTCCTTTGACTGCATCAATTTAAGCCTCTGCAAGTTTGCATGTCCAATTCATTTGTGTCATACCTCTATATCAACAATAACTTATGTACCTTTTGTAAACATGGCTACATTCATTTTAGGAATTTTCACATTTAAAATTAACATCCTACCCACTTTGTTTCCTTTGGCAATCAATCTTCCATCCTGTTTGTACTCTTCTACATATAGCCCATCAGCATTGAACCTGACTTGTAATACCTAGTCAACCATTTGTCCAACAGAAACTAGATTCTTTGTTATATTTGGAACAAGTAGAACATCAACAAGATGTTTTGCCTTTCCATCCTCCATAGACAGTGCTATGTTTCCGGTATGCTTGATAGGGTGTGATGTATCATCACCTGTTTCAACATATCCAGGAACTGGCAATCTCTGCAAAGTACTAAAACATTCTGCATGACGCGTCATGTGATTTGAAGCACCTTAATCAACATACTAGACATTATCATTCGATTTTGAAACATTAGCAGACATTATATTCATCATGTGATGTTGAACCATGAATAACTTCTCAGAATCATCTACATGTGGATACATAGTTGTTTTGTTGCCTTCTTTTATTTTGATTCTTCAATCTGCAATCATGTTCGAAGCATCTAGGTTTACCACAATCCCAAAATCCTTTATTATCATTACCTGAATCATTTCTTTGGAATTTTTTGCAGCCTCTTTGGCTCCCCCTACCTCGAAACTATCCTCTACCTCCTGCTTGATTTTGTTGTTGACCTTGGTCTTGGTTATTGTGTCCTCTTCCACGTCCAAAGCCTCTACCTCTGCCTCTTTCTCTACCAGAGTAGAATACCTGCTCAGAACTAGGTTTTCCTTGGGAGTTTGAGTCCTCACCAAGATTGTTTTCTTCAATAATCTGCATGGACACCAGATCAGCAAAATTCAGGATATTTTCCTTGGCCTAAATAAACATTCTGAAGTGCTTATATGCAGATCCTAAACCACGAAGGCATACTTCCACCTTATCATCATCATCTACATTCACGCCAATAGATGCAAGTGACTCACATATATGCTTTTGATTTTCAGGGTGTAGTCACTTATAGACATGTTCTTTTTCTCTAGTGTATGCAACTCGTTCTTGAATTGCAATTTGTGTGCCTTTCTCATACAATGTGACTAGACTATTCCAAGCCTCTTTTGGAGTCTTGGCATCTTGTATGTGCCCAATCATGCTATCCTATATGCAATAGATAGCCAATACACTACTTTTTGTGCTCCTTAATTCCATTGTTCATACGCTCTTAATTGGTATGTGGTCCAATTCCTCTCTTATAATTGTGAAACATTTTTGTTCTCTCCTTCGATGTACTTCCAGTAGCCTTTTCCCATCAAGAAATTCATCATTCTAAATCTCCAAGCATGGAAGTTATTCTTCTCCAGCTTATCGCTCATAAGTTGACTCATTCCATTTCGTTTGCCATTTTTGTAGCAATTCACACACTACAAAAGCACTATAGGCAGTCCTTTTTCTTGAACACTATCATAATTTGATGTGACAGTTTGATCTCAGAAAAATGCAGTTTTCATGTATCAATAGTACACAAAATCGCTTGAAATTCTAGATCTGGAATATATATGAGTGTTTCCGAACAAGAAAGAAGTTTACAATTTTGCAAACTGACTTGATTTTTCTATAGGCCCCACCATGTGGGCTCAAAACGGAGGTCGAGATGGCTTTGAAACTCTGATATGACAAAAATGAGTGACCCTAAAGGGATGTCATGAAAATAATTTGAGGCCTTCTACCTTCGTGCCAATTTCCATAGGATCCTATGCTTGAAGACCTAAATTTAAAATCTTATCAATATAGAATAGAGGCTAGAACTAGTCTAGAGCAACATGAAAGAACCTATCCCAAAGGAGATCTTGAATGTGAAAGACTTGAAATATGCAAGAAGGTAATTGAAATTGCTCAGACTATGCTAGAACAATCAATGCCAACCCTCTCTAAGACTAAAATACCAAAAGAAAAATTTCAAGGTTGCATGAAATCCTCATCTCACAATGAAAGAAACCTCTCCAAACCAAGGAGATTGAAGAAGAAGTAGGTTATGAGTGAGGAGAGAAATTCTCTAATTCTAAAAGTGGAAGCTAATTGGCCACATAGTTGGAACATGAAGCTTACACTATGCTTGAGGTGGATTTGATCTACATAAAAAACTATCGCATGGATTACATCAAAAGAATATCCGTTGGAGAGTTCTTTTACTTATGCTCACTTATTGTATCTTTCTTTTACTTATGCTCACTTATTGTATCTTTTTTAAAAGATTTTTCATGGATCTTTTACCATTGTAAAAGCCTAGAGCTTTACACATTTACAAGGATAAAAAGAGATCCCAAATGCCAAGAATTTGAGGTGGTTGAGTTGCAATAAATTATTCAATCAATCACCTAAAAGTAGATCAAACTAGTTTCACTTTTTCCTAGATTGTAGGAAAGTGAATTGATTCCCTCCAACAACTCCTACTGCCTTCATTTGTCAAAATCCACTTGTAAAAGTCTTGGATCACTTATAAAGTCTATATAAAGACTTCAAATCACTTTTACAATACATCGAAGCAATATACATACACTTGTGACCATCATTGTCTTGTTCCTTCATTTTCTTGCATCATCTTCTTTGCCAATAGTAAGCTTGCAGGGGCTGTTGCTCTCTCAATAGAGCTCCAAATTGGATGAGACATGGCTCATTGTAAAGATATTAGTGTCTAGTTTATGCCTATGCATTTTTAGAGCATTTTTTTTCGTAGATTGGGAGAAATCTCAGGTTTTCTATCTTGGGGTCAATCTCTATGTATTCCTAAAAAATAGGAGGTACCACCGTTGAGTGTCTGATTCATTCCAATAGTATATTTTGCTTATTCCTTATACTCTTGTGCATTCTATACACTCCACGCTATGTGTATTACTCCCGTAAAAGGATTTTTTCTAATTGTAATCACACTGATCACTATGAGCATTTGAAGTTCATTGTATCATCCATAAATAGTAAGTTTTTTGAGCTAGTCAATGAGCAAATTTATCTGTTTTGTGTTGAATCTTTCTCCTTGATAATCTTTCATTTTATTGCACTTATCACATGACTATAAGGTCTATTTGAGTCTCCATAAACTTAAGGGCTAGTCTTGTGCCAATTGGATGGACCAAACTTCGTCACTTTGCAACTCACTTTTCTGCCTCCTACAAGCTTCTCCAAGTTCTTTCAGTGGTATCAAAGCTAGATTAAGATGGGTGATGGCTTTCCCTCAATGATTTAAAAACTTGATTGACACAACTACATGGATTGGAAAATCAGAATGGAGGCATATTTGCAAGGTAGAAATCTTTATGGAATTGGAGAAGGTGATGAAGCTATGCCTATTCCAAGATCCAAAGGAGGACCTATACAAGATGAGATAGATAAGCTCACACTTTGGTGCACAAGGGATGCTCAAGCAAGGTCGTACATACTAAAATCTATCTCTGACTTTCTAGTACTACATATTAGAGGATGCAAAACATCTCAAGAGAGTTGGGATGCCCTTGAGACTTTCTTTGCTACTAGTACCAAAGCAAGAAAGAATAATCTTTGGAACAAGTTGAACCAAATGAAGAAGACACCTAAACAAACCATCACAGAGTTTTTTTTACCAAGGTCAAGGAGGTTGCGGATCAGTTAGCATCCATTTGAGAGCTGATTGAAGAAGAGGCTATCATGAGGCGTATTCTCAATGGGATTCAAAGTGATAAGCAATGACAATGTTTCACCACAGCTAATGATCTCATCATGGATGTACAAACTCCTTACTTCAACATCTTTCTTGGACAACTCTTCAATCGAGAGCCCAACAATAGCATAAAGGAAGGTAACTCCTATCATCCTAATTGAAATAGTGCTCTATATGCAGATAAGAAGGATAAGAAGTTGAAAGGCAAGAAGAAGGAAGATGATGAAGATGAGACTTCCCAAGCCAACTTTGCAAGCAAGAGCAAGTGGAAAGGGAAGACGAAAGGACCAAAGCATGAAAAAGCCAAAGGCCAGAATGTTCGACCTTGCGCCATCTATGATAAGACCAACCACACCACTCAAAATTGTTGGTTCAATGTGAAGACCTAGAAAGAAAGTAGAAGAGGTGGATATGGCAGCAATAGAGGAAAAGGTGGACACAATTTCCAACAATAACAATAGAGGCTATAATAGAAGGGACTATAATAATTATTCTAAAGATCAAGTACATGACAACTCATTGCTTCTTATGAATCTAAGCCACAAGGAAGGTAAAGAAGATGATCATTTGTTCTACATAGATTCAGGATGTTCAAATCATGTTGCAGGCAACATTGCTCTTCTATCTGATTTGGAAAGTCCAAAGCACACTCATGAAGTACAAACAGGGGATGATACAAAGCACAATGTGGAGAACATTGGTAATGACAAAGCTTCCCATGGCAGCACAAACATTCTAAGTAAGGTTCTCTATGTACCCACTATCACTAAAAACCTAATAAGTGTACGCCAAATAGTTGAAAAAGGCTTGCAAGTTAGGTTCACCCAACATGGGGCCTTTGTGGAAGATCCATGTCAAGGCTTCAAGAAGATAGCCTGAGGTGAGAAGCATGGTAGGCTCTTTACTTTTGAAGTAGGAGAAATTAGGAACATAGCTCTATTCGCTTTTGGGCCTCAAACCCTAAGTGAGCTTGAAGTGTGGCATAAGAGACTTGCTCATGTGAATGAAAGAACCTTGAAAGATATATGTGTTGGAGATAGATGTCTGCGGAAGCACACGAATAGCACAAGGAAGGAGAAGAATCTTAGAGCACAACACACAATACTGAATGTATTACTAGAGAATGTACAAAGATAAGTAGCCTATTAGGGCAATATGCATATATACAAGCCGGGGGAAAAAACCTCCTAAAGAGGGAAAAAAGTGCCCTGGCGGTCCTAGTGTGTTCACACACATCACTACCTAAATATATCAACAAATCCCCACTGGGAGTGATGCAATGAACAAGGAGCTAGCACTCATTTATAAGGAAGTGCCAAGATATGTGGAAATCATTCCACAAAATGAAGTAAGCCCAAAGCTTTGCGGAAAGCTTCAAACTTCTCCCTAGCCAGAGCCTTCGTGAAAAGTTCTGCAATGTTCTCTTGCATGGGCACATATGCCAAGTTGATGTCCCCAGCAGAGAACCTCTCCCTGACATAGTGATAATGCACCTCAATGTGCGTAGTGTGAGTGTAACATAATCCTGGTAGGAGATGGTTGAACCACACCCTAAGAGAGAGGATTAGGAAGTAATCCTCAACCATGGCTTTTGGGGCAAGTGGTTAGCCCATCACATTCCTAACCAAGAGGTTGTGAGTTCAATTCCTTACAGTGAGCATGGAACACAGGGTTCCTCGCAACTGCCAATGCACTCTGACTATCAGTGAAGACGGTGGTGGCAGAAGACTGACCAACACTCAAATCAGCCATAAGGCGTTTGAGCCACACACACTCAACAATCGCTGTGAAATCTGCCCTATACTCAGCCTCACAATTGGAAGTGGCCACAGTAGGCTGCTTCTTGCTCAACCAATATATACATGAGCTACCAAGCATGAAGCAAACGCCACTAGTGGACACACGATTGTCATAGCAACCAGCCCAATCAGAGTAAAAAAAAACATGCAAATCTGGCGCTAGTGATCCCCCCTTGGGATAAAACAACCCAGGTAGTCGAGTACCCCTCAAGTCGCGAAAGATGCGCTTAACCGCCTGCCAATGCTTGACTCCTGGGCAATGCATAAACTTGTTGATCTGTGAGACAGAAAACTGAATATCTGGTCGAGTAATGCATAAGTAAATCAAACATCCAACAGCCTGCTGATAGAGAACAACATCAAATGCATCTCCAACATCATGAACACTCAATCGTAAACCTATCTCCATAGGAGTGGCAATAAGCTTACAGTCTTCAAGGCCAAAATGCTCCAATAATGTGTCAATATATTTTGTTTGACACAAAGCCATTCCGCCATGAACTTGCATAAAGTGAATGCCCAAATAGTGATGCAAATGCCCCAAATCAGACATCTCAAATGAGGCATGCAAATCAGCAATATGCTTCTCAATAGGACCAGTGAGCAACATGTCATCGACATAGACAACAATGATCAGAAGCACATCATTAGCACGCTTAACATATAAGGTGCTTTTAGTTGGACTATTCTCAAAACCATGTGCAATCATACAGGCATGTATCTTTTCATACCAAGCATTTGGTGCTTGCTTTAAACCATATAATGCCTTCTTTAACCTGCACGCCTCGTTTTCATGCCCTTTCTGCACAAAGCCATGAAGCTGAAAAACATACACTTCTTCATGCATTCAAAAATGCAGTTTTGATGTCCAACTGATCTACATTCCAACCATGATGGGCTGCAAGTGCACATATGCTCCGAACAGTAGTCATACGGCATGTAGGTGCAAAGGTCTCATCAAAATCAATGCCTCTTTCCTGTGCATAACCCTTTGCAACAAGCCTAGCCTTATACCTGTCAATTATACCATCAGGTCTACGCTTCAGCTTGTATACCCACTTAGTGCCAATGGCCTTCTTGCCAGGAAGCAAGTCACGAAAAAGACCAACTACGATTCTTCATTATTGCATCATATTTAGATTGCATAGCAGCCATCCAATTTTTTGAATTTTGTGCTTCATCAAATGAAATAGGCTCAGTCTCATCGCAAAGACTAGATGCAACCATAGCATAGTAATCTGATGCAAAAGAGGCACTATGAGAGCCTGATCAAGTATGATATGACAAAGGTGCATCTAATTTGCTGTCATGCAAGGTCTGCACCAGCCATTTTGGCAGAGTTCTTGCCTGTTCAATATCAAGTCTCTCATCAATAAGTGCATCATGTAAATCTGCATCAGAAATGGAATTATCTGCATAATCACATGAAACCTGCAAAGGCTGAGAAGTTGCCTCATTAGGACCAGCACTAGATTGTCCACCTGTAAAAAGAGGCAGCAAAGTATCATACATGTCTTTGGAGCTAACAGATGTCTCCTTAGTACATGAAAGCAATGGCTGAATAACATCTTCCACAAAAACAACATCATGGCTAACCAGAATGCGTTTAGTCTGTGGATGATATAGACGATAGCCTTTACTTTCTGAATTGTACCCAACAAAAATACATTTTACTGCTTTATCATCCAATTTTTTGCGATGTTGTTCAGGCACTAATGCATATGCCAAACAACCAAAAACACGCAGATGAGCAATAGATGGCTTGCGATGATGCCAAGCCTCATATGGAGTGATAGACTACAATGCTTTAGTGGGACACCTGTTAAGTACATATGTTGCACACATGACAACCTCAAGCCAGAAACTATGTGGTAAAGCTTGGCTCTTGACCATACGCCTCGCCATGTCCATGAGTGACCTGTTCTTTCTTTTAGCAACTCCATTCTGTTGAGGTGTATACAGCACTGTACACTGGTGTTTTATCCCACGTTCAGCCAAAAATGCATTAAAATAAGAAGACATATATTCCCCACCTCGATCAAAACGGAGGGTGCCCATTTTACATGCTAACAGATTTTCAGCCAAAACCAAAAGCTATTTGAAGCACATAAACTTCGGACTTTGCCTTCAATGGATATACCCATGCATGCCTGGAAGAATCATCGATGAAAGTCACGAAGTCAAGATAATTTCGAAAAGAAGGTGTCTACATAGGTCCACAGACATCACTATGTACAAGCTGCAATTTCTGAGTAGCCCAAACTGAACCATCTTTTGGAAAGGAAGAATGCTGCATTTTGCCCAAAATACAGCCTTCACAAACATGTTTTACGAGTGCCTCAAGTTTGGGCAAAGAGGAAACCATTTCATATTTTTGCACGCGTAGCAAACTAGAAAAATTTAGATGACCAAAGCGTGCATGCCAAAGCTTTGCATCTGACATAGCCTGAGAATCATGTATTGCACATGCCAAATCATTTACAGATCTTTCATAGTCTATGAGCTTATATAGCCCATGACATAAAATGTCAGAAGCAATAATCACGTCGCCATTTGATAGATCATGTATTGTACACTTGTCATCAACAAATTTCACAATCAAGCCAATCTTGGCTAATGCAAAAACTGATAATAGATTTTTCTTGATCCCTGGCACAAACAAAGCATCTGACAAAGTGAAAGAACTACCATCAACAGTAGTCAAAATGATATTACCAACTCCCATAACAGGATAAGAGGAGTTGTTGGCGCATGTAACAATATTCCCTATAGGGGTAGGCTCGAGTGAAGAGAAGAAACTGTGCTGCGAGGTAATATGTTTGGTCGCCCCACTGTCAAAGTACCAAACATCTAAGTCTACTTCAGACATGCACTGCTCATGAGAAGATGGGTCAAAACTGCAAATAGTAGTAAACGCCCATTCTTCTTCCTACACGAGATTAGCATACTCTGTTTTTGGTGTAGATGCCTCTCCAACAACCATTCCAACCTCTTTCTTCTTTGCCTCTTTAGGAGCCAGTTTTGGACAGTTCTTTATGATATGATCATTCCCTTTATAGTACTTGCAAAACAATTTCTGCTTGTCTGATTTCTTCTCATCTTTACCTACCTTCTTCGAATGTGCAGCATTTGCAGATTTCTGCTTACTACTTGAAGAGCTCCATTTTCCCTTGCCCTTCTGACTAGCCAGGAAAGCTTGATCTACAACACGCATAATGGATCTCTTCTGCCTGGATTGATCCTCCTGCAACAAAACAGAGATTAACTCCTCAAAAGACAAGGCATTTGGATTGCCTTTCATCATCAACTGAAGAGTAGAAGCAAAACTCTGATATGAATCAGGAAGACCATTCAAAATGGTTTGCACAAGTGAGCTATCTCGTATAACCTCATCAATAGAAATCAATTGTTCCTTCACGTCTTTGATCTTTGTTAGAAAACTGTCCATAGAATCACCTTCATTCATGTGCTCACTCTCCAACTATTTTCAGAGGTAAGGAACACGAGCCTTATTCCTAGCTTGGTACAATGTGGTAAGTGTATCCCAAGCATCCTTATCTATTCTACAAGAGCGAATGTGAGGAATAATGGCACGTTTGACAAACAAAGCTATCAATGCATGTACCTGGGCATCTCTGCCATCCTAACAAATCTGCTCTATAGTAGATCCAGTAGAAACCGTAGCACGAACAAGAATATGCAGAATATCATCATCTTCGACACCTTCTGCATCAGCTTCAATATCTGTAGTTGTAACAGTTGCAGGTGTGATAGGACATTTCTCAACACCCTGCACGATGTTCCATAGTCCCTTTGCAACCAATACATAGACAATGGGTAGTTGGTACCATCCAACTTATCCTCAACAACCAACACACGGAATACATCACTACTTTCAGCCATGGTCGGTGACTAAAATACCTTAATGCAAAAAATTGATTGTGTCTCAAAAAGTTGAATAGAACTCCCAGATGAATTCTGCTAGACGTATACGAGACTTTGAGATGCTTATATTGGAGAACAGAAACTGGTATATACCTTTGGTACAAAAAGATGAAATAGCCTGCACAAGCACTGCGATAGTGCGTTTGGAGGCCAAAACAAGCTCAGATCGTGATTTTGGCACCACATAGCTAAGTTGTTTTGATCTCGAAAACACGCTGAGTATGCTCACCAAAATTCGTGCGATTCTAAGACTGCAACCGGAGGAGTGTCGACAGCACCCTCCATGAAGCAACGACCTGCTCTGATACCAATTGTTGGAGATAGACATCTGCGGAAGCACGCGAACAGCACAAGGAAGGAGAAGAAGCTTGGAGCACAACACACAATATTGAATGTATTACTAGAGAATGTACAAAGATAAGTAGCCTACTAGGGCAATAGGCGTATATACAAGCTGGGGAAAAAAAGCCTGCTAAAGAGGGAAAAAAGTGCCCCAGCAGTCCTAGTGTGTTCAGGCATATCACTACCTAAATATATCAACAATATGCAGGGATCAAAGTGTTCTAGGACTGCCAAATATATCAAAGCAACACATTATCAATAGGTGTGATGCATGTCAGATTGGGAAGGCACAAAGACAACAATTCAACCACAAAGGCTACATCCACAACAACTTATTGGACTTAGTAGATGTAGATGTATGGGGACCAAGTCAAGAACCTTCATTAGTAGGATCAAGGTATTCTGCTTCATTTATTGACGACCACAATAGATGGACTATTCTATACTTCATCAAAAGTAAGAATGAAGTGTTTGATTGCTTCAAAAAGTATCTCGCACATGTGGAGAATCATAGAGGTAGATCACTCAAGAAGCTCAGATTTGATGGAGGGGGAGAATATTTCTCCAAAGAGTTTGATGTGTTCTTGCATGAAAAAGGTATCAAAAGGGAAATGACTACCAAGTACTCTCCTCAATTGAATGGAATTGCAAAGAGGAGAAAGAAGACAGTGGTTGGATAAGCCAGAACAATGCTTGAAGAGAAGAAGTTGCCACATTATATATGGGTAGAAGCTATTTCAACTGTTGTCTACCTTGTCAATAGACTACTATCCAAATCACTTCAAGGTATGACTCCTTATGAAGCATGGCATGGAAGAAAACCTAGTCTTGGACATTGCAAGGTGTTTGGTTGTTTAGCTTATGTTCAGGTACCATCACAAATAAGAGGTAAGTTAGATGAAAGGGCAACAAAGGCAGTGTTTATTGGCTATCACTCAACTCATATGGGTTACAGGTTCTATAATCCTTCAACCAAAAGGCCTATTCAAGAAATTTGGTATTCAAGTCCCATTTATATTACTTATTATGTTAACATCTTGAGTTTGAGCCCAAACCTCATACCCCATTTATAATACAATTATCCTTAATATGAAAGTGTCATTTCAATATACTCCAATCATGAGATAATACCATTTTGTAGTGTATGAATGAGGTGAAACATAAAACATTGGGTCACACAGAACTGTCTCAAAATCCTGTGTAATTCCCAGTTTTCCTGAATAGGCCTTCTAAGCAATTCACTACAAGTAGAGATGTTGTGTTTGAAGAACACAGGTCTTGGTATGATGAACACAAACAAAAGGTAACTCTACCATATGACCTTGATTTTGATTCTCATCAATCAAGAAGCAAGCATGATATAGAGGTCCAAGATCCAAGATGTGATACAGATGATGAACAAGATGAAAGAGAAAAGGATTAAAAACTATGGAAGTCAAGAGGCAAAGCAAAGATGCAAGAGGTTGAAGAATGCTCCAAACAAGCATCTAAAAGATCAGCAAGAGAGAAGAGACATCCAAAAAGGTATTGGATATGATTCCATATTTATTACAAAGCATTCAATCTATATGGCAAAAGATTCAATTTCAAAAGAACCATCAACCTATGAAGAGGCAAAGGGAAACCCTAATTGGGAAAAGGCCATGAAAGAAGAAATAAATGCATTGAAGGAGATGGACACTTGGGATTTGGTTCCAATGTTGCCAAATCAGAGGGTAATTGGTTACAAATGGGTACATAAAGTTAAAAGAAATTGAGATGGATCAGTTTGGAGGTACAAGGCAAGATTAGCTACCAAAGGATTCTCACAAAATTATGGTATAGACTATGAGAAAACATTCTCACCATTTGCAAAGAAGACTACAATCAGAACATTGATAAGTGTAACTGCTGCAAGGAATTGGAGACTCCTCCAACTTGATGTGAAAAATGCATTCTTAAATGGTTGGATAAGTGAAGAGGTATACATGTCACAACCACTAGGTTTTGAAGACCTTAATCATGCATCTTATGTTTGTAGACTTAAGAAAGCATTGTCTGGATTGAAACAAGCTCCTAGAGCTTGGAATTACACGTTGGTTACATACCTTCAAGATCAAGGGTTCAGACCCAGCAACTCAGATCCTTCTCTATTCATCAAAAGGGATCACAATGAGGTTATCTATCTATGTGTATATGTAGATGATATTATTGTGACAGGTGATGATCTGAATGGCATTCAAAGGATCAAGAGACACATGCAAGAGGAGTTCAAAATCAGTGACTTAGGTGAGGTCACATATTTCCTGGGTACGCAGGTGATATACACAGATGAAAGAATGTATTTGACTCATAGAAGATACATTCAAGTTCTACTTCTTAAGCTCAAAATGGAGAACACTAAACTTACAAGTACACCTTTGGCGATGAATCATAAACTTAGTGTTTATGAAGGTGAGAAAATTGAATACATTAAAGATTATCAAAGCTTGGTAGGTAGCTTGATATATGCTACTCATACAAGGGCAGACATCTCATATAGTGTGGGAGTGCTTAGTCAATTCATGCACTCACCAAGAAGACCACACATTGATGCAGCTAAGAGAGTACTTAAGTTTCTCAAAGGTACAATCAATGAAGGTATATTCTATCCGTACTCTTCAGATTTGGATATCAAAATCTACTTAGATGTAGATTGGGCAGGAGGTAAGGATGATAGAAGAAGTACTTTTGGTTACTTAGCCTTTGAAGGTTCAAAGCTAGTGTCATGGAGTTCCAAGAAGCAACCTATAGTTCCTTTATCCTCAACTAAAGTAGCGTACAAAGGTTTGACCATAGCAACTCAAGAGGCGATATGGTTTAAAGCATTGTATACAGATTTGGGACTTGTGAGTTCCAAACCTCACATATTTAAAGATAATGTAAGTTCCATGCATCTAGCAGCAAACCCTTTTTCCATGCAAGAACCAAACACATAGAGGTGCATTACCACTTCATCAGGGAGAAGCTCATGGAAAAGGAGATTGGCATTTCTTTTGTTCCAACTAAAAAGCAAGTAGTAGATATGATGAGGAAGGCACTTGATGGAATAAAGCTTTGTAGATTCAAAGCTATGGCACGTATTCAACCTATTAGAGAATGAAGACTCAAACATACTTTAGCTTGAGGGGGAACTATTGGTTACTTATGCTCACGTATTGTATCTTTTTTAAAAGATTTTTCATGGATCTTTTACCATTGTAAAAGCCTAAGCTTTACACACGTACAAGGATAACATAGAGCCCAAATGCCATGAACTTGTGATGGTTGAGTTGCAATCAATCGTTCAATTGATCACCTAAAAGTAGATCAAACTAGATCTTCACTTTTCCTAGATTGTAGGAAAGTGAATTGATTCCCTCCAACAACTCTCATTGCCTTCATTTGAATTCAAAATCCACTTGTAGAAGTCATGTATCACTTCAAAATTCTATATAAAAATATTGTAGAGGCTGCTTCTCTCTCTACATAGCTCTAAATTGGATGAACCATACCTCATTGGAAAGCTATTAGTGTTTGGTTTATGCTTGTAAATTTTCATAGCATTTCATTCCGTAGATTTGGAGAAATCTTAGTCTTTCTATCTCAGGGTCAATCTCTACATATTCCTGAAAAATAGGAGGTACCACCATTGAGTGTCTGATTCATTCCAATAGCATATTTTGTTTATTCCTTATACTCTTGTGCATTCTATACACTAACCCCTATGTGTACCACTCCCATAAAAGGAGTTTTTCTAATTGTAATCACGCTGGTCGCTATGAGCATTTGAAGTTCATTGTATCATCCATAGATAGTAAGCTTTTTGAGTTAGTCGATGTGCAAGCCTATCTGTTTTGTATCGATTCTTTCTCCTTGATGCTCCAAAGTACATAATCCATTTTATTGCACTTATCACATGCCTATAAGGTCTATTTGAGTCTACACAAGCTCAAGGGATGGTCTTGTGCTGGTTGGCTGGACCAAACTTCATCGCTTTGCAACTCACTTTCCTACCTCCTACAAGCTTCTCCAAGCTCTTTCACACATGAACTGTGGGCCAGATTTTAGGAAGATAGATGGAATAAGAGATCCTTCCTTTTGTAGAATTAGATGCTTCTAAGAGCCAACAAATGATAGTACAAGAAGTAGATTATGAGGAATTATCCAACCTAGATCATAATCAAGAGGAGGCAATTAGCCTGACTACACTTCCAAATTACACTAGAGAATATGAGAAAAGATCAAAATTCTTTCACGCACCAACAATAAGAGGAAAACGGGAGAAGCCTTTAGAAGAAGCATCAAACACTTTACAATAATTGAAGAAAACCAATGTGCAATGTTCCATACACCTAGAAGAATTGCTACAAGTTAAACCCCATCTATGGAAAATATTAGCCAAGAACTTGGAAGAACCAAACCAACCAATTAAGGAATATGCAATGGAGAAAAAAATACGATCATAATAGTTGTAGAAAAAGTTGGATCCTTAAGTGAGGGAGATGAAGGAAATACATGCCTCCCAATCACTTTCCAAGGATACATGACCAAAGTTATTTTAGATACAGGAGCTAGAGTTGGAATAGCAACCAAAGAAATTTGGGAGAATTAGGGTAGACCAGCTCTATGACCAACTAGAATTAAGCTATTGCTAGCTGATGGTCATGTAGAAAGACCATTGGGACTCCTTGAAAATATAATTCTAACAACTTGTGGTGTAAAATTTGATCATACTTTAGCTATTTGTCAATTTGTTAAGACAAGTAATTACGAAATGATCCTAGGAAGACCATTCATGTGACAACTAAAGTTAGTTCGAGATTGGGGAACATATGTGTTGTACCTTCAATACTAGGGTACAACCACTAAGATAAATCTCCATACATTTGCATATCAAGATATCCCACCTCTATATTGGAATCCCATACATAATGATGAAGACAATGTATTAATCCATAGTGCTGGATCGAGTAATCAATCTTGGATGGATGAGGACACCCAGCTATGGCTTTGCAAGGCACCTAAAAGAGAAGAGGAGAGATTGGAATCATGGCAAGTAGGACATAGGAGCTGCATATATCAATAGAAGACCTTGCCTACATGCCCCAAATATTTCGAGATGAAGCGTTCCAACCACACGGATGGATGGAAATTAGCCACTTAGACATATGTGTAAATGAAGAGGTATTAACCATGAATGAGTGTGATAATGAAGGATGTAATCTAAGTTTGTACATGCTAGTCCTATAAGAGGCCAAGGAAGGTGAAATTATAAAAAAAGAATGGATGGAGGACTACGAGAGCAAAGAAATGGAGCCTGAATTTGACTCAAAAGAATAGAACTTAAAGAAAGGAGAAATGGAAGAAACCAACGAAAACAAAAAAGAAAATTCTCTATATAAGAATATCAAGAAAACCCTAGCAGAGAGAGAAATGAAATTCACCAAGAATTACCACAACAATTTGAAGTGCTTGAACATTTCAAAAGGTATGAAGTGGAAGAAAGGAAAATAGCTATTCAAATGCGTAAGAGAGAGGTAGAAGAAGGAATAGCATATGAAAACAAGGAACCAACAAAGAAGGTAATAGTGGCTATAGAAGGAGAGGAGGAAGATGCACCTACATAGGCAAGGATGTGTCCTTAGAGGAGGAACAAGAATTCATAGCTTTAATCAGAGAAAATATGGATGTATTCACTTAGACCTATAATTATGTGAAAGGTGTAGATCCCTCTATCTATTCTCAACAAATTTTGATGATTTTCGATGCAAAACCCTCAAAGCAAAGACCATAAATGTACAATGGTGTATATTTAGGCAAGATCAGAGAGGAAATAGACTAACTATTTGTAGTTGGATCTATAGACAAAATAGAACACACTGAATGGGTTTCACCTTTGGTGCTGGTGCCAAAAAAAGATGGAAAGCTTAGGGTTTGTATTAACATGAAAAAAGTTAATGTTTTCACGATTAGAGATAGCTATCCATTACCCATTACAAACCATCTCTTGGAAAGGGTAGCAGGCAAGTAAGTCTACAACTTCCTTGATGATTTATCAGGGTATAATCAAGTAGCCATTGCTATGAGAGATCAACATAAGACTGCTTTTGCTACTGAATGGGGTGTATATGCATTTAGGGTTATGCCATTTGGTTTAATAAATGCCCCAGTTACTTTCCAAAGATTAATGTGCCACGTGTTCAAGGAGTTCCTCAGGAAAATTATGGAAGTCTATGTGGATGACCTATGTACATACTCTTCTCAATGTACTCATCAATGAGAGTGAAGGAAGAGATTCAAGACCTCAAAAAACAATTGGGCATGTATGTCGAGTAGCTCAAGTAGGAGATGACATTATGAGCACTATGGGAATCAAGATATGTATAGGAAACAACAAAATTAAGAAACAAATGGAAGGAAGTGGTCACTAAGTATACAGAGCAATTCAAACAAGATGCAAAATAGCGTAGAGTCCTATGTGAAGGAAAAATGAAGAGTGACGAAGAGCTCAAGGAGACAACAGAACATAACATCACAAAAGATCAAGTCATTGTAGAGTTTAATGCTCAACTAATTGAACTTCAGAGTAATTATGCAAGTCAACCAAGGAACATGGGGATACCATTAGTGCAAAGTGCTCATTTGACTATGGAGTAAACAGAGGTACGCCCTCTTTCTCCCCCCATTGTTCATTCGCTAATACGAGATCTATAGGATGTGACTATTGATGAACACCAAATGTTGTACACTGCAAAACTAAGTTAGAGAGAACGGGCCCTATTGGTGTCTCACTTGACACAAAATTTTGAAGATGCAATGGTGCAAGTGATGAAAGACACCAAAATCAAGAGCAAAGATCTAGAGAAGATCATAAAACCATTCAACATACCACACGGCATTATGAAGGAAGAGACATGCTGGTATATAAAGAAGACTATCCAAAAGAATCCACACCATAATCTGAACTTCACGGCTACAACATTCACCTATACTCAAGAGGAATTCAAAAAGGTCGATCGTGTATGGAGAAGAAAATATTTGGAAAAGAATCTTACCTTGGGGGTGCACTGGCAAGAAGCACCTTATTTATTACAAGTAAATTCCTCATTTTTCTCGGTGCCAAGGTGTTGCCCATGGCCACAATTTTGGGAAGATCAAGCCAAGTTAAGTAAATAGTGGCTCGTAGATGATGAATTCGGCTACATGTTATGTTTATTAGGTCTAAATCTCTAGAATTCTTTCTCAAATTCTTTGTTAACAACGAGATCTATGCCAGAGTTTTCTTTGGGAATCCATTATGGGGTGATAATCCTTGATAGGACAAATTTACCTCTAGGAGTCCTAGGTTCTCTATATTTGTTTTCATGATCCTGATCTCCTATCCTATTCGTTAATTCAGTTACCACATACATGGTTCCTTACTTATCTATGTTGGACCCACCCTTTGAATTTGACCACCCAGTGATTAATTCCATAAGGGGTACTTTGGATTGCTAAGTTGGACCACCAATTGTCTCAAACCATCCTCATAGATGTGAGCACCTAAACGGGTTGGTTCAGATGTATTACAATTAAGTCTTATAGGGGTCTTTTGGTGCTTGTAAATATGCTAACCCTGTGATGCTAGTAGGTCTCTCCATGCTAAATGATGTTTCCAAATCAGTGGTGTCGGGGCTCACTCTGTAGGGGTATTCAGTCAACTATTGAGCCTAATATCTAGCTCTATGATTGACACTAGCTTTAGACGATCTGATGCTTTGTCCATATGCTCTTCCTATGTGCGTGATTGATCTAAGGTTCATTAATTTGATCCTCTTATCTGTCTAATCATTTTAGGGTACACACACATTGCAATCTTCTTTAAAGTATGAATTACTTGTTCTTTTTTTATGTTCTTTGGTATTTGTCTTGTTCATCTGAAATAACTTACATTGTTTCACTTAGCCTTGTGTCATGGCTTTAGATTCTTTCCCTTGGTGTTATCGTATTAACTTAAGATCTTGCACTTGAGTTCCTTAAAAGTCTTGAACTTGCATTCTTAATGTTACCCTATGTTCAACTGCTATTACTATGCCTTAGCATATATTAGGATTGATAGATTGGGTTTAATGAATTACCAACCTCAATGCAAGCACTTTGTATGCCCTTTGATGCCCAAGAAGTCTCTTCCAAGCATTACTTCTATGCCTTGGCTCGTGGTAACCATGATTGCTTTCTCTGAAATCTTTGTAGACCATGAAAGCACCAAAAATCTTCAAAAATAGGAAAAATTTTGGCCAAATTTCAAAACCCTAATTGTCATTTGTGGAGATGTCTTATCATGATGGGTTGGGAGCCTCACAATGAGGTGCCTTGTCATGATGAGTTGGCCTATCATGATGAGGTGCTTTGTCCTGATGGGTTGGGTCTACCAAAATGAGGTGGCATGCCACAATGGGCTAGGCTTATCGTGATGATGTGCTTTGTTGTGATGGGCTTGGCCTTTCATGATGATATTCTATTAGTAACTCAAACTACAAAATATCTTTCACAATACTCACACCTCAAACTTGCTAACCCCAGAAATGAGCTCTCTAACTCTATTTATAGTTTTTGAGGGGATTTGATTGACTTCACATCAAATGTCCAGTTTAGGTAAAACTTATGTCATAAATTAATTTTGGAGCACCAAAGGATCTTCAAAAAATATGAAATTCGATACGTACATTCTACCTGAGTTCCTCAAGATGAAGGACACTTTGACTTGCACAATATGGAGCATGAAGTTGCAAATTTGGGATTTTGATGATGCAAAGTTTAGTGATTATAATCATTGTTTGTGATTATGATGATATTTATATTTATTGAGCAACATCAATGAAGAAAACTTGTTGTGGGGACCTTTTCGATCTTGTTTTCTCTCTTCTCACATACTCCCTCTTTGTCTATGGTTACTTCCTCCACCTCTAGTGCTAGTAACATTCTTCTTCTTCATTGTGTTGTTTGTGTGCTTTTGCATACCTCAAACTCCGATAGGAACATGCATCTCATTAATCATACCCCTAGATAGCTTTACTAAATACCCATTCTTCCTTTTAGCAACCCATTTTTCTAGGGTGTACGCCTACAAGTCACTTGTCTTGTTATCCCTTGGTCCTAAAACAAGTCATAAAAATCATTGGAGAAGTACTCTCCACCTCCACATGACCTAAGACATCTTGATTCATTCTCTACTTATGCTTTGAGCCTTTTGAATGTACCTTTATTGTTTGATGCAATAAATCCATAGCTTCATTGAGGATTCATCTATAAATGTCAAAAAATATATATTACTTATAAGGGATAGTTCCTTTTTTACCTTGATATATCGGTGTGCACAAGATCAAGCATACCATGTGATGCATGGTTACTCTTCTTAAATAGTTGCCTCGTGGATTTTGCTAATTGTCAAGCTTCACACATTTCATCTAGCATTTGCAAGGAGAAGTGGGAATCTTGCCAATAGTTTCTTCAAGATCTTTGTGAACATGTAATACCTCTTATAAGATCCTTGTTTTGTGCATCCCTTCAATTCTAACACCTCCCATTTGTTGAATCCTATGGTCTATGTTGTCACGTATCTCCATGAAGCCTCTTTGCTCGGGTACTTAAAGATTACTAAAAAAAAACTTCCCTTTTTGGCATTGTGGTTTTTACAACCACTACCTACATACCATATTTCATCATGTCTTGTACCTTTATTACTATGTCTCATCAAAACCAAAATGTTCATTCTTTGATGCATTGGATGATTTCGCATCATTTCCTTTCCCTCTAGAACTATTTCCTACTTGGTTTGGTAGAAATCCTTTGCATAATTCTCTTGATTACCAAAACATGGATTTGGGTCCTTCTTTTGATTGCTTGACTTATAAAACTCGTGGATGAGACCTTTTGTATGTTTGGACTTGATTTTCAACACCCCTTCAAGTCTCAATGCCTAGGTCCTTCCTTTGAATGCATGCCTTAATGTTGTAGCTTAACTCCATCCAATACTTTGATAAATATATCTGCATATCGATCCTTTGTACTAACATGCTCCAACTTTGCATCCTTTCACATGATTTTGATAAAGTAGTAGTGCACTTTTGTATTCTTGGACTTTGCATGGAACACTATGTTTTGAGCCTACTTATGTTGTCACAAAAATAGGTACTTGCTTAACCTTCACATCAAGATCAATAAAACATTTCTTGAGCCACATAAGCCCACATGAGAATTTTTCTAAGCCCCTATACTCAGCTTCAATTGAGGAGAGAGCCATTTTTTGTTGTTTATTTGACATCCATGAGATGTTGTTCTTCCCTAGCATGATGATATATCCACTAGTGCTCCTCATGTCATCCTTGGAGCCTACCCAATCAGCATCATAATAAGTGTGTACACATATCCTAGCATCAAATAGATAATAAATCCTATCATTCATTGATATGTTGAGCCTCCTACTTACTGTTTTGGCCATAACAAGATGAGAAACTCTCGGTGCCTACAAAAATTGAGATAACAATCCAACAACATACGCAATATATGGTCTTGTCATAGTAGCATACAAGATAGAACCAATAATTGACCCATGCATGGTCACATCTTGCACTTCTTCTCCCTCAGAGAATCTAATTTAATGTTAACTTCTAATGGATTTAAAATAGGCTTGCAATCACACAAGTCAAACTTTTGCAAAAGATCTAAGATGTATTTCCTTTGCATCAAGTATATACCTTCTTCTTTGTACAATACTTCAATCCAAGGAAGTACCTTAAAATCCCTAAATCAAATATTTTAAACTCATATCCAAGCTTTCTCTTTATTTCCTTGATGTTGGATTCATCATCACTTGTACTGATCAAATCATCAACATTTATACAAATAAAAAAGTTTTTCTATATTCCTTCTTCACAAAGAGTTATGGGTCTACATGACATATATTGTATGCACATTTTACCAAGTAGTCGTCAACGCTTTGGTTCCAAGCAATTGGGAATCGCTTAAGTTCATAAAAATCCTTCTTAATCTTGCATACATGACGTGGAGACATACCATCTTCAAAGCTTTGGGGTTTCTTCATGAAGATGATCTCTTTAAGCTCTCCATTTAAGAAAGCATTCTTCACATCAAATTTGTACATATTCCAACATTTTGAGGTTAAAATTGCAATCAAATTTTTTATGTTAGCCATCTTAACTACTCTGCTAAATGTCTCCTCAAAGTCTATGCCATAGGTTTGAAAATACCTTTGGCAATCAACCTAGCCTTTTACCTAGGGATGCTCTCATGTGCATGTCTCTTTACCTTGTACACTCTACTTGTTTCCAATGACTTACATGTCCTTTTTCTTGGCACTAATGAACAAGTATCATTTTCTTCAAGTTCTATGACTTCCTCTTCCATGTATTCATTCTAGTCTATGTGTTTGTTTGCTTCTTCAAAACCATTAGCTGCTTCACAAGCTATAACTTGAGTCATGTAGGCATAGTGTCTTGCAATGAATGAATCATAAGTCAACCTTTACACGGGTCGTTTTTCCCTACTGGATGACCTTACCTCACCATTAGGTGGTAGAAATCTCCTCCTTGGTTTGAATTCTTTAAATTTTGGAGTTTCCAATTCACCATATCTTCATCACTTGTAGAGTCCATGTCTACCCATTCATGGTCTTCATTATTTGCATTTTCTTTTCCCTTGCTACATCCTTCACTTGAATGAGCTTCATTTCTTTTCCTCCCTTTCCAAGTTGTAGTTTTCTCATGTGATGGTGTGCTTGAAGTGGTTGGACCACTCATCTCCATGATTTGGTGTTGCTCTTTGAACTTCTTCTCTACTTCATATGCATCTTCAACTTGTTGTGCATGTTTACTACCTTATCAAGGCAACAACTCATCAAATATTACATTCCTAGATGCCTTAAGTTCTTTTTTGTTAGGATTATTACATCAAAAACCTTTTGCTCTGAAGAATATTCAAGAAATATGCTAGGGTCTAGCTTGTGTCTCAACTCTTGAGGTATGTGGACATAACACACACAACCAAACACTTTAAGATGTGAAAGATTGGGGGTTCTTACCACACCAATATTCATAAGGTGTCATTTCATGTACTTTTGAGTTTGGGAACATACTCATAAAATATATGGCTATATTTTTTGCATCAACCCATAAGAATTGGAGCATTCATTTCATTTAAAATAGATCTAGCCACTTTTGGTATATATTTATTCTTCCTCTTTGCTACCCCATTTTTTTGAATTGTATATTTGCAAGTGAATTGCCTTTTGATACCATGATCATGTAGAAAATCTACAATTTCCTATGAAAAATACTCTCCAAGAATATTGCTGATTTTAAGGCTGATTTGCATGCCTTTTGAGATGTCAAATTTGGGGCATTGGCATCATCATTTGGGAATTTAGTTGATGCAAGTTGATGGTGAAATAGCTTTGTGTCAAACAAAATATATTGGCACATTATTACAGCTTTTTGGCCTTGAAGATTGCAAAGATACTACCACTCCTATGGAAATATAATAGTTGAGTCTTCATGATGTTGGAGATGCATTTCTTGCTGTTCTCTATGAGCAAGTTGTGGGATGCTTGATTTACTTATGCATTACCTTGCCCAATATTCAGTTTGCTATCTCTCATATGAGCAAGTTTATGCATTGCCTAGGTGTCAAACATTGGCAATTGGCTAAGTGCATTTTTTGCTACTTGAGTGTTACCCGACTAGTTGGATTGTTTTACCCCAAGGGGAGATCACTACCGCTAGACTTACATGCTTTTTCTGACTCAAAATGAGTTGGTTGCTATGACACTCGTGTGTCCACTAGTGGGTTTTGCTTCATGCTTGGTAGCTCATGCATATCTTGGTTGAGCAAGTCGCATCCTACTGTGGCCACTTCTAGGTGAGGCTGATTATAGGGTAGCTTTCACAGTGACTGTTGAGTGTGTGTGGCTCAAATGCCTTTTGGCTGATTTGGGTGTTGGTCACTCATTTTCCATCGCCATCTTCATTAACAGTCAGAGAACATTGGCAGTTGCAAGGAACCATCTATTCCATGCTCACACAAAGCACATTGAGGTGCGTTATCATTATGTCAAGGAGAGGTTCTCTACTGGAGAAATCAATTTGGCATATGTTCCCACACGTAATAACATTGCATATCTTTTCACAAATGATCTACCTCGGGAGGAGTTTGAAGCTTTTCACAAAGATTTGGGCTTATTTACTTTTGTGGATTGATCTCTTTACACATAGCTTGGCCCTTCCTTATTCATGAGTGCCAAATCCTTGTTTATCGCATCACTATCAGGGGGATTTGTTGATATAATTTGGTAGTGATGTGTGTGAACACACTCAGGACCCCCGAGGCACTTTTTTCCCTCTTTAGAAGCTTTTCTCCCCCCCCCCCTTGTGTATATGCCTATAACCCTAACCGGTTACTTATCTTTGTACATCCACTTGGTAATACATTCAATATTGTGTGTTGTGCTCCAAGCTTCTTCTTGTTCCTTGTGTTGTTTGTGTGCTTCCATAGACCTCAAGCTCCAACAAGGAAATGTTATATTACCTTAGTGGTGAGGCTATGCCACATGGAATCTTATGGATGCATTGTCTTATTTTAACTATTTGGTAGGAGAGAGAGAGAGAGAAGATATAGATTTGTTAGACTCTAATATATGACATTTGGACATGGATGGGAGGATGAACAAAAAAGCCTCTTGTGTGTAGATGAATCACTACCATGAGCATGGAACCAAAAGGATGGTGTGTACCTAAGCACAAACTTAGGGACTCGTGACGAAAGAGACCATTCCTCTATCATCAACAAGTGCATATAGTGGGGATCACACATTTAAATTGTCAATCCTAAAAGTATCTTGAACCTAACCGAGTTTATGAAGACATGCACTTGCACAATGGTCAATGAAGTCAGATAACTACTATGGAATGCAAATGGGTATTATCATCCACGTTCATCACTCTCACAGGTGGAAATGGTGTCACGATACATGAAACAGTAGTAAACACAAAAAAAAACTTTTCTCTCAGCTCTGAACTTGGAATATGGTCAGTAGTGGATTCGTTTCAAAGCTCTTGACGAGCTACATCCAATGATTATACTTTTGTCCGATTCTGACAAATCTACTTCAAGATATGGGCAGAAACAGAGTTGCACAACTCACCTAGTTTCACCACACACCTCCTCACACCTCACACACACATTACACACTTCAGAAAAGCAATGAGTTGGGTAGAAAACACTTCCAAGCACTCATTCTGAGCTACAAACACACATGCAAGCTCATAAGCAAGGAGATGCACGAGGAAGAAGAAGCAAATTCGAAAATCAGAGCTCTCTTATTCACAGTGGCAAAAATTCTTTACAAAGTGTCATCAAATGACTTATATACATGTTCCCTAAAAAATGGTCCTTTCACACAAGAGACTGGCACTTTATTATAGAAACCCTAATTTCCTACTATTTACAAGGATTATAATACATTGCTTGGGATTTATGCATCTAGAGGACTCCTCTAGTGCATTTACAAGGCTTTATGAGGTTTTCATAAGCATTTGAAGAAGAAAAATAATGCCCATAATTTTGAAAATTTTGGGGCACCTCTTTTGTGCTCCTTTAACTCTGCAACACTCTCCCCCCCTTAGTCTTTGTCATCCCTTGGCAGGCTTTGCTTCATGTCTTCGGTTGTTGTGTAAATTTGGGCTTCCATGCATGCATTCTTTGGTAGGCCTTATATCGCTTTTAGGCTGGCATTGCGTTTTAAAGGTCCCATTCTGAAATCTTCTTTGACATCCTTTGGGACCTGATGCATTCTCTTTAGCCTATTTATTTCTTTTCACCGCATGCACCTAGTGGATGAGGAAGTTGTGTGCAACCTCACCTTGAAAGGTCCTGGTTGTTGTAATTCTTTGTTTCCACTCTTTGCACTTGACATCGTCGTGTGGTGGTTGGCAATGGTCGACAAAAAAAGCTTAGTTCATAAGTGACTAGTCTTGCATTTAGATTCACAGACATCTTAAGGAAGATTTCTTAATTGATTTCAAAAAAACTAGTGAAGAAGGCTTCTTGAAAAGTTTGCATATATGTACTAGGAAAAAACATTATTCTCAAGTAGAAGGCCATAATGGTTAGTCTGCGCAGCATGACAGAAAGATCAAATACCAAAATGTACGTGCCTTGATTGATGCCAATAAAGTTCAAAAATGTATACTCTGCATGCTTGAATAATCTGAGTACAGTTAGAATCATGCTGAGTATTTTGTTAGTTATTTTGATGGTGAGATCAAGAACTTTTGCATATTGAGATAACCAAAATTTGATTGTCCTAATCATGTACTCTTCCGTAGGAAAATATATATGCAACGGGCTCGGAAGTAATGGAAAATTGAGCCACTGCTTATTTAGTTTACCTCGACTTTGCAATTCCCAAAATTCAAGAAGATTTCTTAATTGATTTCAAAAAAACTAGTGAAGAAGGCTTCTTGAAAAGTTTGCATATATGTACTAGGAAAAAACATTATTCTCAAGTAGAAGGCCATAATGGTTAGTCTGTGCAGCATGACAGAAAGATCAAATACCAAAATGTACGTGCCTTGATTGATGCCAATAAAGTTCAAAAATGTATACTCTGCATGCTTGAATAATCTGAGTACAGTTAGAATCATGTTGAGTATTTTGTTAGTTATTTTGATGGTGAGATCAAGAACTTTTGCATATTAAGATAACCAAAATTTGATTGTCCTGATCATGTACTCTTCCGTAGGAAAATATATATGCAACGGGCTCGGGAGTAATGGAAAATTGAGCCACTGCGTATTTAGTTTACCTCGACTTTGCAATTCCCAAAATTCTTGCCAGTAACATCCACATGGCATAGGACAAAATGTTGTATTAACTTATAATAAATATTGTGCCTCCTTCCACTGCACCCGCAATGTTGATTTCTCTGCAAAATTTTTCTCTACCATATGGGATCTGTAACTTCAAACTCCTATTGAGTATACTAAAAAGTGGTGGCCGTAAAATTCAGCTGCTCATTCGGGTCCTTTCCCATAGTCGTCTTGATGTATCTTCGTGTTTGTTCTTCATGATTCCATACGGGAGGTTGAAGGGCTTCATTATTACTTCTAGATCTTTACTCTTGATTTGAGCCTCCTTCATGAATTTTACTACTTCATTCTCAAAACTTTCGATAAGGCGAGACACTAGTTGTGCTCGTTCTTTCTGACTTAGCTCTGGAGTATATGGCATGGGGTGATCATCATATTCCTCCATAGCTGGTTCCGTTATTGGTGAATCAATGATTGGGGGAGAAAGAGGGTGTACCTCAGTCTCTTCAATATCCATCGTGGATGGTTGCACTATTGGCATCCATAAGTTCTTGGTCTTGTTTATTTGGGCCTTGAGCTCTGCTATGACTTTATCTTTCTCTTCATGTTCTTGTTTGCTAACTTTGAGCTCCTCTTCAACCCTTGCCTTTGCTTCACATATAGTTTTTACCTAATCTGCATCCTCATTGCATTGCTCCATGTACTTATGTACTGCTTCATTCCATTTAATCTCCCATGATTTGGCTTCCGCTTTACATGTGGTCTCTATCTCTACCTATTTTCTCCTCTCTTGAGTAAGCTGCTCTTCCAATAGTGACAACTTGGCCTATAAGTCTTGTATGCCGGTGTCAACATTGCTTTCCAATGGCTGATTCAATAGAATAGAGTTCATTAATTCTTTATTTTGCATACGTAGATTATCAGCTTCGTCCATATATACTTTGATGTGACTTTCTAGTAGTTTACTATGGTTTAGCATCTTGATTTTCTCGGCTTCATACATTGCATGTTTCTTTTTCAATGTCTTCACTTCATCTTGAAGCTCCTATATAGATGTAGTCATTTAGTGTACTTTGTCTTTGAGCAACGCATTTTCTTCCTAGACACGATTTCATTCTTCTGTCTTTCTTGCCAGCTCTTGGGTTTTCTGAACAAGTTCTTTTTGAATGGCTATACTTTTGGTAGAAAGCTCTTCACTTAGGTTCTGGAATCAATTTCTTGACTCAAACACATCTATTTTTTCCTTTTCCTCATCCATCAGATGTTTTGAGCTATCATTGCAGTGTCTATCATGTTTTTGGCAACAAGTTTTAGTTGATTTATGTTGACATTCAGCCAAGTTTTCAATATAATTCGCTCTATGCCTGTGTGCACATCTTTACTTTGTGCCACATGTAATGTGTCTTGGTGCGGTTGCCTTATCCACACATGAATATGTGGTTCACCCTTCTCAATTAGTTGCATTGCTGGTTCCTCATAAGGCATCTTATAAGAATTGACCACCACATCCAAGAGTGAGGGTTTAGCCACAACCCGTATAGGTAAAATAGGTTCTTCCTCATCTTGTATCTCAGTGGTGTTTGTTTCCATCTTTGGATGTATCATAGTTTCGAACTTGGGAGGTGACACTTCCTTGAGGGACATCCTTGTTTGCTCGTTTAATTGTCTGATATGCTCTCCTTCCATAGATGCTTCATTTAAAGGGTGAGTTTGTGCTCTTTGTTCATCCTCCTTTTCAGCCGATTGTTGGACTTGGTTGAGTTCCTCCCATTCTTCTCCCATAGGATTGTCGATTTGGATATCAGTGTTAAGGATGTCACGATCATGTGATGACTCATCATTGGAACTAGAATCGTCTAGTCCCAATTCTTTATACTGGTCTTGGTGAGATACATTCCTTGCTGTCTGTGAGGTTCTTTGGGTACTTGCTTGATGGTATTGGTGGCCATGTACCATAAGTTTGACTTGACCTCTCATGTGAACATGTGTGGCTTCTAATGTGGTGGAGATATCTCTTCTTGTAATGGTTGGAACTGCTGTTAATGGCACCTTAGGAAGTTCATGTGTTCTTTTGGACTGAGGGGTTTGTGATACTTCATCCATTCGAGCTCATTTTGCACCACACATAGTTGTTTTGGAGCTTGTACCAACTTCCTCCATGAGGGTTACACCCTTCCTTTTCTTGGCTACTGTAGCAACCTTTACATATTTTGCCATTTTTGCCATGGAGATCATAGGCTGTAAGCACTCTTTCATGTTCAATGCTTGATATATGAGCAGTGTCAAAGTTGAGCTTCCATTTAAGAACTTTTTGTGGCCCCACTGCTTTTTGGCTTCAAATATCCGCTCTTGGATGTATGGAGTCATGTTGATCTGATTCCCAACTTGCTTAACAACATGAGATAACAATTGTACTACAACTTTTTGCAGAGTTGTATATCTATGCATATTTGGAAAACAAAAGTGTTGATGCACCAGTCTGACTTCCTCTTCAATGTCTATTCTATTAATGTCAAAGAAAGTTCTTTTCTTGGCCTCATGGCATTCATCCTTCATATCTGTAAGACCATCCATAGTCCATCCAAATGTTGTCCTGATCAGCTCATGGGTAATCGGATAGTTTGAGATTCCCCATTGTGATCTAATACCACAACTTCAGGGACCGATGGCTTATCAAGGTAGGATGTAAAGTATTCATGACTTGTGTGCATCATTGAAAGTCCAGTTTGTAGATGGGAAGCTTCAAGTATGCCTCAATCCTAGCTTGAGTCCAAACATTCACTACGTGTGGCATATCATGCAAGATTCTAAAATCTTGAGTCATCACTAGGAATTGATGTTCTCTGTCCATGATCTTTATAATGACGAGAAACAAGTGCTCACTTGCGGGGTTGTCATCTCTAAGCCAGTGTCCTCGAGCCTTGATAGCGGATTCCAGAGGAAACTCCAATACTTCAGCCTCATGTGTAGCTTCAAAATCAAATGATGCGTTCTTGGTAGCTTCAAAACTTGAGGATGCCATTTGTAATTGAAGTATTTAATGATTAGGATCAAATTTGAAGTAACTTGTCACAGTGTGTTGATCGTTTGCTCTATGTGTTGCGTCCCCACTTAGAGAGTGTTTAAGGAACATAATACCTGGTCTTGTCATTATATTTTTTTCTTAAGCTGTAATGAAAATAGAAAACATTAATGATATAGCCAAAGCAATTGTGTTTATTATTTATAGTACATGGTGTCTCCTATTCCCAATGAGGGAAATGTGCTCACTTGTGTGTGCCTAATGCCTTGCCATGTAATGTGGCCCTAGTATACTCACTCTGGATGCATAGGACTCATCATGAGTGCAAGAGGAATTTCCTGCTCGGATCATTTGTGATGGTATTTCGAACTTGGCAATCCACATGTTTCTAACTTTAGGGCTTTGAAGGTCCTTTTGGAAACTTCTTCTCTTTGCTGAAAGTGTTTGGTTTTGCTGTACTTTCACTCTCTTTTCGTGTCAATTTTCAGTCGAAGTTCCTACTTGTTCCCATCACAACATCTGCTTCATGGAAGTGTCTTGTCTTCTAAATAGTTGTCTGCATTGCCTTTGATCTCTTTGTAGATTTGATGGTTGCTCCGTGATGATCTTGATAGCTATCTTTGGTATCCATATTTGATTCCTTGAGGGTTGAGCTACCTTCAATACTTTTGGTATCCATATTTGCACCACGTGTGTGGGCCTATCTTTGATCAACACTTTAGGTCAGTGCCACCTTCAATTGGATTCCTTTTGATTCTCCTTTTCTTGAGATTAGTATATGTCTAACTGATCCTTGCGGACCCATATTTGTTGCATCCCTTTCCTCACTGTAGCATTCATGTTTTGTCATTGGGCTCTCAGTAGCTTATTTGTACTAAGATCCTCACTTGTTCTCTTTGATTGGCTAGGTAGACATGAAGGGCAGAGTCGGGTATCATGAGTAAGAAGAGTAGGGATTTCTGGACTTGAGACACTGGGATATCAAGGTTCAAGATTGGTGGAGGGTCACATGCAGACACACATTCAGCATTGTTATACTTCACATCAATCATCTTTGGAGGCTTTTCATCTAATAGACTAAAGACTTCTTTGTGTCCAATCTTCATAGATATGTAGCCTACGACTAACTAGATTGTGACGTCGAATTCGTATATCCATTCTTGACCTAACACTAGCTCTTCCACTAGGTCATCATCTTTGCAAACTAAAAACTTTTGATGCATTGATTTGTTACCCAGGTATAGAGATAGGTTGACCTCCCTTACACATTCAATAGTGTTTCCTCCTATGCCCACCATGTAGGCCTTATTCGGATTAAAAGACACACTTAATTGTTTAGCTAAAGATAAGTGTATGCAACTTAATGTTGCCCGATATCAATCAATGCATCTACCAAGTGGTATTCTGCCATTCCGATTCCAAGATTTAGGTAGGGTTTTCTGGCTTGTCGTCTTATGGTCGTAGGTTCCGCTGACCTATAGTTGGCCATGGGAATCTGCTCCTCTCCTTGGATATATATCTCAACCCTTTCTCTCATCCATTATTTTTTTCTTATGCGTTCCAAGGCTTCAAGATTTGCTTCTTCTTGTATTCTCTCATCCTCTTCCTTTCGATGCCTTGCTTTAAGTAATCTACTCATCATCTTGTTTGTTAAGGGTTCCAAGTATTTCTTCACATGAAAACCACTTATGTAATTTGGTAAGACTTCTCCATCCAAAGTGGCTAGGTTCACTGCTCCATTGGTAGAAATACGGTTAATTATCAACAGTCCATGTCCTCGCTTTTTGTTGAGCCCATACAAGTCATATTGGTCAAAGTCAACCACAATCAAAATCAACCACAATCAAAGTCAAAAGGTCAAATTCAAATTGGTCAAAGTCAACAAGGTCAAGGTCAAAGTCAGCTGGTGCAAAGTCAAAGTGCTAAGGCGCAGGTGTCAAAGTGCACAGGTAGTGCACAATTAATTGTCCACAAAGGGTAAAATTGGAGAAAGTGGGTTGCAGGTTGCAGAGGTATTTTCTCTAATTTCCCTAAAGTAGGTACATCTTTCCTCTTCTTCTATGGTCACCATAACTTTTTTAGTCTGTTCTTTATTATCATATTCTGCTCCTTCTTGTGCTTGCCGTTTAGGCATTTGGATGGAAATTTTCCTTTCCTCCACTTCGTACTTTTTAAAATGTTCGAGGACCTCGAGCTGCTCCTGTGGTATATTCTCTTCTCCAATGGTCCCTTCTAATTACATCATATCCGTCCTTATCTATGCACTCATTTAGTGTCAGAACTTCCTCATTGACACACATCTAATGTGGCCAATATTTCCATCCATCTGTGGGGTTCAAACTCTTCATCAAGGAACACATGTGGCATATATGCTTGATCCTCTACAGGCCTAGAGATTCCACAACCTCATTGCCATGTTAGTCTTCTTTCTTCTTCCCTCTTAGCTGCCTTACACATCCATAGTTGGGTGTCCTCATGCATCCAGGATTGGTCTTCAGATCCCACACTATGGACTGATAGGTCATCCTCTTCTTTATGTATAGAGTTCCATTATAGAGGTGGAACATCTTGATAAGTGTATGTATGGAGGTTTATTCTTGAAGTTGTGCCCTTATGTTGCAAATATACAACATCTTTACCCCAATCTCGCACTACCCTTAGTTGTCTCATAAATGGTCTTCCCTAGATCATCTCATAATTACTATCTCTCTCAAATTGTTAAATAGCTAATGTGTGTTCAAAATATACTCCACATGTTGTAAGCACTACATTCTCTAGAAATCCCAGGGGTTTTTCGGTGTGACCATTAGCCAATTGTAATTTCATTCGTGTGGGTCGTAATGTTGGTTTTCCCCACTTCTCCCATATTTCTTTTATAGCTATTCCTACTCCCGCTCGCACTACTGATTTTCTCCACTTCTCCCATATTTCTTTTGTAGCTATTCCTACTCCAACTCTCACTTCAAAAAGTGGGAGCTGGAGTAGGAATAGCAATCCTAGGGGTTTCTAGATGTGACCATCAGCCAATTGTAATTTCATTCTTGTGGGTCGTAACACTGGTTTTCCCCACTTCTCCCATATTTCTTTTGTAGCTATGCCTTTGTGGTGTAACCTCGAAAAGTGATGGGTAGACATGTATTACCTCATCACCTTCACTGAAGTCTCCCACTTTATCTATAGGGATTTGAATTGTTTGCGTATCTTCATTGGCCTCCTTGTTAACTGCTTTTACTTCTCTCTACCTGAGTTGCTTAGCTAATCGGCTCCATACTTGTGGTTTGATTTTTAGTAATTCTTCTAGGGTTATTGAACATTGCACTTTAGTCTCCTTCAACTTTCGTGCTATGTTTGATGTCTTGATAGAAAGTCGCTTCCCTTTCGTTCTTACTATTGGGGCATGATAAAGTTTAGAATTCCGCTCATATTCTCCCATGTAGTTCGGCAGTGTGTCCATGCTTTCCATTCCCTTCGAACCTTCCTCACAATTCATTTCATGATTCATAATTCATGGGTTCTCATCTACATCCAACTCTTCGAAAGGTGGGATAATGTACACTTTCAGCTTTCTCTACCATCCTTCTGCCTTTTGGAGGGTCATGAGCTCCTAATCCATCTTGAAATTCTCTATCAGGTACTCTCATTTTCAAAAGGTCTTGTATAGGTTTCTCTAGGGTATTTTGAGCTAATTCAATCAATTTTTTACAAATTTCTAGCCTTTCTTTCTAAATCCCCTCTTGGCTAACTCACTTCGTGTGGTTCCACACTTGGTCCTGCTTTGATCCTAGATTGATAGGCATTTATCCACATGGCTAGGTCTTCAGGCATGAGATCAGCTAGCATAGACCGTGCTTGTTGTTTACATTGCTCTTTCTCTACGGTACTAAAATCCTTTCTAGGTGTGGGGGTTGCAATATGATTTGATTCCTCTTTGCCCTTCTCTTCCTCTCTTTGTTGAGTCTGCTTGCTTCTTAGCTTCTCTCGTTGAGCTTTCCATCTGTGAGTCCGTTTTACCTTTGAATTCTTCGGATTCTTCCAAATCTTGCACTACTTGAGGTACTCGAGTTTCTGGTTTGTTGGTTTCATGCCTAGTAGAGTCTAACTCTTATGGTCCTTCTTTAGCTCTTGCTCTTGTAATTGCCTTCAAGGGCACCATATATTCTTTGTCACTTTCTGAGGGCTCTACCACTTCTACTACATTCACTTGGGTGGTGTGGTTCATCTTGTTAGGGTTTCTTAGACAATCCCTAAACAAATGTTCTTTTCCACAATAGCTACAATATCCTTCCCAAACCTTATGTGGTGGTTGACAGGGCAAAGTGCATTCCTTAATGAAATGGTATCCTCCACATCGATAGCATGGTCCTCAAGGGATTGGGGGCCTAATCACAGGTCTAGAAGGTGCCTAGGCTCTAGGGTTGGTGTACATTAGAGTCACATATTCAACTCCATAAACGTATGATTGATCATGGATATTTTGCCCATATGAGTATTGCTCGTAGGCCTGCTTGTAATTCATTGAATCAGTTTCATATGTGTAGTAATCTCCCTAGTGTTGGTCATAGGATTGATTATGGCAGTTCGTGCTAGTCAAAGGAGTAGTTGGTACTAGGGCTCTCTCTGTGTTTTCTTTGGTGTGGGACAATTTCACTAGAACTACATTCTGAGGATGGGGTGGTTGTTGTCCCAAGACCGGTTGTGGTGGTTGTTGGGAAAGATGGATGGACACTTCAAGAAATGAGTAGGTACTGCCAATTCCTGGTTTGTACCAGCCCCTTCTTGCTTCAGAGTTGAGTTGTAGGCCCTCTTAGCTTTCCAATGACACTATGCAAGTGCCTATGTACTTTGGAAATGATGTGAGAAATGATTGAACCAAAATAGACTACTTCCAAGTTGAAGGATTAATGAAAACCTTCTATTTTTGTTCACACACCTACTGCTTGTTATGCTTAGTGCTTCCAATATAGTAGGAATTTGAAAAATTCATTTTAGATATATCAAATTACCTTAACGAGCTAATGATTCCAAGTGGAATTGCTTAAAATGATGCACTATACATAGAGCAATCAATTTAGCAATCGAATCATTACCCTCGATTTTTTAGGACCACTGCAAAGTTTGACCAGTGAGTGCTTCGACGTGCTTTTCTACAAATTGGCTGAATGGATTTTCTTTAGATCTTGTGAGGATGTAGAAGACTTGGAGCTAATTCCAACAAGCTATAGAACATTGAAAATGGTGAAGAAATGACTGAGATGTGAGCAGTACAATTGACTGTTATGAGTGACTATAACAGAGAGACCATCGATGAGAAGTATTGATCTATTGTATTAGAACACAATGTTGTACAAGATCATAGGCCTGATAATCAAATCCTAATCATGATGCGTAGTTTAGGCTATGATGTAAGCCTTACTCTCTTACAATGTGGTCAAGGAGAAGTCGGGAATGGAGTCACTTATCCTACGAGTTTTTCAGACATCTTTTATAGATGGGATATTTGAATTTGAATTTGAATCCTCCATTGGCTCTCACTAAAAGTGATTCTCTAATCTAGGAGATATTCCCTCAAGTAGAGTCATGACTTTTCCAACTAACAAGTCCCACGACTTTAGTGGTGGTTACAAATATTCTTTCAAGTTAAAAAAAAGGAATTTTACAAATGGTAAAGGATAAAAGGCTTCCTAGCGATGGTTTCCATGGAGCTTCAATTGTACATAAACTCTAGCCAAATGTGTAGGCTTGATATTTGCACCAACAGCTCCCCCTCAAGCCAAACATTTTGGTTTGGTCTTCTTCTTCAATGTTCCTGAATGTCCTACAGTCCAATCATAGACTTAAACCTGCAAAGTTTTGTACCATCTAATGCTTTAGTCAATAAGTCTGCTCATTGCATATTAGTTGATATATAAGCCAACTGAATTTCCTTGCTCAATAGATTTTCTCTCACATAATGATAGTGGACCTCTATATGCTTAGTCCTAGCATGATAAATAGGATTTGCTGCAAGATGTAGTGAGCTTGTATTATCTCCAAAAATCATTGGAGATGTAGTATGCAAACCCAAATCTGTATATAATAGTCTAATCCATATGGCGTCTTGAGTAGCATTGGCCAATCCTCTATACTTTGCCTCTGTAGAAGATAAAGCAATAGTAGGTTGCTTCTTTGAAGACCACAATTTAGGTTTATCACCTGCAAAGGATAGGTATCATGAGGTACTTCTTCTATCATCTTTGCAACCTGCCCAATTTGCATCTGAATATTTCTTGATGTCCAAGTCTGAGGTATAAGGAAAGTATAGTCCTTGATTTTGAGTGCCATTAAGGTACTTCAAAATCCTCTTGGCAGCTTCCAAGTGAGGTGCCCTAGGTCTGTGCATAAACTAACTTAAAACACTTACTCCATAAGCAATATCAATCGTTCTCAATGTAGCATAGTTCAAGCTTCCCACTATGCTTTGGCAATCTGCAATATTCTCAAGCACATCACCTTCATGAGCACTTAACTTTTGGTTTACCTCCATTGGGGTACTTGCTACCTTGGCATCCTGCAACTGAAATTTCTTTAGCATGTCGTGTATATACTTTCTATGAATAGTGTAAATTCTAGAGCTAGTATAAACTAACTCAAGTCCAAGAAAATATTTTAGTGATCCAATGTCACTAATTTTGAACTCCTGCATCATCTGATTCTTGATCTGTTTGATGCCATTAGCATCATTACCTGTGAGTATGATATCATCAACATATACACATAGGTATATTACCTCGGAATTTCTCCTCTTAATAAACAGAGAAGTATCTCTTTACTCATGATGAATCCTTGATCCTGAAGGTATGTAGTCAACCTATGGTTCCATGCCCTAGGTGCCTGTTTTAATCCATAACGAGCTTTGTTCAATTTACACACATATGTTACCTTGCTTGGGTCCTCATATCCAGGAGGTTGAGACATGTACACCTCCTCTGAAATCCAGCCATTTAGAAATGCATTTTTTACATCCATTGATACATGTTCCAATTCTTTGACGCAGTCACACTTACCAATACCCTGATGGTTGGCATTTTTGCCACAGGTGAGAAGGTTTCTTCATAATCAACTCCTTGGGTTTGTGAAAAACCCTTAGCCACAAGTCTATCTTTGTTCCTGCTTATTGATCCATCAGAATTCCTTTTGATCTTATAGATCCATCTAGAACCAATTACCTTCATAGACTCCTTCTTTGGTACTAGTTCCCAAGTATCACTCTCCTTGAGTGCTTCAATTTCCTCATCCATAGCTTCCTTCCATTTTGCCTTGGTCTTTGCCTCTTCATATGATGATGCCTCTTTAAATGACAAGTCTTTTGCAAGATAAACAGAGTGCTTAGTAACTAAGGAAGTGTCATACCCATGTTTGATTAGCTTCTTGCTCTCCCTTTGTGATCTTCTGATTTCTTGGTTGGATGATTCAGGTATATCCTCCAATTTCTTCATTTTGACGTTGCCTTTGGACTTCCATGCCTTGAATTCTTCTAAGTTGATCATACCCTCATCATCTAAGTTGATGTCTTCAATTTGATTAGGCTCCTCCTTAGTGAGGCTTGGAAACTCCTCTTCCAAGTCATAAGGTAGCTTTACTTTCCTGCATTCACTTTCAAACCAAGAGTCATTCTCATCAAAGACAACATCTCTACTAACCATAAATCCTTTGTATGAAGGATTGTAGAACCTGTATCCTTTTTTATTCAAGTCATACCCTATGAAGATGCACTTCTCTGCCTTAGGGTCTAGCTTACCTCTTATTTGAGAAGGGATATGCACATAAGCTACACATCCAAAGATCCTGCAATGATCAAGTGAAGGTCTTCTACCATGCCATGCTTCATATGGGGTCATCCCATCAAGAGATTTGGATGGCAACCTATTTACAAGATAAGTGGTAGTAGATACACTCTCTGCCCACAAGTAATTAGGTAATTTTTTCTCATTTAACATTAACCTAGTTGTTTCAACAATTAATCTATTTCTCCTCTCTGCCATCCCATTTTGCTCATGGGTATACCTTGTTGTAATTTCTCTCTTGATTCCTCTATCTTGCAAGAATGCATCAAACTCATTTGAGAAGTACTCACCTCCTCCATCTGACCTTAGTTTCTTTAGACTTCTTCCTGTTTGGTTCTCAACAAGTGCAAGATACTTTTTAAAGCAACTGAATACTTCACCTTTGTGCTTCATAAAATATAAGACAGTCCACCTAATGAAATCATCAATGAAAGATACATAATACCTTGATCCAAAAATTGAGGGATCCTTACTTGGTCCCTATACATTTGTATGGACAAGCTCTAGGTCATGTATGTATGTAAGGGTAACCTGTGAGATTTTCCAAACTCACAAGCATCACATTTATAAATCATCTGTTGCTTGGATACATTAGGTATCCCGAGCACACATATATCTCTACATATTTGCTTTAAGGTTCATTCACCAACATGCCCTAATCTCTTATGCCAAATTTCAAGCTCTGATAGTGTTTGATCTTTGTAGCTATAAAGTGCAATGTTCCTTGTATCCTCAAGTTCAAAAGTGAATAATCTACCTGTCTTTTATCCTTTGGCAATTCTCTTGAATCCATGTTGGGGATCCTCCACAAATGCTCCATATTGGTTGAACCTCACTTGCAAAACTTTTTCCACAATATGTCCAACACTCATCAAATTCTTGGTAATTGTAGGTACATATAGAACCCTGCTCAACAGATTCTTATTTCCATCAGAGGTCTTAACATTTCCTACTTTAATCACTGAGTGCTTGGTTCCATCACCTATTTGTACCTGATGCTTACCCTTTGGTTCCTCAAGGTCAGAGAGGAGCTACATTGCCTGCCACATGGTCTGAGCATCCTGATTCAATGTAGAATAGATGGTCATCATTTATACCTAGTTTTGAAGTCATATTCATAATCAGAAGAGAATCCTTGTTGTGGAAGGACTCCATAGCCTTCACACAATTGAACTAAGACTAACTAGCAAGGCCACACACTAGGAAGAGAGATGTCTTTCCACCCAACCAACCCCTCCAATATATAGCTCCAAGAACAGGGGGGTAAGTCCTTCTCAAGAGGACATGTGTACTTTCCATCACATGGGTCCCTAAGGTGTTCACATGGTTTCCAAGCTTAGGAAATCACATGAAATCACATGGCTTCTAAAAGAAGAGTCTCCAAGCTCTCACGTACAAACCAAGTGGCTAGGAGAAGCTTCCAATCAAGCCTAAGGTACTCAACCTTAGAGAATTAGCCCTAAGGTTCAAGACCCATCTAAAAGGGGTAAATAAACCCATAAATCCCAAGGGTTTCACACCTAGAAACCCAAGGGTTCTACCCCTTAGACCCATCTAAAAGGGGTAAATAAACCCATAAATCCCAAGGGTTTCACACCTAGAAACCCAAGGGTTCTACCCCTTAGACCCATGTAATTATACAACATTCTCCCCCCCTTAAAATCATTTCCGTTCTCGGAAATGAGTGGAGATATGTACCTTGGGGTATTCCCCCGTGCTCCATGATCAATCTCAAAGATCATGGCTTTCATCTCTCTAATTCGCCTCTTAATTCAAAAGGGTGATTTCTATCCTGAATGAATCTTTAAAGAGGAGAATCCATGTGTGGTCTAATTCCCTGCCCCAATCATTCAAAATTCCATCTAGTTTGCATACGAAAAAGAACTGAGTCAAATGCAAAGTATGGAAAGAATGAAAAGGGTGGAAGAGAATATCACTGCCTATTTCCTTTGTTTAAGCTATGTGCCATTTAGCTCTCCATAGCTCAAACATGTGAATTAGGTGGATACAAAGTGACTTCATCTAAATTACTACCTTGGTCCTTTGCTTTGCACCACTTTTGCACGGACCTAGCAAAATAGATGAATGCTACTTAAGGTTTCCTTATCAAATTCATCTCTCAAGTTATAATCCAACTTGTTCTAAAAGGAAGATGAATCTTACATAATCCCTGCCCAAACCATTCTCTGATATGGGTGGATATTCTTGTTTGCAATTCGCCTCCAATTATTCTAAGTAGAGGGGAATCTCATTATATAATCCCTACCTAACCAATAGAATGGTAAAGGTGGATTATATAACATCCTCTTTATCTTCAGAGAGAGCTTACCAAAAAAGTGGATACAATGTTCTTTTAAAACTTTACATAGTTTTGAGAATCCACTTTTAAGGGGATGGAATCCATAAGGGTTAATCTAACTATTGTACCCTTTGATTGAAACCTATTTTACTTGTTCTTCCAAAAAGATTAAGATCTTTATAACTACGTCCCAAGATGGGAACTCATAGTGTAAAAGATCATGTTATCTTTAAGGTCATAAGTAGAAATAGATTATTCCAATCATTTCTTCAATGTTTAACCTTTACGGATCTTTAATTGGATAAAACCTTAAGGGTCTTCTTGATCCTTCTAGAGTTCTCTCCCTTATATTTTTAATCTGTTAAAGATGTCCTATGTTGACATCTTTCTTATTCTTCAATTGACTTGAAATATCAAGTATCCAAAAGATGATCTTTGTGAGCTTTCTTTCAAGCTTGGTCTAAGATCATTTTTATGTTCCTTGAATTTCAAGCCATACTTTGGCATGAAGCTTTTAGAGCTTCATCCTTTGGAGTTTACCTTCAAACTCAAAAAAGTTGATCCTCTCCTTACTTCTAACTCTCTATAAGAGATAGATACTTTCATATCTTGTTGGAAAAATTCTTCTTCCCTTTGAAAGGATAATTGAAGAAGATGCCTATTCCTAGACATTGTCTTCCTGATGTATTCCATTGGATCATGAGTCCCTTTTTCTTCTGGCCATCAAGAAAAAGTACTCGACGGGATTCAGTAGCCACTATCCCATACCAGTGGGTTCCTCATCCAATCCACATAACTTTGTCTTTATACTTTCTCACCTTTTCTGTCCTTTTAAATGCCCTTCATACTGTGGTACCAAATTATAAGAGCAAGGAATAAGGTGCTTAGATACACCACTACTAATCATACTCAAAGTATTTGGTTAACCATTTAATGTGGTGTGACTCATCTTATCAAACTTAAAGTTTGACTTGATCTTTGCCCTATTTGGGTCTTTTGGCTTTCTTCTCTTCTTTAGCCAAAATAAGAGATAAGACTAGGTCTTTCTCAAATAGATCCCTTCATGCTTCAAAGTTTTACCCATGGGTTCTACTTGGGGATCTAGCTATTATGCTTCATACAAGAAGTCATATTCCTTAGGTCTATAATACTCGAATCCATAACGTATGTTATGTCATCACCATGAAGCATCAAAATACCTTTAGGTTTATACTTTATAGCTCATCCAACTTCTTTTCCTATCCCACTTAGGATTTATACAATCCTAATGGTATATGCAAGTCTTCTCTTGCATTGGGGTTCTTTGAGAATTCCCAACCTCTGAGAACTTCAATTAGTTGGAAGATGTAATAAAAGATATATGAAGTACTAGAATACAAGGAAGTACTTCAACTTTTATCTCTTTCTTGCATATCTTTTACCTTTTAATACCCTATTCGGTCTTTTCAATGCATAAGATGCAAGTCCTTGGGGACTTTCTCCCCCCCTTAAGAGTTTTCGTCCTCGAAAACTACCTGAGAGTAAATGGAAAATTGTGCTCTTTCAAAAATATTTGAAAGTGTTTATTTTCAATCCTTTATTGTTCTTCCTGGTTAAAAGAACTATTCAGAGCTTCTTGCTTTCTTAGAACAAATGTCCCAAAGTTCAAGTTGAGATTACCCACAAATTCGATGTCCCATACCATCGAATTTACTTCAGTGGTAGTGTAAACCTAGATGTCCCATACCATCCGGCTTACACTTCCACTTTAGTAAAGGTAACTTTAGCTTGATTTTTAGGATCAAACCTTCTTCTAATCAAGTCAGATCTATTACTTCTTGGACTTGTAAGTGTTATTTCTACTGCAGAGCATATTTATTGCCTATGCTACAGTGGACTTTCCACTTACCAAGTCTCAATTGCAACTTAGTCTCAATTATACCTTGATTCAATTTATAATTGGCTTTTCAATTATACCTTGATTCAGATATACTCTACAAGATCCCTTTCATGTCACTTGATGATAGAGCTAGTTTATATCTCAACTAGATATCATCTTTTATGACAGAATGAGTAATCTGAAAAAGAATAATTGACTTGCCAATCAAATCTCTATGTTGAAGTAGATGGTAATTCCATTTACTATAAAGTCCTTTATTTCTAGGACTTTAGAAAATGGTACTTAGGGTTTATTACAACCCTTGAGTTTTACCTTCTCTTCATGCCTTGCATTTTCTTGGAAGAATAATATAAAGCTCCAAATAGTTATGTAGTTCTTTCAAACAAAGAACTTTTCTTGAACAAAAAGCACTAATACTTGCATCTTTTTCAAAACTAAGATTTTTCTATACCATATTTTCTCTTCCTTAGAGCTTTGAGAACATAGTGCTCTAGGTTACCACCATTCTCTTGTGGTTTTAAGAGAGAAAATTTTTGTATTACTACCTTAAGTCTATGGCCTTGTTGATTAGGCATGCCATGGGCTTTTATGGAATTTAAAATTCCATAAGAGGGATTTTTAGTTTTAAGGTAGTTCAAGAAGTTAGGATTATTTGGACTAAGCAAAACTTAAAGGAACTAAATGGTATATAGTGGCCAATTGGCCTTATCACCATTCTTCCTAGAAACTAATAAAATCAAATCCTACTTAACTTCAAGAACTTAATCTCCCTCTCTACTCAAAAACCCATGTAATATATTCCAAATGCATAGTTTAGTGTATGCCAATTTACACCTTTATTGGAAAAGGTGTTGCATGCATAAGGTTCAGAAGTTGAACCCCTCCTTAAAGCATGCAAAAGTTCCAATTCAGAACTTTGTTCATCCAATGGATGGTGCAAAATTTCCATGAAACCTAGTATATGCGGGTTTCAAAAATGCATTAGATGCATTCTTCCTAACCACGACCGTATTAATGCACCTCCAATACTTCTTTTCAAAGCAATGAACTTGATGCATGGTGCAACTTATTTCCATGATTGATTGTCGATGTGACCACCAAAACTGGGCCACCTAAATCTATGCATCCACTTCCGAGTCATGTCTATGATGATATGCACTGTATGTTCTTTAATTTGCAAAGAAAAGAAAAAAGGTGCAAATATTTACCTGGAAATTAAGCTTTGTCCATCCCTTGGCTTTATTTGAATGTTCACATGGTGATGGAGTAGGCTTCGGCCATCCCATCTTATCCATTTGGGCATTTTGATACTTACTTGTGTGCCCATATGTGTGGATTTACCTTTGTAATCGTGCATTTATGCATGTATTTTAAGGGGTGAAATCTATATGCATAGTTAATGGATGTCATGCGCATGCCTCCATTATCCTTGGCAAAGGAACCTTTCAAAAAGAACCATGCCCTCCTAACTATCATGTAAAGCCAATCTTCATGCAAAAGAGATTTATGCATAAAATATCGACTTATTCATGTATAAAATTTCACGAAATTTGTGAGAGAAGAAAATAACTAACTCTTTAACCCTGTTCTTTCCATGATCTTGGTGAAGCGCATGGCAGCATGGCTACACCATTGCACTCTCATACTACCCACCCGGGTTCAAAACTGGTTTGGCGCAGTGCTAAAGAAAAAGCATTCTTTACATTGATCTTGTGAAGAGTCTATCCTGCCTTTGAATTTTGTCCCATGGAACTTCGTTCCATAGTTTCTCTCACGCCTTTCAAAATCTCATACAATGAAACTACACATTAGTGGGTTTATTCACATTTAATAAAAAAATTAGCTCATATGAGCAACATTATAACAAGTAAACCCATATGCAATATGTAAAATGACATTAAAAAATGTATAAACTTATCTTCTCAGATTTCTTATGCATCCATCAAAAATTGTCGAATAGGATCTAGAGGTGTGCTCTTCATCTCGTCTCTCCTGCTTAGCTTGCTGCTGCACCTCGTAGTAACAAAAGGTGGCGAAAGAAGAGGAACATTGTCGGGAAGCAACACCTCTTCGTTCTCGATCCTTTCTTGCTACGGATGAAGAAAATGCATACCAGAAAACAAATGAGGCCTTATTTGCAATCGATATTGGAGGCTCCCGTACTGAGAGAGGCAAACCATCCGAGATTCATGATGGTTGCGGTGTCCGTCAGCAAGATGAAGATCTTGAATGAAACTGCATCACGGTGGAAAGTAGACGGAGTGTTTCTACCCATCTGGATGATGAGGTGAAATAGTGGAATGATCCTAGAACTGCATCAGTCTTCTATCACGTACTAACTGTAGAAGATGTGAGGAATTGTCGACTGAGGGAAAGATATCCGATATAGAGGATATGCGCCTAAGAACTCAAAAATGCTTGCAAAAATCCCATATACACTCGAACGAGTGACGTTTGAGATCTATAAAAGGAGAACGTTGTGCTCCTGATTCTCAAGTTCGAATAGAGAACGCTTTGCGGAACGTGCTTCTAACCTCTTCTGCCTTTCACATGCACGGAGAAATTCGTCCATCCTTCGGGATCTTGGCTGCTCTTCAGGTGCCTCACGTGGCCTGCCCTGAGAGGGGGTCACGTGCCCATTCTTTTACTTCCCACAAGAGGCAGAAGCCAATCTTCTCGGCGTCTACGAGCTAACGTGAAATCAGAAAAAGTATCAACGCCTACGTACACTACATATTTCGAGTTCGAAAAATCCATTGAAAGATCTAAACTAGAGATGGAAAATATCCTAGCTCTGGTACCACTATTGTGGAAGGACTCCATAGCCTTCACACAATTGAACTAAGATTAACTAGCAAGGCCACACACTAGGAAGAGAGATGTCTTTCCACCCAACCAACCCCTCCAATATATAGCTCCAAGACCAAGGGGGTAAGTCCTTCTCAAGAGGACATGTGTACTTTCCATCACATGGGTCCCTAAGGTGTTCACATGGTTTCCAAGCTTAGGAAATCACATGAAATCACATGGCTTCTAAAAGAAGAGTCTCCAAGCTCTCACGTACAAACCAAGTGGCTAGGAGAAGCTTCCAATCAAGCCTAAGGTACTCAACCTTAGAGAATTAGCCCTAAGTTTCAAGACCCATCTAAAAGGGGTAAATAAACCCATAAATCCCAAGGGTTTCACACCTAGAAACCCAAGGGTTCTACCCCTTAGACCCATGTAATTATACAACAATCCTCCTGCTCCTTTGTGTAGTTGTTGTAGTCTTTCCTTGATTTGTAGCCTCCTTGGTAGTTGCTATTGTAATTGTTGTTGTAGTTTTTATTGTATCCTTGATGATGATTGAATCTTCCTCTTGATTGTGTATATCCACCTCTTTGATAGCCTCTACCTCTCTGATTCTTGAAGTTCCTGTAACACTCATGTGTAGTATGATTTGAGGATCCACAAATATTACATGGTGAGGAGTTATAAGGTCTCCCCCTACCTTTCTTACCTCCTCTGCCCCTTCCTCTTGAGGTTCTACCTCTCCCTGCATAGTTGGCTTGGGAGGTAGCTCCTGCATCCTCAATCTTCTTGTTCTTCCTTTTCTCTTTGGACTTACTTTTATTAGTGTATAAGGCAGAAGAGCTATTACCTCTTGATGAATCTCCATTATTGTTGAGCTTGGCTTCATGGGTAAAGAGTTGCCCCATGAGTGTGGTAAGGTATGGAATCTGCATGTCCATGTACAAGTCCATGGCAATTGTGAAGCTCTCCCATTTATCATCAGCTTTAATACCAGTGATTACTTGTCTTACAATATGCTCCTCTTGAATTTCTTCTCCTATGCTTGTCAATTGATCTGCTACATCTTTGAATTTGGTCACATACTCTGAGATGCCTTGCTTGGGTTGTTTTCTTTGAGTGGTAAACTCAATCCACAATTGGTTCTTCCTAGCCCTTGTGTTGGAAGAGAAATATGAAGACAATGTTTCCCAAGTCTCTTGGGATGTCTTACAGCTCCTAATGTGTGGAAGTTAAGTAATTAAGACCTTGCTAATGCATCCTTGGCACACCATGTGTTGAGTCTTTCATGCTCCTCTCTTGTAGGTTGTCCTTTGCTTCTGAATATGGGCATCTCCTCATCTCCTAATATGTATCCATAGAGGCTCCTTCCTTGCAAGTATGTGTTCATCCTCAAGGACCATGCTTGATAGTTGTTCTTGTCCAATTTATCAATGAAAGAAGGAAAACCATCTCCCATTTTACCTTAGCTTTGCTCTGATACCACTGTTGGGAAAGATGGATGGACACTTCAAGAAATGAGTAGGTACTGCCAATTCTTGCTTTATACCAACCCCTTCTTGCTTTAGAGTTGAGATCTAGGCCCTCTTAGCTTTCCAATGACACTATGCAAGTGCCTATGTATTTTGGAAATGATGTGAGAAATGATTGAACCAAAACAGACTACTTCCAAGTTGAAGGATTAATGAAAACCTTCTATTTTTGTTCACACACCTACTGCTTGTTATGCTTAGTGCTTCCAGTACAATAGGAATTAGATAAATTACTTTTAGAGATATCAAATTATCTTAATGAGCTAATGATTTCCAAGTGGAATCACTTAAAATGATCCACTATACACAGAGAAATCAATTTTTAGCAATTGAATCATTACCCCCCCTTTTTTAGGACCATTGCAAAGTTTGACCAGTGAGTGCTTCGATGCGCTTTTCTCCAAATTTTCTAAATGGATTTTCTTCAAGCCTTGTGAGCATGTAGAAAACTTGGAGCTGTTTCTAACAAGATATAGAAAATTGAAAATGGTGAAGAAATGGCTGAGATATGAGCAGTACAAGTTGACTGTTATGAGTGACTATATTAGAGAGACCATAGATGAGAAGTATTGATCTATTGTATTAGAACACAATGTTATACAAGATCATAGGCATGATAATCAAAGCCTAATGATGATGAGTAGTATAGGCTATGATGTAAGCCTTACTCTCTTACAATGTGGTCAAGGAGAACTCGGGAATGGAGTCGCTTATCTCGCCAGTTTTTCAGACATCTTTTATAGATGGGATATTTGAATTTGAATTTGAATCCTCCATTGGCTCTCACTAAAATTGATCCTCTAATCTAGGAGATATTCCCTCAAGTAGAGTCATGACTTTTACAACTAACAAGTCCCACGAGTTTAGTGGTGGTTACAAATATTCTTTCAAGTCAAAAATATGACTTTTATAAATGGTAAAGGATAAAAAGCTTCCTAGCAATGGCTTCCAGGGAGCTTCAATTGTACATAAACTCTAGCCAAATGTGTAGGCTTGATATTTGCACCAACAGGTTGTATCCAGGGTATTCATAAGGACATTGATTCAAAGGTGGATTCTGGTACTGAGGGTACCTCGGAAACTCCCTACCTAGATCTCTAGTTGGGTATCCATATGGCCTGAATTGTGGTGGTTGGACTGGTCTAGGTTGTCTATTGTAAGGACAGTTATCAGCATTGTTGTTGGTGTATTTCTATTCAATACTATAGTACTGGGCTTGACTCTGTACTGGTGGATAGTTATATATATAGGGGTTCGATGGAACAATTCCCCTATTGCACACGTGAGAGGGATGATCCCCTCGAGAGTGTACACACCTTCTTAACATCGACATTCGTAATGGGGGGTTGGGGTAGTTCTTTTGTCCTTGCACTCCTAACTTTTTGGCCACTAAGTCAGGAATTTCTTCTACGTTACAGCTTGTGCTAGTGATGCTCTTGGACCTATCTTCGCTCTTACTCTTGGTTTGGGGAATCTTCAAGTTTTCAGATAAATTATCTTCCAAATCTATGCATTCCTTCAAGAATTCACTTAATGTTTGGAATCTTTTTACGTAGACTAGTGCTCTCAGGGATCCATTGACTAGTCATTCTAAGAATAATGGAATCATTTTATGTTGGGTGAGCCTCTCTTCCGTGGGGCATCTATCCACATATTGCTTAAATCTTCGAGCCACCAATCGTACTGACTCTGTAGGGGACTGTTTGAAATTGTGGATCAATGATGAAGAATTATTTTTAATGCCTGTCTTAGTGAATTCTTCAATCATTTCCTGAAATACTTGTTCCATATTTAGGAAAAGATTGGGTTCAAGTGGTTGGAACCAGGCCAAAGTGGTATTCGTAAGGGTCAACCCAAATGACTCATATTGGATCATAAAATCTTCCACTTGTTCGGCACGAATCACTTGCTTGAATTCAGCTATGCGATTATAAGATTCAGTGGACCCATCATAGTGGATTCTCATACACTTGGCCACTTGAATTGGTCGTAATCTTCTTCCTGGTTCTAGTGGTCTGGGCATAACAAGAACTACTGGATGTCTTACTTGAACTCTAACTCCCCTACCTAAGGGTGGTCTCTTAGGAACCGGATTTCTATTCCTAGGCTCTCCATTGGTTGGGGGTGGATAATTAGGTTTGCTCCTGGTGTGGGAAACTAAACATTGGCCCTTGCAGGAATACTTTGTTGTTGGTCCTGCCCTGAGTTCTGATGAGCATAGCTTTGGTACGTTCCTTGAGGATTCTGGGAAGTAGTTCCTAAGTCTCTAAGAGAAAACACTGGAATACCTTGATATCTCAATCGAGCTCTTTCTAGATCTGAGATGGGCCAGTAATTCCTCATATTTGTGTCAAGATAGGTGATTCTAGAAAGATCCTCTAGGTCTTGTAGCTCATAGATGGCGACTAGGTTACTACTTTCTCCCCACAAAGATGAAGGGGATTTCTCCATCCCGACCACCATATACACATCAGTCAACACATCATCCTGAGGAATTTTGTCACCCCTCCAAACTCTGGTTACTTTAGACTTGCCTTGGGGTGTAGAAACCCGACCTTTAGTCCCTTCCCCATTAGTGTGGTCCACATTCCCACTTTCCCGAGGTTCATTTATAGTCTCCGGACAATCGGTCACTACATAAATTATTCCTCTTTTATCCATATAGAACCCTCCTTCATATTTCACAGTAGGTCGAGGAACTATCTCAGATTCATTTGCTTTCTTTATTCGTGCTACGGTTCTATTTAGTCCATCTATATAAATTGGTAGGTCATGTTGGTTTGTGTTTGCATACTCTAGAGAGGTTCTATATTCTCCTTCAATGACAGACATAAATCATGTCAAAGGCATTGAACTATGCATGTCTTTCGATGCCATCCTAGCTCCTTCATCTGATTCACTAGAGGTGTCAGAATACTGGGAATTGGCACTAGGTAAGTTTACACGCCCGGCTGAAGATATGACACTAAGTCAGCTTCCTAGTACACGTCCTGAGCGAAGGTTCATCCACTAAATACCTCTGTCGATTTTGCAAGTTTCTCATGCTTATGTTTATTCTAGGAATTGGCTTAGCCTAATTTGGTTCTCGTTCCTTGGGATGTCCACGATACATGATACTTGACCTCTAATGATACACGATATCTCTCGGGTCATGATACAGGGTTTGCACGATACACGATACTGGTTGATCAAACGATACATGATACATAGGCTGACAAACGATACACGATACTCCCACTACCATGATACACGATACATGGGGAATTCACGATAGACGATACACGACACTTGGGGTATACGATATAGGATTCTTATGTATCGCGATACACAGATGGTCATGATACACGATACCACAACAACGAGATACATGATACATGATTGTCACGATACACAATACTTCAATATCGCGATACACGACAATTGCAATACACAATACTTGAAATCTCGCAATACATGGTACTCAGTGATTGAAGATACATGATATATGAGTGTCATGATACAGGGTACTTGAAATCTCGCGATACACGATACTGAGTGATCGACGATACACGACTGTCGCAATACACAATACTTGAAATCTCGCGATACACGATACTTGAAATCTTGCGATACACGATACTCAGTGATCGACGATACACGATACACGAGTGTTGCGATACACAATATTTCAATATCGGGATGCTCAACCCGATGATACAAGATACCAGGTTATCGCGATACATGGGGAGTAAAATGTATCGAGGATACATGATACCTGCCAGGTATCGTGATACACAAGAATTCAAGTATCGCGATACTTGAATTCAATCGATCATGATACTTGGGCTTAACTCACTCAAATGAAAGAAGTTTTTGAAACTTTTTTTATCTGATCCTTGTGCACTCCTCTTTCCCCTATAAGCCTATAGAAAGCAAAATCTCACTCTATCCCATGATATCTACCCTGTGATACCGATCGCACCCACGGTCACATTTTTAGAGATTTTAATTTGATTTCCACAGTAGATTTTAGGTAGTCTCACTTCACTGATGCTCTCTCTTGATTCTCCCCTTGCTTATCTTCTCTCTAAGGCAAAAAATGCATGCGATCTCTCGACCACGATAGTGGTCATCAGCTCTCCACAATACTTGCATAAACAAGTGATTTTTTGCAAATGAGCTTTCTAGCTTTTATACCCTAGGCTCGCCCAAAGTTGAATGGTACAAAAATAAAGGAAATTTTTGTGATTTTGGGAAATCTACCTACCTATCTATTCATCCTCTCCACTTCATACTCACTCACTTTCCTAAGTCTACTAACTTACTACACATACTTTCCAAGTGCGAAGTAATAAGTGCAAAAAGATTTGACTTACCAAAGCAGAATATTCACCTCTTCACAACTCATATCTTCTTCTAAGAGCTCTTACCATCATGCGAGTACCTCGGATGGACTCGTACTTCCCCGAAAACGGTGGCAAAAAAATGTGTGTACCTAAGCACGAACTTAGGGACTTGTGACAAAAGAGACTATTCCTCTATCATCAACAAGTGCATATATTGAGGATCACACATTTAAATTATCAATCCTAGAAGTATCTTGAACTTAATCGAGTGTATGAAGACATGCACTTGCACAATGGTCAATGAAGCGAGATAGCTACTATGAAATGCAAATGGGTATTATCATGCACGTTCATCACTCTCACAGGTGGAAATGGTGTCAGTTACATGAAACAAGAGTAACCACAAAAATGGACTTTTCTCTCAGCTCCAAACTCGGAATATGGTCAAGAGTAGGTTCATTTCGAAGCTCTCAACGATCCACATCCAATGGTCCTACGGTTGTCCAATTCTAACAAATCTACTTCAAGATATGGGTGAAAATAGAGCTGCACAACTCACTTAGTTTCACCACACACCTCCTCACACCTCACACACACATTACACACTTAAAAAAAGCAATGAGTTGGGTAGACAACACTTCCAAGCACTCATTCCAAGCTACAAACACACATGCAAGCTCACAAGCAAGGAGATGCAAGAAGAAGAAGAAGCAAATTCGAAAATCAAAGCTCTCTTATTGACAATCTCGAATCTAGACTTACTATGATGTCATGTGCTCTTGTAAAAAAGTGACCCACTTAGCCTAGTGGTTAAATCTCAAGGGTGTGAAGGAGGAGGTTTTGGGTTCAATCCCCATGGGATACATGGAGTTGCCCAAAGAGCTCTGGATCCTTCTAGAAGCATCCACTTGAGTTAACTATAGTTAATTGGGACACTTGGCACATAGCAGTTACACGGCCAACACATGGATGGTTAGTATCCACCTATCCAAGAAGGCAGTCCCTTGGAGAGAGCTATATATAGAGGCATTTGGTTGGGAGGAGAGTCATCTCTCTAACACGTGGTGGTCTTAATCCTCATTCGCTTGCAGTGGTATCAGAGCTCTAGGCTAACTTCCTTGGAGACCTTGCTCTCATCATCTTCTTCCTTATGCTCCAATTATAACAAAAATTGAACCGCAAACCTCACACGAAGCAGGTGGGTGTTTTAATGTTGCACTAAAGTTTGATGTGATTGGTGCTCTATTTTGGCTGCTACAAAAAAGTTCTAGATCTCCTCTTCATTTATTGACGTCCGAGGGGTTCAATCTGATGAGTTTACGCTGACGGAGGAACATGCTACCCAAGTTTCCACCAAGCTAGCTATCATTTTATGGTGGCCAGATGTATTCTAGTAGCATAAAAGGGCAGGATAGAATGGTCTTGGAGATGATGCTCTGATCATCACCAGATTCAAGATCGTGACCTGCTACAACACAGGATAACGACCTGAAGAGTTATACTCAAACGATTCTTGTGGATCTAATAGCATTTAGTACCTCTGCTAGCATTTTACTGATTGTTCTACAACTAATAACATGCACAGTGACGTTTGCTAGAAAAACTAATATCCTAGAAGATCTTTAGCAATCAAATCTACCACTAACCAAAGAGAAGCCTTTTATGATCGTTGCAAGCCTGACAGACGTTAAATATGAGCTAGCCTTGATAGCTTTGATCTATGGTTTATTTTCAGGATAGTTCAATAAAATACTAATGCTTCTATTCATTGGTTTTTTTATTCGATGTTATAGCAAAGCATATTGCTTTCTGCAGGCATACTCAATCTCGGGTGATAGTGGATGGAATGCATTATGCTATCCATGAGCGCAACTAGAGATATATTGAAGGTTTAATATATGCAAAATATTATAAAATTCACATCTACAATCAATTTCGTGGCCTTGATCTAGAGCATTCATTATATCCATAGATAGCCACATGATTTTGATTGTTTTTAATGAGCATGCTCTCGATTGTTTCTAATGATGAGCATAAATGATAGATGATGCAACAAGCTATAGGTATTGATGTGGAAATCTCAGCATGAGAAGAACAACTCGTTTATCCAAAATCACCAAGATTGAAGCCAAGGAGGATGGAGATTAGCTCTTCTCATCGACAATGGATGCACATAGGTTAATTGGGAGATAAGTATTTTCCAAGTTAATGTTTGTTTTCAATATTTGTTTTGCTCTTTGCTTTCATGTAGAGTGCATCTTATTAGTTTTGAAGCCTAAAAGCAATCTTTGTTTTTTATAATATTGATGCATATTAATGAAAGGTAAATGGGAGAGCATAAACATATTGAAATATTTATCAAACATAGGCACGCACCTATGTATCACCGCATGGGAATGAAACAAGAATGGCGCATAACATAAAATTATGAGTTCATGCACAAAAAATAAAAGATTGGTTGTGCATTTCTTTCTTTCTAAAAGAATGTTTTCGTGCACAATATACACTTTCTTCTTGCTTGGAAAAGATATTGGATGTACTCAAGTTTGTGCATGTGCATGCATATATCTTTTTGAAGGATAGCAAGTAGAATGTTTGTGTGTGGATGCTTGGATGCATGCAAAGCAATCTCAAGAACTGCTTGAATTAAGTTTGGTGCATGAAAAGGAAAAAAACATGCAAACACATGAATGCACTCACATGCATTTGCATGCAATGTTGATATATTTAGGTAGTGATGTGTGTGAACACACTAGGACCGCCGAGGCACTTTTTTCCCTCTTTAGGAGGTTTTTTTCCCTCGGCTTGTATATATGCCTATTGCCCTAATGGGCTACTTATCTTTGTACATTCTCTAGTAATACATTCAGTATTGTGTGTTGTGCTCCAAGCTTCTTCTTATTCCTTGTGTTGTTCGCGTGCTTCCGCAGAAGTCTATCTCCAACAATTGGTATCAGAGCAGGTCGTCGCTTCATCTAGGGCATCGTCGACACTCCTCTGTTTGCAATCTCAGAATCGTATGAATTTTGGTGAGCATACTCAGGGTGTTTCCTAGATCAAAATTGCTTCGCTTTGTGGTGCCGAAATTGCGATCTGAGCTCGTTTCGGCCTCTGAACGCACTATCGTAGTGCTTATGCAGGCTATTTCGTCTTTTTGTGCCAAAGGTATATACCAGTTTCTGTTCGCCAGTTTAAGCGTCTTGAAGTTAGCTACAGGTCTAGCAGAACTCCTCTGGGCAGTTCTATTCAACTTTTTGAGATACAATCAATTTTCTGCATCAAGGTATTTTAGTCACCGGCCATGGCTGAAAGCAGTGATGTATTCCATATGTTGGCTGTTGAGGATAAGTTGGATGGTACCAACTACCCATTATGGGCTTATATGATGCGACATGTATTGGTTGCAAAAGGATTGTGGAACATTGTGCAGGGTGTTGAAAGACGTCCTGTTACACCTGTAACAACAGGTACTACGAATACATGTGCTGGAGCTGATGAAGATGGTGTCGAAGATGATATTGTGCAGATTCCTGTTCGTGCTGTTATTTCTGCTTCACCTACTGCAGAGCAGATTCGTTGGGATGGCAGAGATGCCTAGGCACATGCATTGATAGCTTTGTCTGTCAAATGTGCCATTATTCCTCACATTCGCTCTTGCAGAACAGCTAGGGATGCTTGGGATACACTTACCACATTGTATCAAGCTAGGAATGAGGCTCGTGTTGCTTACCTCCGAAAACAGTTGGAGAGTGAGCACATGAATGAAGGTGATTCTATGGACAGTTTCCTAACGAAGATCAAAGATTTGAAGGAACAGTTGATTTCTGCTGATGAGGTTATACCAGATAGGTCACTTGTGCAGACCGTTCTGAATGGTCTTCCTGATTCATACCAGAGTTTTGCTTCTACTCTTCGGTTGATGATGAAAGGCAATCTGAATGCCTTATCATTTGAGGAGTTAGTTTCTGTTCTGTTGCAGGAAGATCAGTCCAGACAGAACAGGTCCATTATGTGTGTTGCAGATCAAGCTTTCCTGGCTAGTCAGAAGGGCAAAGGAAAATGGAGCTCTTCTACTAGTAAGCAGAAATCTGCAAATGCTGCACATTCGAAGAACCAGGATAAAGATGAGAAGAAATCAGAAAAGCAGAAATTGTTTTGCAAGTAGTGTAAAGGGAATGACCATATCATAAAGAACTATCCAAAACTGGCTGCAAAAGAGGCAAAGAAAAAGGAGGCTGGAATGGTTGTTGCAGAAGCCTCTACACCAAAAACAGAGTATGCTAATCTTGTGCAAGAAGAAGAATGGGCGTTTACTACTGTTTGCAGTTTTGACCCATCTTCTCATGAGCAGTGCATGTCTGCAGTGGACTCAGATGTTTGGTACTTTGATAGTGGGGCGACCAACCATATTACCTCACAGTGCAGTTTCTTCTCTTCACTCGAGCCTGCCCCTACAGGGAATACTGTCACATGCGCCAACAACTCCTCTTATCCTGTTATGGGAGTTGGTAAGATCATTCTGACTACTGCTGATGGTAGTTCTTTCACCTTGTCAGATGCTTTATTTGTGCCAGGGATCAAGAAGAATCTGTTATCAGTTTCTGCATTAGCCAAGATTGGCTTGGTTGTGAAATTTGTTGATGATAGATGTACAGTTCATGATCTGTCAAATGGCGATGTTATTATTGCTTCTGGCATTTTATGTTGTGGGTTGTATAAGCTCATAGACTATGAAAGATCTGTGAATGATTCGGCATGTGCAGTTCATGATTCTCAGGCTATGTCAGATGCAAAGCTTTGGCATGCACGCTTTGGTCATCTGAATTTTGCTAGTTTGCTATGCCTGTAGAAATCTGATATGGTGTCTTCTTTGCCCAAGCTTGAGGCACCTGGAAAACATGTATGTGAAGGCTATATTTTGGGCAAAATGCAGCATTCCTCCTTTCCAAAAGATGGTTCAGTTCGGGCTACGCAGAAATTGCAGCTTGTACATAGTGATGTATGTGGTCCTATGCAGACACCTTCTTTTGGAAACTATCTTTACTTTGTGACTTTCATTGATGATTTTTCCAGGCATGCATGGGTATATCCATTGAAGGCAAAGTCCGAAGTGTTTTTGTGCTTCAAATAGTTTTTGGTTTTGGTTGAAAATTTGTTAGCATGTAAAATGGGCACCCTCCGTTCTGATCGAGGGGGGGTATATATGTCTTCTGATTTTAATGCATTTTTGGCTGAACGTGGGATAAAACACTAGTGTAAAGTGCCGTATACACCTCAACAGAATGGAGTTGTTGAACGGAAGAACATGTCACTCATGGAGATGGCGAGGTGTATGGTCAAGAGTCAGGCTTTACCACATAGTTTCTGGCTTGAGGCTGTCATGTGTGCAGCATATGTACTTAACAGGTGTCCCACTAAAGCGCTGAAGTCTATCACTCCATATGAGGCTTGGCATGACTGCAAGCCATCTGTTGCTCATCTGCGTGTTTTTGGTTGTCCATATGAGGCTTGGCATGACCGCAAGCCATCTGTTGCTCATCTACGTGTTTTTGGTTGTTTGGCATATGCATTAGTGCCTGAACAACATCGCAGAAAATTGGATGATAAGATAGAAAAATGTATTTTTGTTGGGTACAGTTCTGAAAGTAAAGGCTATCGTCTGTATCATCCACAGACTAAACACATTCTGGTTAGCCGTGATGTTGTCCTTGTGGAAGGAATGCTATTCAGCCATTGCTTTCATGTACTAAGGAGAGATCTGTTAGCTCCAAAGACATGTATGATACTTTGATGCCTCTTTTTACAGGTGGACAGTCTAGTGCTGGTCCTAATGAGGCAACTTCTCAGCCTTTGCAGGTTTCATATGGTGATGCAGATCATTCCATTTTTTTATGCAGATTTACATGATGCACTTGTTGATGAGAGAGCTGATATTGAGCAGGCAAAAACTATGCCAAAATGGCTGGTGCAGACTTTGCGTGATAGCAAATTAGATGCACCTTTGTCATATCGTACTCGTTCAGGCTCTCATAGTGCCTCCTTTGCATCAGATTGCTATGCTATGGCTGTGTCTAGTCTCTGTGATGAGAATGAGCCTGTTTCTTTTGATGAAGCACAAAATTCAGAAAATTGGATGGCTGCTATGCAATCTGAATATGATGCTATAATGAAGAATGGTACATGGTCTTTATGTGGCTTGCCTCCTGGCAAGAAGGCCATTGGCACTAAGTGGGTATACAAGCTAAAGCGTAAACCTGATCGTATAGTTGACAGGTATAAGGCTAGGCTTGTTGCAAAGGGTTATGCACAGGAAAGAGGCATTGATTTTGATGAGACCTTTGCACCTACATGCCGTATGACTACTGTTCGGAGCATTTGTGCACTTGCAGCCCATCATGGTTGGAATGTACATCAGTTGGAAATTAAAATAGCATTTCTGAGTGGTGACTTGCATGAAGAAGTGTATGTTTTTCAGCCCCGTGGCTTTGTGCAGAAAGGGCATGAAAACCAGGTGTGCAAGTTAAAGAAGGCATTATATGGTTTAAAGCAAGCACCACGTGCTTGGTATGAGAAGATACATGCCTATCTGATTGCACATGGTTTTGAGAACAGTCCAACTGAAAGCACCTTATATGTTAAGCGTGCTAATGATGTGCTTCTGATCATTGTTGTCTATGTTGACGACATGCTGCTCATTGGTCCTATTGAGAAGCATATTGCTGATTTCAAGGCTGATTAGCATGCCTCATTTGAGATGTCTGATTTGGGGCATTTGCATCACTATTTGGGCATTCAGTTTATGCAAGTTGATGGTGGGATGGCTTTGTGTCAAACGAAATATATTGACACATTATTGCAGCATTTTGGCCTTGAAGACTGTAAGCCTATTGCTACTCCTATGGAGACAGGTTTACGATTGAGTCTTCATGATGCTGGAGATGCATTTGATGCTATTCTCTATCAGCAAGCTGTTGGATGCTTGATTTATTTATGCATTACTCGGCCAGATATTCAGTTTGCTGTCTCACAGATGAGCAGGTTTATGCATTGCCCAGGAGTCACGCATTGGAAGGCAGTTAAGTGCATCTTTCGCTACTTGAGTGGTACTCGGCTACTAGGGTTGTTTTATCCCAAGATGGGATCACTAGTGCCAGATTTGCATGCTTTTTCTGACTCAGACTGGGTTGGTTGCTATGCCACTCGTGTGTCCACCAGTGGTTTTTGCTTCATGCTTGGTAGCTCATGTATATCTTGGTTGAGCAAGAAGCAGCCTACTGTGGCCACTTCCAGTTCTGAGGCTGAGTATAGGGCAGCTTTCACAGCGACTGTTGAGTGTGTGTGGCTCAGATGCCTTATGGCTAATTTGGGTGTTGGCCAGTCTTCTGCCACCACCATCTTCACTGACAGTCAGAGCGCATTGATAGTTGCGAGGAACCCTGTGTTCCATGCTCGCACTAAGCACATTGAGGTGCATTATCACTATGTCAGGGAGAGGTTCTCTGCTGGGGAGATCAGCTTGGCATATGTGCCCACGCAGGAGAACATAGCAGACCTTTTCACGAAGGCTCTGCCTAGGGAGAAGTTTGAAGCGTTCCGCAAAGCTTTGGGCTTACTTCCTTTTGTGGAGTGATTTCCACATAGCTTGGCACTTCCTTATACATGAGTGCCAGCTCCTTGTTCACCGCATCACTCCCAGGGGGGATTTGTTGATATATTTAGGTAGTGACGTGTGTGAACACACTAGGACCGTCGGGGCACTTTTTTCCCTCTTTAGGAGGTTTTTTTCCCTCGGCTTGTATATACGCCTATTGCCCTAATGGGCTACTTATCTTTGTACATTCTCTAGTAATACATTCAGTATTGTGTGTTGTGCTCCAAGCTTCTTCTTCTTCCTTGTGCTGTTCACGTGCTTCCGCAGAAGTCTAACTCCAACATGCAAGAACATGCATTGGAATATGACGAAGCATGGTTTTTTGCTGATTTTTTGCTAAGTAGTTGAGCAAATGTACTTTCCTAATCGTTACCTACTTTTTCTAACTCGAGTTAGATAGTTAGGGAAAATGGTAAACTAATTAGTTGCAAAGCTCTTAGCTGCTATGCAACTCAAGTAGCTAGTTCACTTTTTCTCGAAAGTGATACTTGGATATCACATATTAAGGATCTTGCTTAGGAAAAGTAGGCTTGCTAAAAATCAAGCATTCAATTTTCTTAGTCGTTTGAATGGCAAGAAAATAGAACTACTTGCAAACTTCCATGATACTCTAAATCTAGGAAAAACTTAGAAAATTCTAAAAGACAAGCTTGGATGTAAAAGTTCATGAATCCAAGTAGAATGATTTGGAATGTTTTTTTATTCTATCCCAAGGCATGATAGCAATCAAATAAAATCAAATGGAACTTAAAATAATTGAACGTTAAAGTCCACAAGAAGGTTGAGATGTTCCAAATTTGTAAAAATCATAGAGTTTTTGAAGTTTTCACTTTGATTTCATCCTAAGGAGTGATGAAACTCAAAAAAGTGATTAAACCTTAGCATCAATTGAATTTTAACATTCAATAGATGGATGCTAGATTCCGTGACTGCATCCCTGGTAATGATGCAAAGTCTTATGAAAATGGGAAAAATTAAAAAATAACTCTTCCAAGGATTAGAAGATTATTCTTGGTTTCATTTAAGCTAATTTTAGCTTAATAAGAGACCTTAGTCAAAGTGATCTTTAGGAATTAGGAGACTTCTTAAAGATAAGCTAATAAACAAAATAGTTTGGTTAACTATTTCATTGGTTAAAAAGGAATATCTTTTGGACAAGCTACTTTTAAAGTCAAGAAATTATTTTAAAGATCATTCTAGATTCTAAGATGAATCATTGGCTTAGTATTACTTGATTCCTTGGCAAGAATCTAAAGTTCTTGAAAAAAAAATCTCCCTAGATATGAGAATGGAAAATTTCAACTAAGTTTAATAACAAGTAGTTCCCAAGAATTCACAGACCACCAATAGTGGTACTTAAGTCCAATTATTGGTATAACATAAACGTATACAAACATTGCTGAGATTCTGAGCTTTAGAAAAACATAATGATTGCCTATCCTTAAAGGGATTTTGGTACAATCTAAAAAGGATGAGCGGATGCTTAGACTTAAGCAGTAGAGAGATTCTTGTAAATTCTCGGCCAGGGTAGGTACCTAAAGCATCAGTAAGAAAGGAATATAAAGACAAGAAGTAAAAATCTCTTATCGCTACAAATTGGTCAATTGGACTTGAATCTATGAAAATTCAAGTACTTGGAATTCTAATTGGTTTTCATTTGAAACCCTAGCAAAGAAGAATGGATATTCTATCAAGCGATTTTCAAGTTTCCAAGGTAACACACATGATTGTAAGAAGATCATGTGAAGGAATCAAAACCTATAATATCAAGTTAGAGGTAATGCCTAAAACTTCAAAATTCTTTTAAAGAATTGAATTGAGAAGGTACTCTATAAAGATATGTTTAGACTTTAGGATACATATCACTCACATGTCAATGTGAATATAAAATAGGGTGGTATGGGACACCAGATTTATACTTAGATTGATGTTGGAAAGATGGTATGGGACATGTGGGATGTAAGGGTCATGTGACCTTACCCCTATATTCATATATATAAATCATTTATAGAGCATTGCCTCAAGAGAGATCATTATGTGGGTTCGAGGCTCCCATGCATATCTGTGCATCTCTCCTCTCCTCTCTCTCCCTCCATCTCCTCCTTGCTCCTCTTGTTCTGCACACCAAAGCACTTCATTGGTATCAGATGATGTTGAAGGCTTGTGTGCAAGAAGCTTCGATGGAAGCTTAGGTCACAAGAGGTGAAAGTGCATGTCAGCATCTCTCAACAACAGCTCAGTATTTTGCCCATAAATCGAGCTACGAAGCTCGGATTGATGTGTTTTAAAGTTCTTTGTGTAGCTAACACAAAGAGCTACAAGTTTGCAGAGGGGTGCAGAACCACCAAAAAATCCAAAAATGAAGACTGATGTAGAAAATGAATCTACAATCACTTGTACAACATGTTAGTGTTTTAGCTATAAGTTGAATTTCACAAATCAAAATGAGACGATTCAACTTGCTATGCATAGCCTGGAGTAGCTTCTACAAATTTGTAGAAGATGATAGCTCTAAATTCAAAGTGCAAGGTCGCTGAAATTGCAGAATACAGAGCAGCAGTGCTACAGGTGAAGCTAAAATCGACAACTGATTATTGTTTTGTGTATATCTTGAGCTACACACCTCCGATTGAGGTGTTCTTTATCTCATTACGTAGTCAACAAAAAATTATTGAAAACTTTTGAAGAGCAAAAGTTCAGATTTAGAGGTCATCACCTCTAAAACAACAAAACACAGAGCAGTATATTTTCACCAAAACAACCCTAGTTGCTTTTGGAGTTTCATTTTAGTTTGAAACTTCTTCGAGAGAGATTTTTGGTGTGCAAGCTCTTATTTTCAGAGCTTCAAAGCATTGTCCATGTATGATCACTATGATAGATCCTCCATATGAGAGTAGAACATGATCTTGTCACGTGTTTGGCATATAAGATGACATTCTGATATACTCTTTTTTGAGGTTTATGTCATCATGAGTTCGATCATGGATGTATAGTGGCATTGTGGTTTATATCTTGCTTATGCCACTTGGTTATGGATTTAGTTACCAGTTGCACATAGTTTTGTGAGAGTTGATTGTGGATCTTGGTTGGTACTTGTATCTTTGTTTTCTTTGCAGGTACATGATCCAGATTGGAGCCTTAGTTACACATTTGTTTGTCACCGTTATTAGCATTTGGTCATTAATTGATATGCATTTGTCAGCGTGATTCTTGGCATATGTGGATGGTGATTCTCACATGGTTTATTTGGTTCAGAGTCCATTTTATAGAGGAGATGCAGTTGATATTTTGACAGCTTTTATGCTAGAAGAGATCTCTAGTGGATCTTGAAGCTTGTGTGATAGCTTTGGGAAATTGATTATCTCGATTCACTTGGACTTAGTCACACATTGTTCATGACAGATTGGACCATCTTGCAAGATTTATTCTTGAGTGGGAGGTGTATCGCCATTGTATTGGCATATATTACCATCAGTTTGTGGGCATATGTATTTGCCATTATCCTTGATTGGATCAGTGACAGGTGATGACAGATTACTCATTGTCCTTTTGCTATTGGTTATCTTGTTTGATTGCTCAATTTATAGGGGATACTCTATCAAATTTTTTCCAGGATTCTTTCACATCTACTTGGTCACTTTGGAGACTTGGTGAGCAGACTTTTGCTCATGGTTTATGTGCATGCTAGATGCATGGTTATGTGATAGGTAGTTCACATGGTTGCTTCTCCAGTGACACATTTGCGATGTGAGTTATGCATATGGATATGCATGTGTAATCCTATTGAGGATAGAGTATTGTTTCTAGTCTCTTGTTATATTGCTAGTCTTGGATTGCTAGCATGGTGTCTTCTCGATTTGATGGTACTGACTTTCCGAGATGGAAAGCTTAGATGTGGTATAGATTGGTTCGTGCAGGGTTACACATGTATGTGCATAGAGATGCACCGAGGCCTCGTGACATGCTTGGCCACGTATGGATGGATATGAATGCACTGGCCAGCTCCACTATTCGATTACAGCTTGTGGATTCTATATATGAGTCTATTATGTATGAGGAGACGAGTAGTGCATTATGGCAAAGACTACACGATATGTATGCGAGTCCATTGACTCATGTGAGACATAGATCACATCGACAGCTTTGATGTTGGCACTATGGTCGTGAGGGCCATACTTGATGACATTGCTTCAGGTGGATGCGATGATGATGTCATAGATATGCATGTGATGCAGGTCAGGTAGTGATTTCAAGAGAGTCTATGGCAGTTGATTATGCTAGTGATGGTGATATCACTTTCTCCTATGGTTCATCTCATGATTCCTTTTGTTCATTGGATAGCACACATATGGCTTGGTTGCTTGATGCATTAGCCACTTTTCATGTTACTCCACACCGCGAGTGGTTTTGTCGATTCTCAGGTGAGAGTCGTGGATGTGTGCACTTGCCTGATGGTATGACATATGACATTGAGGGTGCCAGAGATGTATGCCTTATGCTACCTAGTGGAGCATCACTTATACTCAAACATGTATGTTATGTGCCTTCATTCCCTATAGTTGGGACTAGAGACAAGAGTTCATCTAATTTCATTTTAATAATGGATTTACAAATCCCTTTAAGAATCTAGAACAATAGTAGAAGTTGTAGATTCCAACTACAATTTTTTGGAAGAATCATGTTGTCGAGTCATTCATTCCACCCCTTTAGCAATAGTATGCTCAATATCATGTGTGTCCAAGACCATCATTGGATCTAGAGATCCTTCTGATTAGGGCACAAGTTGCATCCATACTAGATGTTCTGCACTACTCAAAGTAGAATGCTCCGGAACGGGAAATTGTGAAGGTACTTGAGAAGCCCAACCAGATGCTTCTTAGTACATGTTGTGCTGCTCCTAGATGTTAGGATGTAGAATAAGGTTCTTGAACTGATGTTTCTTTTCAGATCGAGTAATAACCATTGCCACCGGTTCCTCATAAGAGATCGTGACTATATTGGAATTGTAATTTAGCTTCCTATTTTCTTTGATCATAGTGTTGAGCTTTTAGACAATTCGACCTCATGTGCCTAAGTTCCATACGAAACAGTCACTATGGTCCCTTAGAACCCTTTTGATAATTACCACATTCTCTTCTATTGCGGTTGAAAGGTTTTAGCCCCATCTATAGACTTGATAGTTTTGTCCGCATTGTCTACATGGAGGTGAATTTGTAGTATTGCTAACTCCTCTATTATTACTAGTTTTTGTAGGACGGATAGCATTTACATAGGGTTGTTGGTACCAAAGACCAGAATATGACATGTTAGGTTGTACTTGATTAGCTAAAATGGTAGGATACACACACTACCATGAATCGCACTGTTAGATCCCTCTTCGACTTAAAATGTAGAGGTTTCTATTGTTTCTAACTTCTCCAATTCTTCATCAAAACGAGAAAACCAAGTACCAAAATGCGTTGGCGTGACATCCCTCTGTTGGCTTGATCAACCTAGAAAATTTCTTTATAGTCGGAACTCAACATCGATACTACCCCATCCCTTTGAAAACTAAGGTTCATGAAATGGGAATTCTGGCTGTGAATAATCAAAACATAGGTTTCTACTCCCTATGGAAATATCAGATTGCATTTGGTATAACTTACTTCAAATATATCGTCGTAAAGATTACTATACATTCAGACAACCAATTCTCAGTAAAGAAGATACAAGAGAATGACAACAATATTTTGACATCGAAACAATGATAAGTACATTACTTACAAAGATTAGAGGGATTTGTAGTATGTAGAGTGAGTACAATACTATGGTGCTCCACCATCTTCTTCTTTTGAGTTATAGAAAAATCTAGCAACTAACACTTTATATCAAGTATTCGAACCGTTAAGACTTCAACAAATTGCAACGAACTGAAACATCAACCGTCAATGTATGGAGTATTTCAAAGATTCTATATGAGGTGAAAAATTCTAATACTTAAGGATAGGCATGTTGACTTATTATTATTATTAGTATTATTATAATGAACGTTTGGTACTACGGAAAAGTAAAACAGATTGTCAAGAGCATTATTGGAGACAGTGAGCAACTAGTTCCATAGCAGCGGAGGCTTGATCCTCGGACATATCGATCAAGGTCATCTCCTTGCGTCAGTGAGGGGTCATCTGCCCTCCGTTTGGTTCGCAGCTTCCTTTCTTTGTGAGATGAATGCATACCTGTCTTTGGCGTGAAGGCCTGCATAACATCTCGTGCTGCAATCGTCACCTCAGGTTCCGGCCAATGGGTGGGGGCAATGGACAGAAGTCGAAGATGGCGCGTGAACGAGCTCAAGAGAAAACGAAGGCTGCCAAAGGTGATACCTTTTCCTCGCGCTTCTTGATATTATTTCACTTCACTTGTAATTTTTTCTTTTTTTTTGGCCTCGTTGTCTGTGAAATTTGATGAATATGTACAAGTGAAGGGCTTCAGCACTGGCCCATTGTTTCATTAACATTTGGAGTCGAGTTGGCATGGACAAGTACACATCTTTTGATATTCCCGAAGGAAAACGAGATACGAAAATGCTCATTTGCCTCTGGGGTCCCATACTTGGGTGGTTGATGGACAAAGAGTAACGCCAGTTCTATCATATCATTTATGATTCACTTATCCATAATAGCTCTGACGAAGTGCATTTAGTCATTTATGTTCGTTGAGTCAATTTATATTTTTCAAGACCTAAGCATACATCGTACGGCTTTTACTTAGCGTAGTGCATTCACCATCAAGCGTGCCCCCCCCCCCCCCCCCCCCCCCCCCCCCCCGGGTGAAAAGCCTCTACTTGATATATATGCTTGTGAGCGCCATAAGTTTAGTATCCAGGATAACCTGTCCGTTACTTCTTAGGATCTTTAGCTGTTGATTGTGAGGTTTTAGGCTCTGTATAGTTTTATTAAGCCAATTTGCAGATAAATGGATAATTCATGGCTTATCTACTCACGAGCAGATTACTCTTGTAATCAGATCAGCCTTCGTACCATTGGCATCACTGAATATCTATGCACACAAAGTAAACCAGAGTAGAAGCTTCAAATTTGAGTTACATGAAGACTGAAGTGACTGACATAGCTTCTTAAAGAGCAAGGACGAATATTTCAAAGATTAACTGATCTAATGAACGAGTCTCAAATATTCACCTTAAAATTGTATTAAACTAGGGCTTTTATATACAGACTAATAGGAAGCTTTTGGTTTTGTAGAAGATCTGCAAGATTATAAGGAAAATATGACTCAGGGATGAAATTTTCAAATTTCAGACCCGTATTTATGCCAAAGTTTAATTTGTAGAAACCTTAAAATTTACAAGTGAGCATTCCCCTATGCAATACTAAACAAGTCTAAAGTTGTTATTTTGCAAAAGATCAAAAGACAAGCACGCATAGCTCGAACGGTAAAGCAAAGATTCAACATGTAAAAAGAGTTCGAATTATTTATACCCGAATGAAAACCAAGTTTTTTCTTTTTAACATTGTTAAGTTGACATCTGAACATGCTACCTAACAATACATACATCATAAAAATAATTCTCAAATAGCATAAGATCTTGATCATAGAATTCAAGCATAGGTTAGAACATGGTTTTGCTTTGGAACTATCCTTTTCTCAACCTCTACTGATAGATTTGTTGGAGATATACTTCTAATGGTCCTTGTGATGACCTACAGGATTTAGATGATTAATCACACTAGTCCTTGTGATGATCTAGAGTATTTAGATGATTAATCAATTAGAAGTGAAAATTTAAAGGATTGTCTAGACTACTTTTGGAACTCATTATTATCCTTGATGATGTGGATGTATGCTCTTTTAATTTATGCTCATCGATGTGTCATTGTACTTGAAACTTTCATTCTTGACATCATTGATGGTTGTGTTGATGTCATCCTATCTTTAAAATCCAGAGAAGCTGTAACATGTGCAGTATTGCGTGTCTACTATTGACTACACAAAAACATGTATGATGCACGTAATACGTATTCTGTACTATGTAGTATCATGTAATGTACACAAAGTTAGAAGTTAGGACTTGGAAGCTAGTACTTAAAAGCTGTAATTAGAAGTTAGTAGTTGAATGTTATAACTGGAGTTAATAGTAAACAGTCATAATTAGAACTAAATAAATAAATTTCCTTTTAGTAACAATTTCTAAGGTATAAGTATGAAACCTAATTCTTGAAGAAGTAAGTAACTATTTATTTATTGTGGACTATCAAACTCATCTCAGGCTAGAAGTTTCTCTTATGATATTGACAGTTGCATGATCAATGATCATTCAGGTATGCTTGTGTGTGGGTAATGATTTGCGACTCTAGGTACTTGAAAAATGTGTTCTTACGAGTATTTTTGCATTCTTCTCAATTAAACTGCAACTTGGGGTTTGCACTTGCTGTCGCTAACGGCTTCCTAACATGTTCACATCATCCTGTTGTTAAAAACTGCACAGCAAAGCCTGCCCCTTGTCCTCCAAACTTCAATGCCAAGCTAGAAGTATTCGTGGGTTGTGTTGTGTGTTGCGGATATTTGGTTAGATTCACAAAAAATTGTATCAGCTTGAAGGTAGTCTTGCTGAAGTTCTTCTTATTCAGCAAATCAGTCATAAGCTAATGATAGCAGACAGGTTGGAGAGTAAGTCATTAATGAAAATACCTTATCTTTTGGCTCTTTTGCTCTATGGAGAAGGGGGAGAGAATTGTTTAATCCAAGCTGAGTGAAAATGAATGATTGCTCATTATATAATATTTTTTGGAATGATGTCATAAGCATTGTTTATGCTTTGTTGATTGTCTCCACCTTCAACCATCTTTTCATTATTCTCATCCATCAGTTTGATTCTCCCTGGGGCAACATTTATTTAGAGGATCTTGTATGAGCATGTCTTATTCCAAATGATGTGCAAGGTGTCCAAACATGATTTCATTTTAGACCATATTCTCAGGGATTCAAAGTTATACGTGTTCCTGATAAGTCCTCATGTATGCATGTATGTATGTATGTATGTATGTATGTATGTATGTATGTATGTATGTATGTATGTATGTATGTATGTATGTATGTATGTATGTATGTATGTATGTATGTATGTATGGATGGATGGATGGATGGATGGATGGATGGATGGATGGATGGATGGATGGATGGATGGATGGATGGATGGATGGATGTATGGATGGATGGATGGATGCATGCATGCATGCATGTATGTATGTATGTATGTATGTTTGTATGTATGTATGTATGTGTGCATGTGTTTGTGTGTGTGTGTGTGCATGTGCATGTGTCCGTACATGTCTGTGCATGCATCTTGTATGTATGTAAGTCGTTGTTTGTTTTACTTGAAGAACTGGGAGTTTTGGCAGAATCTGAAGTATCAAATGATGTGTTTCCTGTTCTTCTTCTTGCAGATCAAGTAGCTCTGTTTGAATCTGTATAGTGGAGTTCTGGGCCTTTGGCCTACTCACCAGTATGTTGATTCATCTCCTCAGAATTGAAATATGATCATGATGAATGGCCATCACCATGATTTCACAATAGTGTCTGTACGTTTGTTCAGTGTAGTCATATTAGTATATAACTGAAAATTTGCATTATCACCATTGCACATAAGTACTGTTTTGGATATGGCGAATGTGTGCCTTTGTCTAATTCTGTTGATTACTTCTGAGCCTTTCTGCTTCCTGAGGAATTCGGAGAGTCTTTGGCACTTGTCCCATCATTTGAATCATGCATCATTCTTGCATCTCTTGTAGGATTCTTGTTCATCTGTTGAATAAGCTTCCGAAATTCTGGAATGTGAAATCTTTCTAAAGATGAACATTGTTTTCAGAGAATCCATAACTTTGCCTCTGAGAAGAGACTCCAGAGAATATTCTGGTGAAAATCTATGTCATTTGTGAGGTGCTTGGGTTTTGACCCTCCAAGAATAGCTCCTCATCACATGTCCTCATTCTCTAAGTTACTTTAATTTCTAGAGCTTAGGTTTTTTTGATTCAACATCTTCCCTACTTTCCTTTCCCCGTTCAACAGCCCATTACTGCCATAACAGAAAAGGAGATGAGTTGCCAAGATGTAATGTCATTTTGACATTACTTATGTATGGTTAGGGGGAATCCACAAGCTAGCCTTTTGTCTCGCAGGGACCAGGGTCTTGTTCCTGGATACCATGGAATGTCCTTTTTAGCTATTAGATGTTGTCTTTCACGAGGATGTTTGCAGACGTCAGTTCAGAAAAAGAATGTTCCATTTTTGTGATTTGCAAAATAGCCTTTGTAAAAGGTGTATGGAAAAGAATGTTTGCCAGTTTCTAAGCCATCATAATTATACAGGTAGTCAGTTGGAATCAAACAAAAAGGCTATGTCAATTCAAGTAAGTAGGTGTATTTTCTGTGGACTTTTTGTTGCTTTGTATATTCATGATTAAGGTTTTTTTTGCTGTGTTTACTTTACAGTGCAAGGTATGCATGCAGACATTTATGTGTACCACAACTGAAGTGAAATGTCGGGAGCACGCAGAGTCCAAACATCCCAAGTCTGATCTCTACCAGTGTTTTCCTCACCTCAAACCTTGAATTGGAAGTGTTTATATGGATGAAGCATGTGATGATTAATTAAGCAATTTTGAGTGGATAACTAACGGGGATATATCAGAATTTTGTGGTTTGGAGTGCTGCAAAGAAAAGTAATACGATACATGTTCTCTTTTAGTATTTCAGTGTCTTCTGAAGAAGCTTTTGTATACATAATTTGGTCAGCTCTGCATGGACTGGCCAAAGATGGGTTACATCCAAGGAACTTATGATTATATGGTGTCCTGAATCCATATTTTGATGTTCAACCAGATCCAAAGGATTATCTTGTTTCCTCCCCCCGCTCTCTCTTTTTGGGGGTTATCGTTGAATCATGGTGATGATTTGTTCCATGTATCCATGTATGCTTCTGTGCGCACCTTGCACCATCACCTCATTATGCTTGTTTTTATTCCATTCTGTTGCTGCTTGTATGTCTTCATTTGGTTCAGGTCTTATGCTTGACTGAGTTGAGGTTGGTTGAAATGGACATGAAGATGAAAGAGAGATTAATTTGATTTCCACAAAAATCAAGGGCACCGCACTTTTACTTCATTCAGGTATTCAGTTTGCAGCATGGGCCAGAAGGTGTCTTTTATGGTGCGATGTAATCAATGAATGTTAATTTGACTTGGAATTTACAAGGTTAATGTGCTTGCATCTTTAGTATTATCATGATGGTGATATCTAAACAGGCTCTCTTTGAAAGGGATGAGGAGAGAGTCTTTGATTTATCTATTTATTTCCATCCTCTGTAGAACACGTTATTATGGAGAAAAGTATGGGAGCGGCGAAGTAGTCTGTCTGATAGATTGGATTTTAGATTTAGAGAGGATGATTAAGCAGGGATAAAGAAAATGAACTTGACTGCATGAAATTTCACTGGAATGTTTTTAGGATTTCATAGGATTCCCAGGAGCTCTCGGTATGGTTACTGGGTCTTTGTTCCTACTCAGAAGTTCTTGTACAGCCATTGATATGGATCTATTGTTTTCGGTTTTATTATCTCAAGTTTTTGCAGGTATCCTATGTCAGACGAGAGCTTAAATATAAAGAAAGAAAAATTTGAAGGCTATAACCATTCATGCATATCGAACTTTTGAAATGGGGTCGGGGTAATTTTTTGAACTGTTCATGAAGCTTTTCTGCGTCATCAAGTGTTTGAAGCAACGACAGCCTTGTTAAACTTTCATATAGAGGCTGATCTTTTGGAGAAGGCAATATATATTTAGTTCTTGCTGGTGGATTTTCGGCAATCAGGGAGCAGAGATAAACTCCTCAATACACATGGCGTCCATATTGATTTTTGGATTAAGACATCTAAATGAAAATGTTTGTCTTCCTAGCATTGATTATGTGCAGCTCTCTGTTTGTAATTTTGTCATTCTATACCTTCATGTGAAAATCAAGAGGACAATCAGGCTTTATTAGTTTATTACCCAGAGGAAATGAAGAGCAAAACACGAATTATGTGTGCTTCCCACAGTGCAACATTATGGAGTAAATAGTGTGGGCGAGAATGTGTCCCTTCGGTATAATGTCGAACTTGAGGATTTTTGCAGAGAAAATAGTAATGCATTTGGATGCACATGATTCTAAGCTATGGGATTTATTTAGAAACTTAAAGGGCTTAAATTAAGAGGTCTATGATAGGT